>CM055871.1:22521801-23121801 GCA_029582165.1 Portulaca oleracea
AAAACACTTTAAAGGCATATTAATATCCTAGGTTTACAATATTGTTATCTAAGGTTTACAATATTGTTATCCTAGGTTTACTACATTGTTGTCCAAGGTCAACATATATGATGAACCATTATGCATTCATTCGAAGAAGAGGAAGAAGAAGAAAGAGAAGAAGAAGGAGAAGGTATGTGAAATTATAATCCATTATTCATTCGTAGACAAATGCAAATCCTATGTTTACTATATTGTTATCCTAGGTTTACTATATTGTTGTCCAAGGTCAACATATATGACAAACCATTATGCATTCATTCATTGTTTGAAGAAGAAGAAGCAGCAGCCCAGAAGAAGAAGAAGAAGCCAAGAAGAAGAAGACATCAAAAACTCAAAATCCATACAATTGAATTGAAGGATTTGAAACACAACAAAATACAATAAGCACAAGCACCGTTGTAATAACTGAAATGCCAAAATCTTCTTTGCATATAATGAAAATGAAAAGTTGCTAACATTTACATGACTCAGAACTCTAATATGTCAGTGTATTACATTATGTAAAAACTCCATCATCATCATCACCATCATCTTCTTCTTCTTCTTCATCTTCTTCTTCTTCTTCGATTTCTTCTTCTTTTCCTTTCTTCTTCTTCTTCTTCTTCTTCTTCTTCTTCTTCTTCTTTTGTTATAATTCTCTCAGAATGAATGAAGTTTCTGAGAATGAAGCTTCTTCTTATTCTTCTTCTTCTTCTTCTGTTATAATTCTCTCAGAATGAATGAAGTTTCTGAGAATGAAGCTTAATGAGGAATTAGGTTTTGCTTCTTCTTTTGGCACCCATCACAAACCCATCTTTATCTTAGAAAAAAAAAAACCAAACCGGTTTTTACATTTGAACAAAAAAAATTCAATTAATGTCATGCCATCTATGCACCCATGGGCCCTACAATTTAATAAAAATAAGGACCCTATTGTCCACATAAGACCAAACTGTCATTTGTGCTGCTGGGCCGTCCTTTTAAGTCATTAACCCTTTTGGGAAAGAGTTAGGCCCAGGCCCATTGTGCATAATATGTGAGTGACAGTAGCCTGTATCCTGCTTTTTTTTTTTCCTATCTTATATGCGAATAACCTGAGGAGATATCTTTACAGAAGGGTCCCCTAAGCACTATATACCCCCTTTACTCAGTCAAAAAAAAGGAGTATTATTTGAGGAATTATAATTTAGTTACGACAACCAAAAAATTCGAGTTGGGATAATTTTGGATTCGTATTCGTATTTAATAATAGGTCAGATGAAAAAGTAATGCTCGATATTTAATTTGCAGTAGACCATTTTTTGTTAGAGAATTTGAACAAATCCAAATTCTAGTCATCATTGTATCCTAGTTAGAGTAGTTCATTATCCAGACTAGACCATAACTGAATTGAACTAATTGTAACTTTAGGTAACTTTGTTTGAATAAGTTACTATTACATACGTCTGATTTCAATTTATTTTACGTTAAAGAGGTGGTTGTCATGTTGTTAATCGTGCCCATCTTCCAAACGTTGTATTAAGAAACAAAAATATTCATCATGAGTAAAAAATATGGGTTGATGCGTTGTATTTATCAGGACAATTTATCACTACTCCAGCCTGCAAAACTTATTAAACAGTAACCCCTCTTTATAATAGGCCTACTTAACCCTTCATAAAAATTCAATTTGTTTCACAACAATAGTAAACTGTTTGGTAGCGTCCATTGTCGGGGTAATCCGATTCAGTTAAATTCGTCAACGTAAAATTCAAATAATAAATTGATGTACGGACCTAATTTTTCTTTGGTAGGATCAGATCGAGTGATTAAGACGAATGTAAATTCGAGTTCAGACTTCAGACAATAGAAAAAGTGAAATACTGCACTTGAACATCTGGTCAATGTAGAATCAGGTTCATACCAAATTAGACTCTTTAAATAAACAATTCAAATATTTGAACCGGACGAAATTTCCTCAGCTAAAAAAGACATTGATGGGACTTTGGAACAAAAAAAAAAAAAATCATTGTACGGTATTTTGTTTTATTTTTCATCTCGGACAGGAGGATTGTAAGTATGAATTATTTTATTCATTTTCCTAATCTCATGAATAATGATAATGAAAAAAAAATAGGGGAAGGAAAAAATAAAAAAAAGAAAAAGGAAAAGAGAAATGAGCATATGATGTGTTAGGGTTTGGCAAGGTTATGGCCCACATTATTCCAAAAAGGCACATGATTGGTTCTTCCTTTGTCTACGCTGTCCTACTTTTCTTGGTCCCCTCCTCTTTATCTTCACTTGTTTAAGAAAAAATTTAATTATGCTCTTCCAATTTCGAGGAAAAAAAATGTAATTTAGTTGAGGGTGCGTTTGGTTAGTTAAAAAATCATAGGTAAATGGTTAATTTTTTAGGGTTGATTTATTTTTCTATGTTTGGATGTTGGTTGATTTTGCAAAAAAATTACGGTTTCCTATGTTTGGTGTTGTATGGTGAACTTGTGGAAAAAATTTTCAAGAGAAATCTTTCTCATGTAAAACTTCCTATGAAAACTTTTTCCAGTGAAAATTTTTTCTAGGGTTCCTACCGAACACCCCCTAAGCTTATTTTATTTGAGATTGGAATTGATGCATTTAGGTAGAAATACACATATAAACTCAGGAATCGGGACTGGGAGTAGGAAATGAGATTGAGGCCATGTTTTTTTGTACGGTGGTGTGGTACTACAACTTATCATACTACTCATTATTCTTTGACACTTTACCCTACTATACCTTACTACAATCATTAACGATATATCTCCCCACTAATCTGCTGTACTTTTCACATTCTTTTTATCACTTACCATATTAATCACGCTTTCCATAAATTTTATCATACCATTCCATAACTTGCAGCATTTTTCACATTTTCACCATACCACATCATTTTCACACCATACCAACTACATAAGGGGGGGGAAAAAAACAGGGCCTAAGTCCCACTCTTGACCCCGCTTTTACCTGGAGCGAGACAGGACCGTGATTCCCAAAACTTTTGCTCACCGCTACCCTTACCCAACAATGCTGATTAGCATCAATCAATATTTGTCGACACTCATGAACACTAGTCAACACTAATCAACACTAAATAGTAATAAATATATACTTGTCATAAGTCGAAAAACAAGCTATAGATATAGACACTGTGTATCCCAGGCTAGCTCTGGGATGGCCACGACCACCGGTAAAAAAATAATAATTTGATATAATTTGAGATGAAAATTACAGATTTTATGTATTTCGGATGAATATATCAATGTATTGATCACCCCTAATAAAAAGACTTAGATTCGCCAGTAGTGTGGTTACTTTTATTCATGGTAAGCATTTCTAACATTCTTATATTTATTGTTTATGATATGATATGCTATGATATGGTGATATGATGACATTCTTATATGTTGCATGATCTTTACAACAGTCAACTGAATTTTATTTATAGTATTTGCAAGTTGCTAGTGCACTTTTTAATTGTGGCCTCAAAATTTTGGATATAATTTTATCTTTTTGAATTTTTACATTGATTGAAAATTTAAAATAATACATTTTTTGTTTAAATTATTTAAATTCAACATTGACCTGTGTTGACTAATCAAAACTAGCATAGAAAAATTGAGACATTGAACATTAATTTTTATTCACATTTTAACATTGGTCAATTTGACGGATCCTTATTTAAATCATATTTAAATTTTGTCGACTCTTAGCCTTGTTAAACCCTCGCAACCCAGTTAGAAAATTTGTGTATAGATCTTGTGCTCCATTTTTTGAATTTCATGGAATTTATAATCATTTTCGCTCCCTCTCAATTTAATTGTCCGTTTTAAATAATTCTTTTGTCTTATTAATATTGTTTATATTACATTCCCATACATAATAATTTTTTTGTTTTTTCCTTAGTGTTGGTCCCTTTCCTCTCTCTATGTTTTTCTCTATCCACTTTTTTTCCACACAAGGCTCACGATTAATTTATTTTTTCATATTTAAAATTTCAACTTACTTAAAACGAGGTAGACGTGTTTTAATTGCCCCTTCATTTTTTAATTTTCATCACGACTAACTTTTTTTCGAAAGATCTATCACAATTGACCTTTTATCTTAATAATACTTTACTTTGACAAATTTCATTAATGCATTTTAAAAAAAATAAGATTACACTTTAAAATTTTGTACCTTAGTTATGTACAATAGATCTTTATATAAGTTTAACAACCAATAACTAAAATTTTTAAAAATTTACTACTTATAGTTTAAAAATATAGGAAATGAGAAGTAAATGATGCTAAACATAATAACTTTGATACAAAGTTACTTTGCTACAAAGTCATAAAATTAAATCAAAGTTTTAGAGTTTCTCAAAAAAAAAAAAAACAATAATGATGTCTAAAGGAAGTAAAAGTTGATGAACTTTATCATGAAACCAAAAGAAAATAGTGAACCCTAAATGTCAATTTCATGCAATGGAAGCCATTCTTTTTCATGGCCAATAAATAAGGATAATGTACATGTACTCATGGAGGATAATAATTGACTATCATTTCATATCCTCACTATTTATTATGTACTAATGTACTATTATTTTTTTGGAATCAATGTACTATTACTATTTATTATGAACAATAATACCAATAATAGTAGCAATAACAATAATAGTGGCGATAACAACAGGGGCGGAGCCAGAAAATATTTATTAGGGGGGCCGGTTTATTAATATTCTTGTCAACTTTATCATAGATTTAATCTTCAAATTATTTATTTTTACTTGTTTATTGAACTTTTATCCAAACTCATTTATGGTCTTTCGCGTTCAATCAAGTAGAAAAGATAATTATTAAAATTTTAACCCCACAATGAAGTATAGAACAACGACAATGTACTCTAGAAAGTCTATCTAAAGTGAGTTTTAGGAGGATTCAGATGTAGCGATCTTAACATGCGGGAATGTATAAAGAGACTTATTCTGGTATACCTAAAAAAAAGAACCTTTTTAAAAGAGCCCGTAATGAAATATAAAGATAAAAAGAATAAGAAAACATAAGCTTCTAAAACTATGTATCTTTAAAATATATTAAAATATTTATAACTTTAGTATTTCATATATATAGTATAAAGTGAGATAAACAAAAACATACGTAGGAGACTATTAAGGTTTGAACTAGAGACCAAATGATGCAACATATCTTCCTTCCAAAGCAACTACCATTTAGCTATAAAATTAATCATGCAAACATTTACACAAATTACTACATATGAACTTTCTGGAACATAGGGGGGGCCGTGGCCCCCGCCACCCCCCTCTAGCTCCGCCCATGGATAACAACATCCCATCATCAAATAACAATACTATTATTACTAGAAATATTAATTCCACGGAGGAATTGAATACGGATCAAGTCATGTGTACATTTGATTATGGTAAATATGGACGGTATATTTTAATTTTGGGTCAATTTAATGAGTTATGACATCGACCTTTCCCGCGTTTTCTTTGAAAATTTTTTCTTTTAAGAACTATATTTTGTACAATATATATAATAGAATACTATTATCTTCTAGCCATGCTTGATTATTTTGAATATTTCAACTTAAACAAGATAAATAATAGATGAATTAGCGTTTATAGTTTAATAGTTAGGAATTCCAAGAAAAAACCACAAGTTTCAACAAAACTGTACTAAAAAAAAGATTGGGTCAAAAGAACAGGTAGGGTTTGACCTGGTAATTTGCGAACTTCTCGGGTTCTGTTTATTCCAGCTTTGGGTAGAGAAAATCACATTGAAAATCCAAAATTTTCAAACAAGTTCAATCGGGTCAAAAATTGACCATGTATAATTACTATTAGTTATAATAATAAGATCTAGAAATAAGCTAATTAAAATTGAAAATGGTTAAACCACTAATCTGCGGACTTCCCGAATTCAATTCATTTCATTTTCAGGCTGAGAAGATCACATTAAGGCCCTGTTCTTTTGTGCAGTTAGTAAGATGCAAAAGTAGTGCATTGTGGTAAAATTGTGAAAAATGCGGCGAAATGTGGAATGGTGTGGTGAAATTTGTGGAAAATGTGGTTGGTGAAGAGAGAAAATGTGAAAAATAGAAGAGAAAAGTGAGATGGGAGAAAAATAAGGAGATATATTGGTCATGATTGTGGTAAAGTGTGATATGATATGGTAAAGTATGAAAGAATATTGAATGATATGGTGAATTGTAACACCACACTGCACAAAAGAATAAGGCCTCGTACCTCAAAATTTCCAGGCAAGTTAGGATTGGGTCAAAAATTGACTAGTATAATAACTATTAGTAATAATGAGATCTAGAAATAGGCTAATTAAAATTATAAATGGTTAAGAGTACACCTACATTCCTTCCTAGAACTACCCTACCTTACTCCCTACATTCATAATTCATCAACATCATGATTTAAACTAAAAAAGTTCAGGTCAAACAGACAAGCTTTGTTTCACCCGTTAATTTGCAGACCTCTCGAGTTCGATTTATTTAGTTCCGGGTCAAGAAAATAACATTTAAAATCCAAAATTTCCAATCAAGTTCGGTTAAGATAAAAAATTGGCAAGTCTAATTACTATCAATAATAATAATAAGATCTAGAAATAGGCTAATTAAAATTAAAAATGGTTAAACCGCTATTAGTAATAATAATGAGATTTAGAAATGGGCTAATTAAAAATGGTTATAATTACACCTACATTCCTTCCTAGAACTACCCTACCTTACCCCCTACATTCATAATTTATCAGCATCATAATTTAAACTAAAAATGTTCGGGTTAAACAAATAGGTCGCGTTTGACCCGTAAATTTGCGGACTTCCCAGGCTCAATTTATATTTCATGTTCGAGTCAAGAAAACTATATTCAAAACCTAAATTTTCCCAAAAAAATTTGGTCTTGTAAAAAACCGACAAGTCTAGTTACTATTAGTAATAATAATCTACAAATAGGCTAAACAAAATTGAAAAAATCATATTCAAAACCTACTAATTTGCTGACTTCCCGAGTCCAAAATTTTCAGTTTTCAGTCGAAAAGATCACATTCAGAACCCAGGATTTTCAGACAAGTTCAAATCTTGTCAAACATTAACAAATCTAATTACTATCTCACACACACACACACACACACACACACACACACACACACATATATATATATATATGAATTCTATTGAGGGCATTTTGGGAAACGTATAATTGATTCTATTTAACTTTTTTAAAAAAATAATGTAAATATTAATGCGTGTATTAATATATATATGGTTGCATTGATGACTCTTCTTTCTTTTTATTTTTTTTCATATGGACAATTTTTTTCCTTATTCTTTTAAATAAAAAAACTATTCTTTTTATTTTTCATTATTGCTTTTTTCTTTATTCTTTTAAATATAACATAAGTAATATTTTCAACAATACATATGGTTATTTGCGTCCCGTGCAATGTATAGGTCTGAGTACTAGTTAGTAATAATAATGGGATCCAGAAATGGGCTAATTAAAATTAAAAAAGGTTAAAAGTACATCTACATTCCTTCCTAGAACTACCCTACCCTACCCTCTACTCATAATTCATCATCAGCATCATAATTTACGTCACGTATACATCTCATCTCATCTAGACATCTACCCACCTTCATTCCTGCACCCTACTTCATGTTATAATGATGGTGAAACTTACAAAAAAAAAAAAAGAAAAGAGAAGACAGAGGCAGACAGAGAAAGTTCAGAAAAAAAAGGAAAAAGATTAAAAAGAAAGCTGACACTCTTTTCTTTTTTCTTTTTTCTTTTTCCGTTTTTCTCTTTCTCTCTCTCCTCTGTCAATAAATAGACAGGTCGAATATACACTGTCACTGTCCCCAAATTTGGCGGGACCGACACTACCACGTGGCCATCATCTGGACCGCTCACATCAGAGGCAATCAACAACCGTCGATTTCCCCGCCCCCTCAAACGACGTCGTCTACATCCCCCCGTTAATCACCGAAGTAATCAAATGTCGCCGTCGATTTCTCCACCGCCCCCTAAAACGACGTCGCCTGACTTCATTTTTCTCATTTTCCCTGCCAAACGGAAAAACGACGTCGTTCCCGTCTGCAGCATTTTTCTCGCCGGAAAAATCCGGACCGTCCACTTCAAAAGCAACCAAACGCCGTCGATCTATCCAGCCTCCCAAAACGACGTCGTAGTCCTCCTCACTGCATTATTCTGAATTTCCCGGCTTCCTGAAACGACGTCGTCTTCTGCATTTCATTTTTCTCGAATTCCCCCGCCTTCCTGAAACAACGTCGTTCTCATCCGCGTCATTTCCTCCGCCGTGCCCTCCGCCTCAGAAGAAATCAAACGCCGTCGACTTCCCCTTCCCCCCCACCGCCGCCGTCTTCACCGCCACCTTCGGGATCGCCGGCGGCGTCAGCGACCTCACCAACGCAAAATTCATCCCTGCAAAGAACGGGTGCCGCTTCACCTCCGCCGCCCCCCGCCTCGACCCCATCCTCCTCCCCGGGTCCTTCCTAAGCAGCCCCGCTATCAAATCCCGCGCGTGGGCCTCCGCAGTCCCCGTCGACGGCGCGTGGCAGGGAAATGCCAGCGGGGCCTTGAGGATATTCCGCAGGGTGGCCTCATTGGTGGCTCCGGCGAACGGTGTGCGCCCGTAGAGCATCTCGTAGAGGAACACCCCAAACGCCCACCAGTCCACCGCGCTCCCGTGGGACCCGCCGGCCGCCACCTCCGGCGCCACGTACTCGTGGGTCCCCACGAAGGACCGCGACCTCGCCCCCACCGGCTCCGCCACGAACATCCTATCTCCGCCGCCGGCGCCGGCGCCGGAGTTGAAGGTCTGGATTTTCCGGGAGTGGAAGAGGCGGTACTTGGGGAGGCTGAGGCAGGAGAATAACATCGGCGCCGGAGAAGTACGTTGGTGTTGGGTGAATGGGTGGTGATCGTGGTGGTGGTGGTGGTCGTCGGGGGAGGAGGAGGAGGAGGAGGAGGTGGTTGTGGTGGTGGTGGTATCGAGATGGGATTGGACGGCGGGGATGGAATCGGAGCAGAGGGAGAGGTCGAAATCGGAGAGCATGATGTGACCGTCGGATCTCACTAAAACGTTCTCCGGTTTCAAATCTCGGTAGATGATTCCTAGCATGTGGAGATATTCCAACGCCACCAATACCTCCGCCGCGTAAAACCTGATCATCCGTAAGAAAAAACCCATCGAATTAGACCGGAAATTCACCAATTTTAGGTTGTGTTCTTTAAGATGATAGGGTTAAATGAGAGAAAGTAAGATTTATAAGGGAAAAAAATTTAAAATAAGTATTTTTAAGAATTTTGATAAGATAAAACCTGATCATACGAAATTCATTGATTCAATTTCGTAATGGAGGGAATTTTTTCTGGGTGATTGAATTTTGACGAGGAAGGAGAGATTTTTGTGGGAAATACAATGCAAATTAACCAAAAATTCACCGATTAGTTCAAATTAAAACTGCAATTTGTCAATTTGTTCGATAATGGGGGAGCTCTAAAGTTTACAAAAATCGAGATCGTTCCTACAAATTAGATATTGGACGAAAGTTTAATATCTGATACCGAGTTTCTATTTTTCTGGTAATTTCAAAAAATTGGATTTGAATTAAATAAATTGGACAAATATAAATTTTAGATCATATCATATTCAAACACTAAAAAATAAAAATTTGCTAATGTTTAAGTTTTCGACCAAATCAATTATAGTATAATTATACTCAATATTTTTCGGGTTGGACAATTTAAATTCTTTTTTTTTCCCCCCTTGAGGGTTGAATTTGGATAAAGAAGGAGGGATTTAGTTTTAGTGGGAAACACAAATACAAACACAAAAAATATAGAATACAAATTCTGAGACTGACAAGACTCTGAAATGTGACACAGACAGTACATGAATTTACGAAAAAAGATGGAAATTGAAAAGAACATGCTGAGAGGGTTGTCCCCAGAAAAAAACAAACACCCAAAAATAACACAAAAATTACTACAGAGTACAGATTGATGATTCATGATCTCATCACTGATCGCACTCTGTCGATTCTCGAACTTTGTGAAAGAAAAACGGATTCAATCAAACAAAATTCAAACAAAAATGAAGCAATCGAAGGAAAAGTTTACGATGAAAGATGAAAAGTGAGGTATGATTCATGATCTCATCACTGATCGCAAGAACATGTTGATTTTCGAACTTTGTAACACAAAAAAAAAAAAAGATTCAATCAGACTAAATTCAAAGAAAAATGAATAATCAAAGGAAAAAGTTTAGGATGAATGATGAAAAGTGAGGTATTATTCATGATCTCATCATTGATCGCAATTTATCGATTTTATTTAATCAAGCTAAATTCGAACGAAAATGAAGCAATCGAAGGAAAAGTTTACGAGAAAAAAGGATTCGATAAAGCTAAATTTGAACGAAAATGGATTTCATCAAACCAAATTCAAACGAAAATGATGAATCGAAGGAAAAAGGTTACGATGAATGATGAAAAGTGAGATATGATTCATGATCTCATCACTGATGATCGCAAGAACATGTCGATTTTTGAACTTTGCGACATAGAAATGGATTCGATAAAGCTGAATGAACAAAAACGGATTTAATCAAAACTAAATTGAAGAAAAAAATGAAGCAATCGAAGGAAAAGTTTACGATAAATGATGACAAAAATGAAGCAATCAGAGGAAAAGTTTACGATAAATGATGAAAAGTGAGATATGATTCATGATCTCATCAACCAGTCGATTTTGGAACTTTGCAACACATAAAAATGGATTTCATGAAAACTAAATTCAAACGAAAACAAGCCGAAATTAAGGCAGAAGTTTACAATGAAAAATGACTCCAGAAATAGAAAAAATGACTCCAGAAATACAAAAATCGGTATTCGATCAATAAAATCTAAATTTCAAACGGAAACAAACCAAAATAACACACAAAAACGAAGTGATTAAAGGAAAACAACACAGAAAAACAGATTCAAACAAAAACAAACCAAAATCACACAGAAAAACGGATTCAACACAATAAATTCGAACAAAAATGAAGTAATCGAAGCAAAACAAAACACAGAAATTCGAACACAAAAAACGAAGTAATCGAAGCAAAACAAAACACAGAAAAACGGATTCAATCCTCTAAATCCAAACAAAATCGAAGGAAAAACAAACTACCTTGCAGAGGAGAGCGAAAACCTCTTGGTCGGAAGTTTATGCCGGAGCGAGTGTAGGTCTCCGCCGGAGCAATACTCCATTACAATACACGAGAAATGCGACGCTTCAAACTCTGCATACATCGTCGGCAAAAATGGATGATCGAGCATCTTGAGTATCTTCCTCTCCATCTCCGCCCTCTGCGTCTTGTTCTTCACCTTCAGCGCCTCCCTGTCGACGACTTTCATGGCGTAGTCTCCGGCGGCGTCGTCGGACCGGAGCCGGCAGAGGTACACCGTGCTGATGTCTCCGGCGCCGACGCGGCGGATGAGCTTGAAGTCCCGAAAGGCGAGTGGCCGGCCGTGCGCGGTGGCGGAGGACACGATCGCCTCGAAGGTGGAGTCCGACGACCGGTGGGGCTTTATTAGGGACATATTCTCCGGCGACGGAGACGGCGGCGCTTGCGGTGGTTCCGGCGAAGGGTCCATGGGTGCGGGATGTTCTCGTGGTTGCTCTGAGAAATGAGTATCGTCGAGCATGGCGGAATTTGCAGAATAATCACACACACATAGAGAGAGAGAGAGAGAGAGAGAGTTGATTGGAGAAGAAGAAGAATGAGGTTGATATCAGAATGTGGGTGTAAGAAGAACTTCTTCGTCCGCCATTGGAGGTGAAATTTAAGGTCTGCTTGGAGGAATTAGTGTTCATACGTCGAAGTTTCCGCCATTGGAGGTGGCATTTTAGGTCTGCTTGGAGGAATGTCGTAGTAATTGCAGAGAGAGATGGGTTTTAGAGAGAGAGAAAGAGATGATCTGGGTTTTTAGAGAGAGAGAGAGAGAGAGGGAGGGAGGGAGGGAGGGAGGGAGGAGTTGGGAGGAAGAAAAGGTAGTTGGGAGTATTTATGCAGGGGAGAGTACGAAGGCTTGACTTTGGGTGATGGTAAAATTTAATGTTACCATGCAATATAAATATTTTACTGTGGGTTTCATTTAATTTTGTATGGGTTTTTTTTCGAGGTGAAATTGACTATGCATGAATTTATGCATTATCATGGTCCACTTCTTTTATGAAGTAAAAGAGACTATACATATAAAGTAGAGAATATGATGTTTTGTTTCTTTTGTAATGTATGCAAATTTATTGGGTGGTTTATTGTATTGTATTGTATGGTTTATTGGAAAAAAAAGGTTTGTTGTAAGATTTAACCAAAAACAATTTATTTATTTGGCTGTGTATATGTGTATGTGTGTATTAGCTCTAGCTCTCTTTTGACCTCCATGGTGCAAATGAGAAAAGGGCAGCAATTTCTGGCTACCGACGTTCAATGCATGCTAGAGGAGGTATCGACTTGTGAGAAGAAGGAGCATGAAGGAAATCCGGGTAACTCGGACCCTAAATCTAGTGGTGGGAGGGAAAATAATACTCAAAGAATTTGGAGTCTGAGATTTCAAAAGGTAATGCTTTGGGTAATGCTGCAGTTGAGCTTGGGGAACGAGTCATACACAGCATTTAGGAGTCATAAAAAACAAGCTCTTATGCCTCCCTCTTCAGGACGGATGACGGTATAACATTGCCTTATGTTGAAGCTCCGATAATGAATGGTATTCAATGCACCACGATGCCGATAACGAACAGGGTCACAGTTATGTCAGGCCTTCACATGAGCATATTGCGACCGATAGTAACGGTCGCCTCAAACCTGTTCTGTTGTAGTGCATGACTTGTTTGCCCGGGGTTTGTCACGGGTGAGTCAAATTTTGACATGGGCGTGATGCTCAACGACATTTGACCTTCATCGCCAATGTGCCTGTCACGGGCAGAACACCATCGGTCATGACCGTAACCCTTCCTTCAACAGCACAAGATAGTGGAAGCATAACCTGGACACAAGCGTTACAACAAACCCTCACGGGAGTGACCCAGAGCTGAAGTTATTGCCCGTTGCCCACGACAGCTATGCCACGACCATGACATATGGATGCCACGCTCGAGACACCATCGATTTCAGCTTATTTGGTACGATTATCCCTCTCCCCTATAAATACAAGCTTTATATTATTATGTTGAGCAACTGATGTTTACGGTTGATTGAAAATTTTGGATATTTGAAAATTTCTTCCTCAATCTCTAATCTGGCTTTTTCCATGAAGATGGTGGAGCCATTAAAGTGTCCTCTTTAGTACTTGATTGGGGCTAACTTTAGATCAAGTTTGACGAGTTCATCTTTAGTCTATTCAAGAGATTGTCGATGGATCATTCTTTATACATTCTCTTGAATCACTTAGATCATCGTTGGCAGAATTCTTCCGTTAAAGGTGTTTATACGTATTTATTTTCTTATTACATTGTTTACTCTGCAATTAAACATCAATATCCATAAATATTGAGTCGTGTTTTATGAGTTCTAATGATGGATATTTCAAGAACCATGATTATTAGATGATCTTAGGTCGTACTTAATCATTAATACTTTGCCAAGACCACACATATCATTTGATATCAAAGCTTAGAAGTAAAAGAATGTGATGAATAAGGGGCATAATTGAAAATTTATTTTGAGGAAGGATCATATGTATATTTTTTTGATGTAAGTAAATTAGGACCACTTGATACATACTACTATATATATATATATTTTTAAAAAAATCCTTTTTTCTAATAAGAGTCCTATGATTAGCATGATTAATTGTCTGTCTCACTTATTCTGTCCATTCAACTGATTATCTTTTAATTTTTTTAAAATCTATGTTTGAATATTCTTTTCCTCATGTATCCTATTTCTTTTTGGAAAGATATAAATAATTAAACAACGCCATATAAAATAAATATTGACAAGGAAAAAAGAACAAATTAAGTCAAATACTCTGGATTCAAATTAAAAGTTGTGTAATGGATCAAGAAAGTAAAAGACAAAAGATGCCATATAAATTTTTCACCATATCTCATGAGGAACATTTATTTTTATTTTTATTTTGAAAAATTTTGGTTTGTGATTTAATTTAAAGTCAAAGCAAAAAGTAAAAGTAAACTATGTACATCTATGTAAATATGAAAGACAAGATGGGAATTGGGAACTATATGGATTCTTAATTAATATGTTAATTAACAATATTTCTTCAAATACAATTTTCTTTTATTTTTGTCGTACATTTGTATAAAAAAATAAATTTTGTATGTGACCATCTCACTTAAATTTGTATTCCAGTACAAAACTTTTGCCATAATTCTTTCATCATAAGGTGACCAGTAATTCATTTATATAAATTTAACCAGAATCACACATCATTAATTATTAATTATTTTGTATTAAGAAAGGTATTTTAATATGATTTATTAGTCAATAACATATCTTAAAAAGAGTCATCTCTAAAACATTGTCTCACCATAAGTTATTGAGACGAGACAGTTTCTTGTTAGAATATATATTTTCTAATGGCTAATTTGAGATTATATGGATCATAATACAGTATATATATGATCTAATACTCCCTAAATTATATATGCATGTATAGCCCCTTTTAAGAATTAAAAATTGTAAGGGATATTATTTAAAAGAAATATATTGAGGCCATAGTATGTTACTATGGATTTTTATTCTCGATTATCATGGAATTATTTTATTTTGGTAGTAAGACCACAGATTTTGTATGATTATAAAAGATTTTCTTTCATGCATTTCTTTTTAAAATATTGCTACATCACAATGATAATCAGTAAGGAAAAACTTATACTGGTTGTCAACCGTAACAACCACCACAATCAAAACAATGTTTATTTGTCAACTTTTATCTTCGCCATTCATTTTTGTTATTTAGTATAATATTATAAAATATATTTTCTTAATTAAAAAACTTTTTACAAAATTTTTTAAAATTTAAATATCTTAACTTTAACTTTTTACCTAGTAAATAAGCATATTTTGAAAAATATTTATTTAAATTTTTTTAAAATAAACTAAAATTTTGAAAAATATATTTTACAATTTCTAATAAATAAAAAAACCTAATGGTCAAGATAAAACTGTACAAGTAAGATTTATTTTACTTACAGTGATTGTCATGGTTAATAACACACTATAAGTGGCTTAAGTGCATCCTAATCAGTAATGAAAAGAAAAGACTACATGAACAAAAAAAGAGGATATGATAGATGTTTTCTAGAAAATTAGTATGAAAAGGATAGTAATATGAATATGAGATTAAGACACATTATCAATATTCATCATTTATTAATGGGATTCAAAGGAAAATACTGTATGTTTCACCAACAAAAAAAGGAAAATAATAATCCAACAAACAAAAACATTTTCATATATTTTAAAAGACATTGACGTGTGATAGAATTGAATATAAGTGGAGTAATATTATTGTAGCCTTTATATGTAGTACATGTGAAAGGGAACTCTAAAAAAGAAAAAAACTACATGTGATAGAATTGAATAAAGTGGAGGTTATTAAATGTGTGACATGTACAAAATATATCAGCCTTGATAGAAACTTCAGCGTGCTTTGTGTCGACCATTTATGGTTTATGTGAGGAAGACAAAGACTTCAGCTTAGGTGTATGAAATATAATCGAGGAAAAAAATGTACAAAATATAAAATGCAGTTCGTAATATTTGAGAAATTGAATATAATGTCAATAATACTCGGTGTAAACCATCTTTTAACACGAAATTTGAGGAGATTTAGATATACTTCCTCCATTCCATATTAATTGGCATAATTTTGACTTTCATAGTTTACAACTTCATTCTTTGATTGATAATTTTTTATATAATATGTTATTAACAATTGCAATATTATACTTTTATAATAGTATTTTTCATTACGAATCTAATAGTAATAATTTATATAACAAATCATTGTATATATTGAAAAATTTATGGTCAAAAATTTTAAATTTTAAATGCACGATTTTAAAGAATGATCATTAATATGGAAAGGAGGGAGCAACACATAAAGAAATTAATTGTGGCAAACAAAAAAAGTGCATCAATCTAGATAAAACTAAAAACACACAAAATATAAAAATCTATTTAAAAAAATCCAAATTTAACGAGCCTAAAATAGAAGTGATATCATGTGTGGCTTAGTCAGCTCCTCGATCAAACTAGCGTTTGGTAAAATTTCGTCCGATTTGAATGCCCAAATTCATCTGACCCGGAAAATTTTCGGTTTGGTCTAAATCCAATTTCGTCATTGATCGAATGAACAAATATTTGGACATATTATTATTATTATTCTATTATTTGAGCCGGATTTAGCTCCGTCTAAATGTTCGACTTGAAAAAATCTTGAGTTATACCATCAATTTGTTGTCTGAATTTTAACCTTTACCGAAGTTGACTAATCCAAATTTATCTGAACCCGAATTTTTGTAAGCACTAATTGTAACTCATTAGAAGAAAATTTATGTATTAAATAATAATGTGTACACATTGTAAGTTACAAAGATATGGCAGTTTAGTTGACCGCCACTCAAATTTTTCCAATTTCTTTATACAAACGTTATATATATATATATATATATGTATATATATGTATGTATATATGTATGTTTCAGTCTCTAATATTTTTCTTTAATTGACAATTTTTCATATAATATCATATCAAGAAGATACAAATCTAATCCATTTTCTTATAATATATATAACGCAGCTCCCTACATCTCATTTTATTTGAGTTTTTAACTAATCTTTTATTTCCAATAACATTTGTCATTTTAGAATTCCAATGACAAATTTCTATTGATTTAATTTATTTAACCAATTTTATATTTCCTCTTTTGTATTACACCATTATTTTCTCTCTAATACTACGTACTCATCTAAACATCCCAACTATAGAAAAACCGGCTGGAGTTAATTTATGCTAATTCGATGTTGGAATTCTAACAATATCATCCCGTACACTACTAAAAATATGTGTATTACCGATATTTTTTTTCCAATTAATTTAAACCGGTAAGAAAAACCAACTATTTTAGCAACCATTTCATATTCCAATTATTTTTCAAACATTTTATGTAGGAAAAAGGGTTGGAAATTCTAACTATTTTTGCTGAAATGGTAGAAATTTTTTTTATCATCTTTTTTCCTACTGTTTGAAAATGGTTGGAAAAACGGATGGTAGTAACCGTTTTCCCAACAAATTTTGAATAGTAGGACAAAGATTGGTAGCAAAAATTCCCCACCATTTTAATCAAAGCAGTTGGAATTTCCAACCGCATCCCCACCTAAAATTAGAAAAATATAAAATGGTTACTAAAATGGTTGGTTTTTCCAATCGTCTTAAATTGGTTGGAAAAAATAGCCGGTGATAAACATATTTTTAGTAGTGAGCTAAAATTTGGGATATTCATATAAAAAATAATGTTGGCCATATTCTAATAAACAATCACCAAAATTTGGATTTTAAAACCTAATATAATCCTAAAATAATTCAGCTACAAAAATAAAATGCCCTACGACAATCCCTGCAGAAGATACAATAAAATTTAATTTACTGCCCTAATTAAAACGTGTAAATTTTGCCGGGATTAACTTCAATCAGATTGCTAATTACAATTATTTAAAAAAAAGAAGGGAAAATATTCAAATAAAATTGCGTGAAGATGCAGGAAAGAAATGAAACAAAACACCTTTCCAATATTCTCGCTGTTTTGATGGGTCGCAAATAGACACCAATCTGCCCACAGGCAACTTCTTCCTAAATGGTAGTGTTACATATAATAATAATAATAATAATAATAATAATAATAATATATTAGAAATTATTAATTGAACAGTGACCTTGAAGACCTGTCAATTCGAGCGGGTGTGGTCGGTTTTGGGTCTATGGGTCGGTTTCGGGTTTATTTATGTTTTATGTTTGCAAATTTCGGGCCTAACCTTAAGCTTTCGGGCGGGCTCGGATCGATTTCGGGCCGGGTTAGATTTTGCCAGCTCTGTCCATTCCATATTAGTTGTTATTTTGTTGACTATCACTGTCTCAAATTTCACTCTTTCATTGATAATTTTTTGTATGATACTATATCGCTTCCATATTATTTGTGCTCTTTGGAAATTGTGCAGTTAAAGTTATAATAATTTGACTATAAATTTCTCAATATATATAATGATTTGTTAAATAAAATTATTATCATTAAATTTGCACCGAAAAATACTATCATAAAAGTGTAATATTGCAATTGTTAATAAAATTATTAAATAAGAAGTTATCAATCAAAGAGTGAAATCAAAGACTATGACAATCAACAATTAAAAGGACAAATAATATGGAACGAAGGGAGTATATTATTAACCATTACAATATTATACTTTTATGACAATAGTATTTTTTGTTATTAATCTAATAGTGATAAGTTTATACAATTCACTGTATATATTGAGAAATTTCTGATCAAAATTTAAAAAATTTAACTACACGATTTCTTAAAATGACAATTAATACAGAACAGATGGAATAACAACTTAAACAAATGAGTTGGTAGTTGAAATCCATGACATCCACTTTCATAACTCTGTTGAGTTTAAATTATATATTTCTATAGAATAAAGGTATTTTACTATATATATATATATATGTATTAATTAATATTCTTACTTAATTAACATAATCTCTGCATCAAGATCAACCCAAACCCTGACTAATTATAAGCTTTAGATATTATTACATAGCTGGGAATCCAATGCACCATTTAATCCATCTCTTTCTGGATTTTAGTTTGTCTTCTGACATTGGAAAGTGTCCATTTTTTTATGTGAATGTGTTCATTGTATCGAACAAATGTACATTATTTTAAGTAAAGTTCATATTATTTTAAATAAAGTTATATATATATGTGTGTGTATCTATATATCTAATTATTTATGTCAATCCTCATTTACACAATGTTATTTCTCACCTTCTCACAAAGAGTAATCATACATACATACATACATACATACATACATACATACATATATATGTGTGTTTGTGTAAAAATCAATTTAATCAAACTTTAAAGTTGATGATTGAATGTCTAAGAATGGTTTTACAGTACTCAAATACGTTGCCCCACACGAATGTCTATAGATGTGGATACCATCAACATATATATAAAGACTGTTAAAATTTGAATTTAAGATCTTACTCCAAAATAAAGCCTTTAAGGATTTATGAATCTCACATCAAAAGTGACTTTGACAATGTATTCTTAAGTGAATAAAAGTGTGTGATTAAAATCCCAAAAGGAGAGAAACCTAAATATGTGATTTAACCCTACTTGAAAAGATCAACATCAAAATCACATTAAATTATCTTGCCCTTCTAATTCAAAGTCCATATTTATATTTTGCTTTGATTATTTTGTAAATACTAATTTTGTTTTTGAATGTTTGTATTTGTTTATTTTATTATTTATTTTTGCCGCACCTTATTCACCCTTCTAGAGTGATTTTATCTTCTACTCCCTCCATTCATTAATTTTTTTCGTCCTAAAAATTATGTAGTCAACTGTTAAAAATTTTACCGGGTAATTCCCAACCTATATAATGTCTATTATGTGAACTACTATCATTAAGATTAAACACTTTCATAATAGTATACTTTTATAACTTTTTCATAAATATAGTGATAGATACTTATAGCCAAAGTCTTACAATAAAAATTATAAACAATAAAAAATAACAAATATTAACGAATAGAGGTAGTACATTCTTTTCAAAAACTTTTCCCCATCATCAAATAACAAAATGTGAAATCCAAAATGAGTGCATATATATATATATATGGTATACAAAAACAAGAATGGAATAACACACATAGGCCATACCATTGAGGCAAAGGCTCATGGGCATGAAGATAACTCCAAGTTAGGTACCTAATTTGATTTGAATACATGTGACTAGGCTTTTAAAATACAATTGATTTGGATATTCGGCTTAATCAGGTCCGAAAAAAATCGAATATAGTCATAAGCTTTTAGTTCAAATTTTGACAATTGGGCAAGTTGATCGAAAATGGGATACAATGTTTTATACTTTGTTTTCTGGATTCAAAAAATTCAATCGGAATTTAGGCTTTATCTAAATTATTTGGATTCTAGTTTCTAAATTTAAGTTTGTTTGGATTGTTGGGATTCTAGTTTATCCCATCCTATAAGGGGGAAAAAAAACTAGGCGTACTCATTAGAATATCATTCAAATTTTGACATTGAGCAAACTCACTGAATGATTTGAAATTTCGGATGCAACAGTGTTTTAGTTCTTATTGTCAAAATCAAATTTTAAACCTGAAATTAAACTTGTGCGAATAATCCAACCAAAGACAAACCTAGAGAACTAAACATTAGACAATACTTTTTTTGCCTCCATTCAATTCATTCGTGTGTACTCGAAAAAACCATAAATTTTGAGGGTCCTACACTATGTAGCACAAGCAAAATTTTGGTTCGGGGTTAAATTCAGGTAAGTCAAATCGCTTAATGTCAAAATTCAGACGAGAAATTGATGTCTATCATCCAGTTTTTTCGGGTCGTATCAAGCTAAACAATTTAGACAAAAAAATCCGGGTCAAAGTCGTATTCAGATAATAAAAAAGAGAGAGAGAAACATTGAATTTGAATTTTCAGTACAAATTGGTCAATACCAAAATTTGAACAAAAAATCAATGATCATACCTAAGGGACTTGGCAGGATATCACCTAACCCGAACCCATCCCAAAAGTTTAGGGTTAGACCCAAAATGTTCAAACCCGAAATGTAACTAGCCTGAAACCGGCCATACCGAATCCAACCAAAATCGATCTGCCAGCTCAAATTGACAGGTCTAATACCCAATCTTTTGAATATAACAAATTCAAACATTCAAATCAGACAATATTTTGTCAATTTCTCACTTGAAAGTTTATTAGGCTAGTTAAATAAATTACCGAAAATGAAAGATAGACAAAACATTGTAGTTGTTTACGATGTTCCTCCGAACTCAATTTCGGAGTACGTTACCGCCTAGAGTTCTCAAACTCTATGATTTAACCTCAAATTATTATTAGGATGGATTTCTTACAATCTTATAGCCTTCTCTACTCTCAAGATCTCAGCACTGGAGATTTGACCTCTCAACTCTTAAATCCTTTCCTTAACAATAATTATCTCAACAACTTAACTCAATAATCAATACAACTCTTATATTTTCACACTCAATAACAATAGGAAAGAGTAATGCTCAAAGTGAGATATTTCCTTGTATGCCTTATGCTCTTCTTGTGTTCTTGAATGCACAAATACTCCTCATATTTATAGCGTGTGTTTGGACGAGTAGTGTAAAAAAGTCAATCATATGAATGAAGCAACTCTTGATTCTTGGCATGCATGATCTCTTGATCTTGATATGATTCTCACAAGATGTTGCTTTTGAATTCTTTCACCTTATCAATTAGATATGATGCTCAAGAAATAAGCAAGAAAATAATATAATATCATCTTATCATATTAGATAAGTAATATGTAACATATAATCAAGCTTAATATTTATAACATTAATTGTTACCAAAATGATGAAGGATTTGATTCAATGTATTTGGACATTTATTGGTTTTGCATATTTTACTTTATCCAATATTCTCATAATATCAACCAAATCACACTTCACAAGTTTATCCAATCAAATGTTCTCAAATTAATATATTAGACCATCATAAGTATCATATATGAGTAACATAATAATTAAATCACTTCAATTTCCAACCTCATGTATAAAACTAATTTTGTTGTTTGTTATCATCAAAATTATTATATACTTCATAGAGTCAATACCTCACTTACATGGTAGTGCAAATCATGATGAATAAACGAATGAAAGGCCAAAATTCGAGAGTCACCCGCATGGATCAATACAAATTACCAAAATTTGGACAAAAAATCAATGGCTTTATTAGATTCTTTTAAATCTTACAAATTCGAACATCCAGATCGAATAAAATTTTACCGATTTCAGACTTACATGTTACTACAAATCATGATGAATTCATGAATGGAAGGGCAAAATAGGAGAATGGCCCTATGGGTTGACCCGAAATGACCTGTACCAAATTCAACCCAAAACCGATATGCCAGCTCAAACTGAAAGGTCCAGGTATTTGATTTTTTGAATCGGACAAATGTAAGCATTCAGATCGAACAATATTTTTTGGGCTCTATCCTTGCATGGTACTACTACAAATCATGATGAATAAATGAATCGAAGGCCAAAATTCGAGAGTGCCCTCATGAATCAATATCAAAATTTTAATAAAAAAAGTTGATAATCAAACCTAATTTTTTGAATTGACAAACTCAAACATTCAGGTCGGATAAAATTTTATCGGTTCCAAACTTACATGGTACTACAAATCATGATGAATTCATGAATGGAAAGGAAAAAATTGAGAGTGGCCCCCATGGGTTGATGAAAGTGGCATGGATTTCAGGTGACCACCTTATTCTCTCCCCAATACATTTTCAAGTCTTCATTTATTTTTATTTATTTATTTAGGGTTTGGATTTTTTGTTGCATGGATTTGATTTGATAGGACATTGACAATATTGGCATTGGCATTGTCCAACAAATGTGTCAATTTAAGGGTACACATGTTGCCAATTATGTGTCTAGTAACATCATTCAAGAGACATTCACAACAATGTAAATATTTAACCAATTATTCATCAATCATATATTGAGAAACAAATATGATGGTCTATTGGATGTTTATTTAATTTAGGCATATTATAATTAGAAAATTGGATTGTAATAATTTTTATTTTCCGCTCTCGTATGTCAGTGGTCTTTACCTTTTTTTTTGTATTCCGGTGGTCCTAAAAACTAAAAAAATTGTATTCTAGAAGTACCAAATCTACCTCCATATTTTTTAAAAATATTTTTCAATCATGCCTCAGATTGTTTTTATTTTTTTCATTCCTGCCTGTAGAAAGGTTGTAAAGTTTAGTTACTAAAAAAAATTTTAGATTATTTTTTTAGAATCTAAGGAATTATTATGATTTTTTAAGAAATAAAAGCGTAAAAAATGTAAAAAAATTTGAAAAAATTGGGATAGACGTTGTAAATTCACTAAAAATCATAGAGAAGTGTTGAGTTATATTTTGAATCAAATGCAAGTCAAAGTCTATGATATTTAGGATATATACACTCGGTGGTGTCCCATCATAATATAATTTTTATTTTTTTGGGACCACCGAAATACAAAATCAAAGCAGGGATTATTGACATGCAAAAACTAAAAATATGGATTATTAGAATCCAATTTTGCTTATTTTAATATGACTGCAACTTGAGAAATGATGTTTTTAGTAGAGTTAAATTCAATATTTAGTCATATGCTCAAAAATAAATTTTTTATTTTGACCCAAATTTAATTCTGTCCAATCCGATTTAATCCAAAAAATGACTCTGAATATTTTTCATCCGAATTTTGATATTTATCGACCCGACTTTTACCCCAACCTGAATTTTTACCACCAATTATATGAACGCGAACATGTTAAAGAAAATTATAGTTGAGAGGATAAGATATGATTAGATGGTAAGAAAATAAAGAAATGAAGAAAGGTGACACCAAACAAGTCAAAAGTATTAACACGCCAAGTTGAAAAAAAGAGGGTAATTTAAATTAATTAACTAAAAATGGGAATAAAATCCAGTCAAAAGTAAATCTTGGATGTTGTAAGAATAAAATCAATGGTATGTATGTATGTGCCTAACAAACACCCTCCAATGGCAAATCTACACCTACTAAACTCTTGGTAACAATTTAAAATCATTAAATTAAATCTTAGGTTGAGTTTAATTAGGATGGTGATTAACATAGAGATAGCAAATTAACAATTGACATCTTATGTAGTACTTTCTTCTTCCTTTGAAAAAGTTGAGCCTAATTACTTTATTAGAAGGTTCTTCAAATTAAGGATTATTTTTTATGGGGTAGGCAAAAATTTGTCTGATTCTATAATTAGAATTTCTCCGACCGAAAAATAGGGTACGATTATGGATTAAGGACTGTTTTTTTTAAAAAAAAATTTATTATAAGTTGCTTATTCATGATTAGTGTTAATGAGTGCTAATTGTACTGACCAGTAACCAGTTTGCATGATTGTTGAATATTATTGATGAAGAATGTTGATTATTGATGATCGGTACGGTAGTATTGATTGAAGTTCAAAATATAAATTAAAATATGTTTAAATGTTGAGGATAAGTATTTATGATAAGTTGAGAGAAGAAGTTTTAAGAGATTGTTCTTTTAATTTATCACAAATACATAGTATCAATATATAGTACTTTCTTTTAATAATTGAAATTCAATCAAAGTCTAAAATCTATATCTTAGATGTTACAAACAACTGCAAAATGAGAGAAAAACAACTAGCAAAACCCGCAACAACTACAAGATACAAACAAAGTGATCATCAAAAGTACTGCCAAAATAACAAACCACGCATAGAAAAACTCTAACATTTAGTCTTCTATTCAATGCAGCAATCATTTGCATGTTCACTACCAATAGACTTTATACCGCAAACTTCTCTCACAATTACGCCTGTGTGCAATCTCAACATCAATATTTAGTACTTATAATTGAATGTCGACAAGTATCATGATGTAGAACAATGCGAACATATTTTGATCCATGTCAAAATTGAATCAAACTTAAAACATATCCTATCTAAATTTTTAGTGAGATCAAATAATATTAGAATCCAAACAAATCATATAAAAATATCCCATTTTATGGGTCTAAGAAAAAAGTACTAATGGTGCAACCAATATAATCCACCTCATTTCGTTTATATTTGACGGACTAAACATGAGTTTTTACATTTATGAAGCCTAAAAACATGAGCTTGTACACACACGAGTGAACACAATCACATCATAAGAAAAGTATTAATTAGGTGGCATTTACATAACAAGTGTCAAGATTAGGAGTGTTAGCTATTAGATCATGATTCATGACTAATTACATTTGTTGACTTTACAAAGGAATCAAATTATTGATTTTTCGGCTCGTTCTTTTGTATGGTGCAGTGCGGTACCATAATTTACCATACTATTCAATATTTTTTCACATTTTAACATACCATACCACATTTTACCACGATCATTATCAATATATTTTCTCACTTTTCTTCTGTACTTTTCACATTCTCTCTTATTACCTACCATATCAATCACATTTTCTACAAATTTTACTATATTATTCTACATCTTACTGCACTTTCCATATTTTCATCATACCGCATAAAAGAACAGGCCACCTCCTTTATTAAATAATTTTTCATTTTTTTATAATTATTGAGATGACATATGAACTATTATATATAATTCAAATATGTTTATCAAAATTATAAGATTATATTGGTATTTTTTTAATATGATAGGTCAATATACATATTGAAAAATAATAATTAATTTTTTATTTTTTTGATCACATAATATCTTATAACAATAATAACTTAAAGGGACAAAGTAGGACATAATTTGGCATGTACTCCTTCCATTCTATATTAATTGTCTCCTAATTGATTATCACGATTTCTATTGTCAGTCTTTGATTGAAAATTTCTTATATAATACTAGTTCTGTTCCATATTATTTGTTATCTTTGCAAATTGTGTTACCAAACTTATAAAATTTTGACTATAAATCTCTCAATATATACAATGATTCTTTAAATAAAATTACTACAATTAGATTTGTAACGAAAAGTACTATCATAAAGTATAATATTACAATTGATAATAATATATTATATAAGAAATTATCAATTAAAGAGTGACATTGAAAACCGTGACAAGCAACAAAATGACAAATAATATGGAACGTAGGGAGTATTTTATTAACAATTATTTATTATGAATCTAATAGTATTTTATTAACAATTACAATATTATACTTTTAAGGTAATATATTTGTTATAAATCTAATAGTAATAACTTTATATAATAAATCATTATATATAATTAAAAATTTATAATTCAAAAAGTTAAAATTTAATTGCACAATTTACAAAGAAGACAATTAACATGTAATCAAGGGAGTAGGTAATCGTTGGGGCATGGTTTGCTAGGATTAATTGAGATTTTTGTCAGAGTTCATTACATAGAATCTCTTTAGATTGACCAATTTTGTTTATAGATTCTTTTCACCTTTTCCCACCTACAAATCTACAATGGAATGTACTTTGCTTATTTTTTAAACTTGAAAGTCCACCAAGACGGCAAGTATTTTGTCTTTACCCTTTATGCTCCCACACTTGGATGTGGTTCACCTTTTTAGTAGACCTGTAAATTCGGACAGACCGATAATTCCTGGTCAGGTTTAGTACAGATCTTTTCGATTTTGGGTTTGTTTAGGCTTGGAAATTGTGTTGAACGCCCTTTGAGCGTGTTTGAGTTGATTTTTGGGTAGAGTCAAATTCTCCCAAATCTAAATTTTGGACTTTGGAGTATAGGTTGAGAAACATTTGTTCAAACCATAATTTTTGAACGAGTGCTGGTCAGGTCAAGAATTGACAACCATGACGGGTTTAATCTTCAATTTAGGTTTTTCTTTTCCTTCTTTTTTTTCCCTGGAGAATGATTATACAATTTATTAAATACTCTTCAAGTCTGTGCTTTAAATGAGGTTATTGGTCACTTGTATATATTAGGATATGCAGTTCTAGTAGTGTAGTTATTCACTTGTAAATACTCGACATAAGCTCCAAATACATGTAATATATATATTATAAATTTATAAGAACAAATACCCTGAACCCAAATAATTGACAGTTGGAGACAAAAGGGAGCATTTTTCAGGTTTCAAGTTCCAACCCACAAAGCCACAATGGCACATGCATATCTGATAGCTCAGGCATCTTTGTTTTTTTTTTCATTTTCTTTTTATCTCTTTGAAGGGGGAGGGTGGAGGAACAAATACAAAAGTTTGAGGTTATTACATGTTTCACTCAAAAGCATAAGCAGCTTCAACACAAACACTGATCCAAGACACTCATTAGAGAGTCTAAATCATTCTGAGGAACAAAAAAATAGGCAAAGAAATTACAACCCGAAACCGGGCAAAAAACCATGGGGGAGGAAGACAGAGATGAACCATACACCATAGTTTTGCTAGTGCATAGAAATTACAACCGAAACCGGGCAAAAACCATGGGAGGAAGCCAACACAATAGGTGACGAGGAAGCCAACACAATAGGTGACTAGGGTTTAGGGTTTTGCTAGTACTAATGCAGCCGAGTCATCTCTTCCACCCTCTTCGAAAGCTCCTCGACCGAGACCCCCATCGCCCGCGAGATCTCCTCCATGCGTCCCCGGCTCAGGTCGAGGAAGGACTCTATGAGGTCCCCGTCAAGGAAGTTGCGTGCGTCGACAGTCTTCTTCTCATTGTAGAACGACCGCCAGTGCTCGTGGCTGAGGCCGCCCACGCCCTTGATCACCTTCCGGAGGTTCGACTGCAGCTTCTCGAGGAAGACGTACTGGTCGTGTGGGAGCGAGGCGATGACGCCGATCACGCCGTTGACGGTCCCGAAGATGACGGTCGGAATCTGGCCTAGGTCCGAGTCCGGCATCCGCATCACTAGCGAACCATGCCGGAAACGGTTCACAAACTCCCCGAGGTGGTACTCCCCGACCACCTCCAGGCGGGCCCGCTCCTCGTCCGTCGCCCCCTCGCTGTTCTTGCGAACCGTGAAGAGGTTGAAGTTGTTCTCCGCACCGAGGTAGATATCGTCGTCGAGGATCTCGACCGCCGACATCCAGTTGGCGTTGTAGTCCCGGGCACGCTCCTCGATGGCACCTTCCTCGTGCTGTGGGATTGACATGGAAAGGGTTCGACATTAGGTCCTCGAATATGGGCTCATTAATATATAGCAGTTATGAGGTGAACTCTTTTAGAGGAAAATACTCCATTTTTACCCATTTTAACTCTTACCCAAACTTACCCGCCTGGTCATTCTTTCCATCAATTTTACCATAGCTTACCAAATATTCCCAACTCAACCCAAATTTACCAGGCCTTATCTTACCTTTAAATGAGCAGCTGTAGACCTAGTAATTGTAGACCTGGTAATTGGGTCATTCAAGGTCAACTGGTCAAGTCATATTCAGGTTAACAAGGTTTGTGTTAGGTGATTAGGCCATTTTTTAGCCACTATATTTTCAGTCTGATGTCTTTCACTCGGTTTTTCAAAGAGGTTTTCTCGAAAATGTTTTCTGTGGAACCGCCGAAATCAGCCTCTCCATGAACTTCACAATTCATGAGGGAAGGTTGCCTACATCTAAGTCCCCAAACCATGCTCAAACGTGTTTTCCCTTGGACCTGTCCCCGGTCCATCTCGGGTCAATTAATTTCGCCATTTGCAGGTGTGCTCCGGATTTGAGTCGGGTTGGTTTTGCCTGGTCTAATTATGAGATTGAGTGGCAGTTAACGCAATACATAAGGGACAAAGAGGCAATAATAATCGAGATAATGGCCCGCGTACCTTGTAGATTAGCAAGGAGATAGATTTCATCAAGTCCCCTACAACGATGAAGTCACCTCGAGTCTGCACGTACAGGGCGAGAATGTGCCCATGATGCCCACACTCGGACTGCAGCTCACGACCGCTATCATCTCGAAGCATCCACTTATAAAGCTGAATCTTTTGATTGATAGCAGCCAACAGCTTGCCGTTGAAAGCATTGAGGGAGTACACAGCACCTTTGGTTTCCTTCTCAGCAACCAACTGTAGCTTTCCATCCTCCACCGCGAAAACAAGAATTCTTCCCTACATAATGATAATTTCATAAAATACCTTCTCGTCAACAAGTGTGCGTATATATTTGTATGCATATAGAAAATCTAAGGACCTTGTATGCAACAACATTAAAATTTCAAGAATTATGCATCTCACTTTCAAATCTTCCATTGCATTTTACCAAACTGTCCCCACACTATTCGCTTTGCTAATTCGAGTTTTTCTTTTATGGAGAATTTGGTTGCATAAGTTTCCAGGAAAAGCTGGTCAACCTTCCCAAGTTGACCAAACTTTCCCATGTCTGGCTGGACTGAAAGGGTGGGAAAGTTTTTGAGCAGGGTTCACTATTTTCTTATGAAAGGTAGGAAAAACTTTCCCGGGGATGGAGTCTGGGAAACTTTCTTTCCAGAGGAGAAGGGAAGTTGTATTTTTGTCAAAATTCCCAAAATATCCAGATAAGAAAGGAGAAAATATGAATAAGTAAATAAAGATAGTTTGGAAATTCCAAATAAATCTTGACAGGAAATTTACAGCTCCAACCAGATGCTATAAAAACTTTCCAACATACTTTCCCGGGATTCATATATAAACCAAACACCGTAAAATATTTCCCAGGAAGAAAAACTTACTTCAGAAAAATTATTGCCAGGAAATTTTTTCTAGGTTTTTTTTTCTTTTTCTTTTTTTTGGGGGGGGGGGGGCACATTGAGGCCACTGAAGAAACGAAGAAGTGTACCTTGGTTGGCTCATTTTCCTCGGGCAAAACATACGCTGTCCCAACACAGTAGTATACATTGCTGTCATCTGAAAATGAGCAACTTAGTATCGAGCAGCCGCATTCGTAAGTATCGAGCGCATAGGTTGATATAATCTCAAATGTCTGATCATCTAACAAACGCACAAAATGCATTTCAGTTTCCTCTGTGCTAGCTTGGTTGTACTTGAGACTACAAATGGCAAAAGTGCGAGTTTGCTCCTGGTGGGAGATACGTCGAGCATGCTCCCCAAGAGGAATGGTGCGGATGTGAAGCTTTTGGATATCATCAATAGTACCAATTGTAAGTTCGCCTTCTTTCGCGATTGCAAGGCTGTTAATAGTAAAATGTGAAGAGAGTTAGCAAGCATATCGTTAATTGTATCTACATTCAACAGTGTGGCCGGTTAAGTGCAATTTTTAGAACTTCAACATACAAGTTAACTTGAGATGGTGCAGAGAGAATGAAAGATGTTTCATTTGTCAGTATTTCTAATGCATTCTCACAAAAAAAAAAAACAAAAAAAAAACAATGTTATTAAGCTTATAATTGTATGCACATACAACAGTATGCTGCCATGCATGAAAACTTTATCAGATAAATGGACAGAAATTTCTGCAGATTGTCCATATTGAAGAACAATTTTCTATGGTCAACTTGTCATTTAGGGTGTGTTTGGCAGAATCACAGGAAACATTCTCCTGAGAAAAACTTTCCTGAGTTTGGGTATAAAATAATGGGCCCCACATCAAAATTTTCCAGTGGCTTGGTATTCAGTGTTTAATCCAAGTTCAGCCAGAAGATTTACAGAATTACAGTGGCTTTGTGTACAGTTTTAATCCATCTTATAATCAAACACTCCCTCTGTTCTTTTCTATATGTCTTTTTAACTAACTTTTCTCATCTCATATTATCTACCATTTAACAATTCTAATAACATTTTAATCATTACTTTTCTTATTTTACTCTTAACACTCACTGAATGAAACATTAAAAGCTGATTTACGCAATCTTCTGATTAATTAACCCATACTTTTTTGTGATATGAGTTCCCAAAAAAAAAAAAAAGAACTTCCAAAAGTCAATAAAAACAGACGGAGTACATTATTATACAATATAACTCAACGAAACTTCTATTTTAAGTGCCTCCTGAGCATTTTGCAGAAAACTATAGTGCACAGATAGATGAATGCTTCCATTTGGATGATGAATACACAGACTCTTCTCAACTATTCGGCATCTGGATTCTGGACACATCGCTACAAATCATTATTTTGAACATCTACCAAAAATGGAACAGCAAACTATACCTGTCAGGGAATGCAGCTGTATTAAATGGGCACATGTGGCTAACTTCTTTCAGATTTACGTTACTGTAAAGCAGCTTTTTGTTGCTGCTGTAGATAACAGTTGGCCGATCAGAGGCAGCAAATACATGAGTTGCGTTTTTTGACGTGAAGGTCCTGAGTGTAATAGGTTGAGTACCGAGAGACACCTTCTTTCGGTCAGTTAGCTCACCAGTACTCATGTTCAATATGAAGTTCAAGAGATGACCGTCTCCAAGAGCACACAGTAAATAAGATATCTGAAAGGAAAATTGAACATGAGACAAGTTAATCCAGAGAAGCAGTAGCATAGGATGAAGGTAGGGAACTCTTATGTAGTGCAACATCACACCCTATAAAACTAGACATGATGTGGAATGGTAACACGAATTCAACAACCAATAGGCCCAAAACTAGATTTGTATTCTTTTAGAGGCAAGGAAAGGTTAGGTAAATTTGGGTTGGGTTGATAATATTAGGTACGTTTCGTAGAATTAAATGAAAGAATGGGTAAATTTGGATGTTCACCACTATAACCAAACAGATATAGAATGGTGATGTGAATTCAGTAGCCAATAGGCCCAAAACTGAATTGTGTGTTCTTTTAAAGGTGAGGCAAGGTTAGGTAAATCTGGGTTGGGTTGGTAAATATTAGGTAAGGCTCGGTAAAATAAATAAAAAGAATGGGTATTAGGTTAAATTAGGTATAAATTGGGTATTCACATCTATATGTAAATATCTTCAAAAAGTAGAATACATACCCCTTCAAAAGAACACAACAGAACAGAACGGGGAATGATCTCGCCACCAAGATTCTCCTTGGTAATTAGATTAAGATCAGGAAGTGAATATATCCTGACACTAATATCTGTCCACATTCCAACAGCAGCAAGTTGACTATATTTTGGATTTTCACCAATTGGGTTTATATCAAGACATGAAATCTCATGTTCCAGTTGTACATGTTTCACTTCTGTTAAGATCCCATCACCAATTTCCAGATAAACAAGGTGTCCACCACCAGTGGCCAACAGAACCTGTCAAAATATGACGGCCTCAGTCAGTTCAAGGCAATATAATGCAATCATACACCACAAAAGTCAATACAAACAAGAACTAAGGCAAGAACTAATTGTAATCATATTGGACACACATATCCATATTTTACGGACACAAGCATAAAGACCAAGCATATTTTAACGACCTTACAATTGAACAACCTGAAGACACAACATCCTTTTAGCTGAGTTTGTTTTAAGTAGTGAGAACGAGCGTATAATCAGCTAACCTCTATATAATTCATTAATAAGCATTTATATAGCCCGTAGTCCTCCATTGCCACAATAGAACAAATAATATTCCTTGGCAGAACAATATTACTAAAGATAAATGCTAATAAAGCATACCTGTGAGGCATTAGCAGTGGCAACATTCACAGAATATCCAGCTGGCGCTTTCCACTCATTTCGCAATTCTCGAGTTGTAGAACTTACAAGTCTGACTGAGCTTGAAGTGATCTGTCACAGCGATTGTCAGTCAACACATACCAAGTAAATGAGTAATGCTAATGAGCAGAAAATACAACAGATTCCATTTCATAGAATTCCCAATTGATAAGTTGAACATTTTCTAATTTGCATGCCATGCGGGACAACAGAAAGATATGTTTCAGAGGGGGGGTAAGGGAGAAGAAGTTATACAACATACATGAGTCATAAGAAGTACGTTGCCAACATAGTTTAGTCAAGGAACACAACAAACTTTACTTTTTTGTTGGGACAAGGAAAAGAACATTAATAACAAAAGTTCCCTTCATCCTAGAGTCTTAGATGAAATTATGTTTGAATTGCTAGAGGCATCTCCACACCCTAAAAGACTCTTGTTTCTCTCATGACAAATAGTGCCAATTATCACATGCCGTATAAAACAACATTCAACTTTTGGCTTTCCTACCAAAGAAAAGCTCCAAAACCAAAAGATGATTCCTGGTAGAATTAGAAACGATCCAGTAAACTCCAGAGCTTACTACTCGCAAAGACCTTCCCCCTTTTAGCAAATTGTTGCAAGTCAAGAATCACAGCTATATCTACTCTCTATCATTACTTTCAGTAAGTCCTTTAGGGACCTGGTCAAGCAAGACTAGCATTTCAGGTTTTAGGATTGCAAAGACAAAAGAGATACACTTTGGCACGGAGGGCTAGATGGGTCTATCAATCAAAAATGGTTTCCAAAACCCTGACTCCTAAAACTAGGTTGAAGAAAAAACTGCATGTCCTAAATCAAGTTACTCTACATGACTAGAAATGCCTCTCTAAAAAATGGTAAAATAAGAGCATGCCATCATCCAGGGACACTTCCCTCATTGTATGAAACATGGACTTAAGGTTCTCAATGTTGGACAAAGGTAAAGACCAAAGGCCCTTTACTCATCTGATCAAAATATAGTACAACACACATTATCTAAACTTCAGGCATACAAAGACCCGGCAGTTCACATACTCAAAATACAATTCACGAGTTATGGTTGAAGAAAATTTCACAATATTTACAAAACAAAACTAAGATAAACTGACAAACATCAAGAAAGCAACTGACACTCATTCAATATGTGACTCAAAAACAATAGAGGAAATATATCTAAGTTCTAAAAAGAAGTTTGTTCAGTAGTTGACTTCAGAATCATCAAACAACCATTAAGAAGACAACCACCAGGAAAGTTTGTATCTGAGAAATAGCAACAAAGAGGGCATACTTGAACGAGTTGGTTGTACACAGCATCATGGCAAAATAAAGTCTGCACTTGAGAATCAAAGCCTTCAATTTCAGTTTCTTCCAATTCATCCTCAAGATTCATTGCCAGAATTCTCGTCTCACTGATGAAACTAACCACCAGGAAAGTATCATACACATCATCGGTTGAGGACTTCAGGGACCACATTCCCTTGATGCCTTGAAGTTCAACTGATGCCTAAAATGACAACAGAGAATTAAATTCCGCCTCATAAAAGGGAAAACTGAAAAAGAATAAGGAAAGCATGAAGAACCACAAAATTAGAAACTGATAAGTCAGACCTGCTCATTAATCCCAATTCCATTACGAACAATACGAAGAGAACCATCCTTGTATGCCCCAGAGCAGGTTACTACTTGGCCTTGACCTTGTCTCTCAAGATCAACCACACAGAAATCTACTATTGGGCCCAAATTCACGTATCTTTCTAGAACCTCAACATAAGATCCTTTTGGATCTGGTTGTAAATTTAGTTTGATGAGCTGCAAGCAACAACTCAGAGGTATCAGCAAATAGCATCTATTCTAACAGCCGAGACACAGCATGCTCTGCCAAACAGAATGGCCAACAAAGTTTACACTGAACTAGGACGTTTTTTTAACTGCAAGGATCCAGAACTCTTCTTATTGCGCCTTTGGTCTCAGCAGCATTAGTTTATGTAGGATACATAAGTAATCAAAAGATTTATTGATAGGACACCAAGGGGTTGTGCGACTATATAAAAGGGCAAAAACAAAAACATTATGCCCTCAAGCTCTCCTCCGTCATATTACGGAATCCAAAAAATTCAAATTGTTATTACCAATGGGCACAACACTCCAGTAATACAAATCCTCAAAAAAAATTAGAGCTTGAAAATGGACAATGCTTTTCCATCAAAGATTCATCGATTAGCCTTAATTAAGGAAAGCATGAAGAAGAATACATGAATGCCACACAGGAAAGTACATGTACAACACCTGTGAATCTCCATAGCTTGAGCCAACATAAACAAATGCATTATCGAGATATGATATTGTTGATGCAATAGATGTTTCTCCCAGAAGCTCAATTTTAAGACCAGTAACTCTGCAAGACATCACAGATGGATGAATCATTTGAGACAGTATATTAATCACCCAACTCAAAACTGTCATCTCATTTACTGTCAGCATCGAGAAATTATAGCAGGTAAGATGACACAAGATTATAAGAAGCAATAACAGACAAGGAGACTGGATAGCAATTTTCTAATGCACCAAAACACGCAACGAAATAACTGGACCAGGAAAACATTTAGAAGAGTAATCAAACACTAATTGTGCCATGTCAGCCACCTATAGGCTCAGCATTATGAGCCTATAGGTGGCTGACATGGCACAATTATCTGTTGTGGAGTCACCCACAAACCAAGCTCAAGCAAATATTTCTACACAGAACGCTAAATGCACTGATGTACAGGAACAGGTGCAGGTTGTAAAGTAGAACAACCATAAGATGGGAAATCACTTTTCAGGAGGCTCGGAAACTTAAGGGGAACCACACTAACAAGGGAGATGGGTGGGATTAGGAACAATGATGCATCTTATGAAGATTGATAATAGTGTCAATGTATCATAAAATCATCAAGCTTGAAAATTACCTACCTATGATTGTTCATAATAGACAAAGTGGGCAGAATACTTAGGGGGAAGATAAACATGTCAATTATGATGGCAAAACAAAACAAAGAAGTACGAGTACCACTTACTTTTCTTTCTCATGGGTGATAACAAGCAGGTGCAGTAATCCAGCATGATCACCTAGCAAATACCGGGAACCATCAGCATCCACTCTCCCGTAGGCTCTTGTTATTGACTGGAATCATCAGCAAGCAAACGAAAAAGGTCATAACTTGTAATAAAATGATTCAATAGCAATCTAAGGGCCGTCGCAAGATCACTTGTTCAAAGAGGGAAAGTTGGATGAGGATTGTGATTAAGGATATCTTCCAGCACTTACAGGTCTGATGGGGATAGCTTTAAATGCTGTGGCACTGCAATATACAATTGTCTCCTCCCCAACTATGATGACTCCACATAGTGGTGGGGGAACCGGAATCAACAAATCAGCCCCGTTATCAAGATTATTCTGAGACCATGGCCCTTCTACAAAATCTTTATCCTTTAATGAAACTTCATATGTTTTGACATGGCGGGCATCTTTGTTGTCCTGCAAGAAAACCAAATTACCATTTGAAAACTTTAGAGCAAACAGGCCCAAACATCAAGCTTGCTAGTGAAAAGGAACTGCCAAAGCAATCAGAGAAAAAGTACCCAGAGTACCAAACAGCACTAGCAAATCATTTTTCCAATTCAATAAGAATTGTCGATAAACATTCTAAGCTGTCAACTATCAAGCGCATATAAAAGCACCTGGTAAAGCACGACAATTGTTGGCCTTGAACAGCCATAAAGAAACTTTATGTCCAGAACTTGGAGTTCCTCCAGCCTGTAAAATCAAGCAGGAAAACCGTCATTGATAAATTTCCTACATTTATGCCCCCCCATGCAACACAACAAGCTCAAAAGCACATAGAAAGGCATAAACACATATACAATGCACCCTCTTCCTTACAACCTCAAACTACTAGATGCCATAGAGGCAGCAAAACCACCTCCTGTAATTATTCACCCTACACCAGATATTAGCAGGTATTTTCCCTAGGTCAGGCAATGAAGGCTTCAATTCATTTGTTTCAATTATACATAAGTTATAAATAAACTAAAACACTTGAGGAGAATTAGCTTTCTTGCCCCACTGTACTTCATCTGAGCATACAAGAAGGAAAACTCCGCAACCTAGTGCGGATCCCGCTAAAGCAAAGTGTGTGCAAAGAAAACGCATGACTCTTCACAATGAGAAGACCAAAAAGCAAGTTCTTTAAAAAGAATAGACATTTCTAACAAACTACAGAATCAAGTACCTAATATTGAATGCCTCTTTCAGTTGTCCTTTATTATCAAATGGGATGACCTGCCAACATACACCATTATTTGAAAAGGATTTAAAAAGAAAGCGGCAAGAAGTGTCAGAATTTTGTTGGTCGTGCTCTTTTTTCTGTACGGCAAACTCCACAACAGATGAGTGATTCTAAGATTTAAATTTGACAACATACCTTGAATAATCCGTCATATAAGTGGAGTCCTATTAATCTACAGTCAGGATCAATGATGCCAATCTATCCAACACCAAATTCGAAAGAAAATGCAGTTAGATAAGGTACACGGCTAGGATGAGAAGGTTCATATTGACCCAAGGAGCACAAAATAATGTCAACACTCAAACTTGCTTCAATAAGTGCTCTGAATCAATACGATGAGCATTAAGAAAAAGACGAAATTGACCGGACACCAACCTGGCCATTATCTGTTGGACGGCCAATGCGATCTGAAACATCTCCCATTGCTCTGCATAAATCAAATAAATTGCTTACATCCTCCCTGATGAGTTACTTAAAGCTTCTCTAATGTTGTAAACTCGCATTAACCCTGCTGCCTTCCATGTTAATTATCTTACAGAACAGAAGAGATGCTAATTTTTTATTTTTTATTTTTTTTGAAGTAATCAAATATATATGAAAGATCAATACAAGAATATAAATTCAAGTCAGGAATCGATACAAGAATATAAATTTAAATGACATCTTGTAATTCTTTTACAGAGCTAATTTAAATCGAATAGAACCTGGTAACAAGCTCTGATGTCTCAGGATCCAATTGAAGAACACAAAATTTATATCTTTCTGTTGCGATGAACAAAAGATCCTGTGTTTCACCCTGTAAAAGTAACATGCCAAGAGCTTATCAAAAACAAAATTAAGAAAATAGAAATTGTCATGCCAAGAACAATCTCATCAGATGTAAAAGTGGATCACCAAAATCATGCTTGTTTTATAAATAATTGCATCAGAGAGACACCACAATCATACTCAGTTTGATAAGCAGAACAGATTTACTTACATGGGGCCGAAAGAGCTCCAATGTTGCTATTCTGCCATATATTGGGACATCTAACATGGGCTGCAAAAAAATAACGACAGGAGAGAATTGGACATTAGTAAATCCTCACATAAAAGTTCTCAATATAGTGATAAGCATTATATAGCTACCGAACCGAACCCAAAAAAAAATTCTGTATGCATGCTGGCTGTTGGGAGTTTGTGGCTTTCAGGAATAAGCAATAAGCATACCTGAAGACCTTGTGGTGTCAGCAAGTGAATCTCGATCCGGGTGCATTTCCTGAGATGAGAAACATCAAAAGCATCAGCAACTACCTCACAATTTGACTGCATGTCTTCTTCTTTATTTGATAGGATTTCACTCCATTTCTTGAAACAAGGAAATGTCATAACCACCATCAAATTAGATAGAAGATGCATTTTATACAAAATTTCTCACTCCCTGCTCCTCCATTTAAAGTACCCAGCCAGAACACTCCCCACAGTCTTGCCAATTATATTTCTATTAACATATAGAGTTAAGTGACTAAGTCCATTTCAGCCCACACAAGAAAAACAGGCAAAATGATTACGGGTAGAGACATAATATATTGACACTCATGACAGCAACAAATTAAAATCAACCCCAACACCACAGCAGCAGCCTCTAGCCCATCAAACTGCAACATCCAAGACTATTACTCCGAAATCTTGCCCAGGCAAGGTATAGAGAGGTCAGGGTCGCCAGACATAGCAGTCTTACCCCTGAATTTTGCAATTTAGAGAAGCCAGTTTCAATTGACCTGAGATTTAGATATCATTTGCTACCCACTACTCAAATTGCAGCAAACTACCACTAAATCATGTGAAAGGCAACTAAATTCTTCGCAACATCCTTACCACTTAAATCATGTGAAAGGCAACTAAATTCCTCGCAACATCCTTGCCACTAAATTACACGACAGACATCTCAATTCCTTAAATATAAACCCTAACCAGAAGCAAAATCAACACAACTTAGCTGCATCAGTACCCAAAACCTAGAACACCATTACATTCATTATCCAACGCCTTTCGACAAAATTTCCCTTAGCAAATCCAAACACAACTCCACAACAATGTCAACAACATAACCTAACACGACAACAACCAAATGGACCACTCAAAACAGCAGCAACATCGCAAAATTCATCAAATAAACACCAAACAATTCCCGAAATAACCAAATACATCCCAATCAGAACCACTCGGAGCTCTTACCAAATCCAAACTCAACTTCACACCAATGTCAACAACATAACAACGACCTAACAGACCAAGAAAACAGCAGTAAACAGCGCAAAATTCATCAAACACTGTGGAACCCCAAACAACAACAATTCCCCAAAAATGACCAAATACATCCCAATCAGAACCACTCAGAGCTCCGAACACACATCAAAACACCTTAAACCCTAACACAGCCCCAAGAAATTAGAGTGAGCGTGCGTGACATACGCGATGATGAGGTTGAGCTCGTAACAAACTCATCTTCTCAGCAATCTTAACAGCATAACAACAACCAAACAGAACACTCAAAACAGAAGCAACATCGCAAAATTCATCAAATAAACAGCAAACAATTCCCTAAAAACAACCAAATGCATCCCAATCATAACCACTCGGAGCTCTACCAAAGCCAAATTCAACTTCTCAGCAATGTCAACAACATCACATAACATAACAACAACAAAACTGACCACTCAAAACAACACGAACATCGCAAAATTCATCAAATAAACAGCAAAAAAATCCCCAAAAAACAACCAAAGACGCCCCAATCAAAACCACTCGGAGCCCCGAACACACATCAAAACGCCATAAACCCTAACATAACCGACAGAAACTAGAGCGAGAGAGAGTCCCTAACATACGCGATGATGAGGTTGAGCTCGTGAGGGCTGGTGAAATTGCCGACGCAGGAATGTGTGACATTGGTGGGCTTGTGAGCAGTGACGACGTAGTTCCATATACTCATCTTCTTCTCCGACGAACTCCTCCGGCGACTTTTCCGGCCGTCGTTCTCTCTCTAGGTCACCGGAGAGTGTGGTTTGGTGGAAATGGCAGGAAGCTCCGGCGGGGGGTTTTTGGTTCTTCTAGGGCTCTCCGCGCGCCTTGTCTTCTTGGCTTCTCAAATGTGTGTTGTGTTTATTGTGAGAATGGTGAGATTTTAGATGGGTCACAATTTTGTCCGATCTCAATACTCGAATTTGGTTAGAGGAACCCTAACTTTTGAAGAAACAATTTTTTGGTATCCTAACTTTTCAAAACTAATTTTGGGGTACCCTAACTTTTAGGATTAGAAATTACTAGGTGAATTTCCGGCGAAACTCCGATTGATTCAAATTATTTTCGTCCACGAAAACAAAGGGCATTTTCATCCACAAAAACACTTAATCAATTTCCAGCCCAAAACTCACTATTGAATTCAAATAATTGGCCGAAAATTCACCTAATTATTTCTAATTCTAAAAGTTAGGGTACCCCAAAATTAGTTTTTAAAAGTTGGGATACCAGAAAAACATTTCACCAAAAGTTAGGGTACCCCTAAGTAATTTTTTGCATATTTTTTGTTTAAATTTTAATGTGGACTATTTGAATGAATATTTGGACATAATTTCCATTTTTCCATCGTCAAATACCGATTATAATCTGAGCATAGGTTATAGGTATGTGTGCATTGAACATAGATTATAGGTACGCCTGTATTGTCAGACCCATAATGGCACAAATACATGTTTATTTTAAGAAGGGTGAGAAATTAGAGTTGGGAAAAGTTTGCCCGATCCAAATATCAAAATTTGTTCGACCCCAAACAAATTGGGTTTGGTCACAGGTTTTTTTATCCGAATTTTTACATGGAACAATTATACTGAAAATTCGAACATAATTTCCTTTCTTTCCCTATTGTCCAATGTCGATTGTTACCCGAACATTGCTACATAATTGTCTAGCCCAATCTAACCCAAATGCGTCTTTATTTGAAAAAGGAGGAGAATATAGAGTTAGCAAAATTTTGTCACGCTCGAATACTCAAATTATTTGCTCGACCCGATAAAAATTGGATTTAGTCACATATTTTTCATCTAAATTTTAATATGAGTTGATTTGGCTGAGAATTCGGATATAATATTTCTCTTTTTTTCTATTGTCGTAACCTGATTATGACTCGAACAGAGGTCCGTCGGAGCTGTCTGACCCAATCTTACCCAAACGCATGTTTCAGTGTTGAGAAGGGTTAATTTAGAGTCGGCAAAATTTTGCGTGATACGAATATCCCAATTTGTTCGACCCAAGTAAAACTTTGGTCACTGATTTTTCGTCTAAATTTTAACAAAGAGCAATTTTGTCAAATATCTGACTCAGTCTGACCCAAACGCGTGTTTGTTTTGAGAGGGGGGGAATTTAGAGTTGGAAAAATTTTGTATGATATGAGTACTCAAATCTATTCGATCCGAGAAAAATCGAGTTTGGTCATTGATTTTTTGTCCAAATTTTAACATATAGCAATTTTGTTAATATCTAACTTGGTCTAGCCCAAATGTGTGTTTATTTTGAGAAGGGTGATAACTTTAATATGGGTCGATCTAGCTGGAAAATCAGATATAATATTTCAGTTTTACCTGTTGTTAGCACCCGATTATGACTCGAACATGGGTCTTATTGGAAATATTTCAAGAGTATAAGTTAATTATATAGCCTAAAGGATTATATGTAACAAGTATAAGGATCATATATAAGTGAAACATCAAGAATATGATCAACACGGGTTAATAAGAGACCAACACGAGTCGTGTTGGTCTCCAGAGAGCAAAGAAAACTATCATGGCTCAACCCGGGTCGTGTTGATCCAACACGGACCGTGTTGGAACTCATAATTGTTTTTAATGCTATTATGCTAACGGCTATAGGATATTGTGTAATTAGTGTTTGATATCGTTTTTAAGCACGATTATTAAGGGATTCCAACAGTTATATGACTCCCCATTAAGGCCATATTAAGGATATGATTCCCCATTAAGGCCATTGATTGTTCTTTGACTAAAGGATATCATTAGGGTTGGAAGTCTCCTATAAATAGGAGACATTCCAAGCCGTTTGAGACACACCAATTCTAAAGGATATCATTAGGGTTGGAAGTCTCCTATAAATAGGAGACATTCCAAGACGCTTGAGACACACCGATTCTAAGTTAATCACAATCTCATTATTGTCTATACTGCAACTATAATTGAGTGATTCAAGAGATAAACTATTATTCTTGAGTGTTACAAGTGTTAAGTTTTATCCCTTTGAACATTATAGTAAATAGTTCTTAAGGAAAGTGAGTACTAGGCCACGACTCTTAGCATTATCCAAGCGAGTTTCCATTGATTTATATACCGTTTACTCCCTTTCTTCCAACAGGTCTGTCTAATTTGTCCGATTTGGTCTGACCCAAATGCGTGTTTTTTTTTTTTGAGAAAGGGGAGATTTTAGAGTTGGTGACATTTTGTCTCACTCGAATATTCAAATTATTTGTTTGAGCCGAGAGAAATTAAATTAGGTCACAAATTCTTCGTCTGAATTTAAACATGGAGCAATTTGGCAGACATAATTTCCCTTTCTTTTTCTGATTGTCCAATATCGATTAAGACCTAAATGCCTGTTTATTTTGAGAAGGTGGAAAATTTTGAGGTGGCAAAATTGCACCCTATTTGAATACTCAAATTATTCGTTCGACCCGAGAAAATCGGGTTTGGTCACCATTTTTTATCAGAGTTTTTATATGGGTTGATTTGGCTAAGAATTTTCAGATATAATATTTTTCTTTTCTTTATTTTTTTTGTTGTCATAACCTAATTATAACTTTCACATAGATTTGTCTGAACTATCCAACTTGATTTGACCAAAGAAAAAAAAGAAGGTTCAAATCCTCATATGAATTTTGAAATTGATCGATTTGACTAACTCAAGTTAGATCCGGAGCCATATTTTGACAATGTCAACTTAGATACATAAGGGGGAGAAATGGGTAAAACAAAAACTCAAACTAATACTCTAATTTCTCACGCAAATGAGGTATGGACAGGATGAATATAACATTCATGTTCCTAGATTTTGCAATTTATAAATATTGGTTTTGATTAATTTTAGTTTTATAGATTGTTCACTACCTATCAATCATGGGGAAAAAATGAGGTTTAATAACGCATTTCAATATGTTCCATTTCACTGCGTGTTTACATGTTTATAGGCGAATACAGTCTTCCGACGTTATTGCATGCATTGGCCTTTCCCTATTCCGCTTCAATGCGTACGTATGAAAGCATTATGGATATCTTCACAATATTTATTGCTATCATTATTTTATGGCGAGTCATATGTGTTTGTATAAATAGTTTCATACTATTTATTGTTATCATTATTATTTCCAAACATGAACAGTACAAACAATAATGACAGTAGTGTATAATAAATGTGAATAGTAAGATGAAAAGGACGTTAGCATTTGAAAGCTGAAGATGCAAACAATCTCAACCCGAATCCACTCAAAACGGTGAAAATTTCCAATTGAAAACTCACCCGAGGTCACCCAATTGTCACCTTTAGTTTTGAATAACCCATGCGATATTAGTTAGGCTCACAATAAATTATTAAAGTCAATAATAAATTGTGAAAAATGTGTGATCAAACTATATATATTTTTTCGTTTCATATTAATTGTCGTCTTTGAAAATCGTGCAGTTAAATTTCGAAAATTGTGATTATAAATTTCTCAATATATACAATGAATTGTTATATAAAAAACTACCACCATTATATTTGTAACAAATAATAATATTCCCTCCTTATTTTATTTGTCATTTTAGACACAATTTAGAAAATAAAAAAAATACCTTCACTTTAAATTAATTTAACTCATTGGAAATGTGAAAATGTTAAACAAAAAAAAAAGAATCAAAGGGAAAAATGGAAGAAAATGATAAATTAGTAATTAATGTGTTGTTGAAGTTATAAAGTGACATATGTTATGAGAAAAAATAAATTTAGTTAAAGTGACAGATAATGTATACAAGAGGGATTATTATAAAAAATATAATATTGCAATTGTTAATAACATACTGTCTTCGTCCCATGATAGTGGTCATTTTAACTATTTTTTTTGGTTCCACAATACTTATATTCATACAATTTAATACTCATATTTCACAACTTTCTATACAACACAACAATTAACCAATTTATTTTATTGGTTTTCTAAATTCTGTCAAAATGGACAATTATTAGGGGACGAAGGTATTATTATGTAAGAAATTATCAATCAAAAAATAATATTGGAGACTTAAAAATTAAAATTATGACAATTAATATGTAACGGAGTCAGTATTATCATTTACTCTATAGTAAAAAAGGCTATGATGCTTTTATGTTTTGCTCTCTGTTTTTGTGTTCTGCATGATCTCAATTTCCCATTTTACCCCTTCGTACTTTTACTTTTGTTACCCTCAATTGCACCTTGTTTGTCAAGAGCTTGTTTGGGTGTGTCCTTACTTACACCTTATTCCATATTTGTGTTCACACTATCAGTTACTAATTTACCCTCAATTGTTGTGTTGTGTATTTGTAATTGGTTGTTTGCTTTCATATGTGTGTCATGGTAACAACCCGTATTTTTTTAAAACTCGATTTATTATGTTAATTAACGTTCCAATCTCAAATTTGATTTACTTTTCAATTAATTATATTAACTTTAATAAGAATAATTTAATTTATAGAATTATAGTATTTATTAATTTTAGATTTTATATATAAATTAATCCATTTCGCACATTTTTCATATTCTGCATAAAATAATATTTATGAAATCTATTACTTTCTTTTTTATTACTAACTTTTCATACAATCAACACTCCCTTAATTATTTTAAGTACATTGCCGCCTCTTTCTACCATTCACCTTCCCTTCCTTCTTCTTCTTCTTCCTCAAACCTTTAATGGCTTTTCCAGAAGCCCACCAAAATTCATATATAAGCCACGTTTCAGCCAAAATCCCAGGCCAAATGTACTTATTGTTTGACAAAGATTCATCAGAAATCCCTATAAGTATAAGCAGTCTGGGTTCTAACCTTCATCATCTTCCTCTTCGATCCCCAAACACCCCTAATCTCCATTACCGTCTCTTATTCTTGCTCTGTTCCACAGTGATAGAAGATTGGGTTTTAATTATTTCAAACATTAGCAAGTCTATCCTTCTCCTTGAGCCTTTACGCACACCCCTTTTATTTAGGGTAAAGATTGTAAACCTTGTCTATTCCTTAAATTACCATTAATCAGTTTACTAGCTATATTTAATAATATTACTATTTTTATTTTCTTACTTCAAAATTGTGTATTAATATTTACTTACGCCAAGGGACAAATTAAAACACTTATCGGGAGGAACATGTATAATTCGATGACTGTATCTTCCAAAGTGACGTTTAATTTTCATTAATTATTTTACGTTATATACAAATTATTTACGTGATTTTAGTTTGTTTTATCACTAATAGTGGACCCTTATCATCACTCCCGGTACCGGAGTCTGGGTTAGTAACCAACCCAACTATGCGCATGGACAAGGACTGGATAATAGGGTTACCTTGCAGTCAAATCATATCATTAAGATTGGTTAAAACCAATCTAGGGTTCCACTCAGATAATAATTAAATGAGCTCACATAAAATATTTTATTATTTTTTATTTAAATAGTTTTACGCTACAATGTCGATTATATTGAGATCCGTCTCATTTTACGTTATGTTTTTCTAGTTTTATTATTTTTGGTTTTAGGTACCAAGGGAAAACGGGGAAGTGACAACTCAGACATGACAAATATCGCATAGACGCCTCACTATTATCCACTTAATTGGCTTGGACTGCTAGTGTCATATTTTGTGGTTTCATGTTTCCGTGCTAAATTAGTTATTATATATGTTTCATGACATTTTTCCTTTTAAGTTTACTAATGTATGTTAAAAGACTTACTTGTTGACTCTTTATTTTGATAAATGTTAATGTTTTCATTTTAAAACCTACTTTGAGCCTTATTTAACTTTATTTGATATTTTATAAGGTTCTTAAGATTGGTTTATTATTTATAATCATGTTTAATAAGTAGAAGGTTATTTTTACTTTGATACTTTCACTATATATATATTCAGTTATTATTATTTAAAAATAAATCCTAATGGTTACTTTTATTAAGAGATTTTTTACTTTAGTTTTATTTCCATTTATTTTATCATTTAATTTAATTGAATCATGCTTGTGATAGTCGTATAGAAAAGCCTTGTTTTTTCCCTCTGGAAGAAGTGGCGGTAAAGCGCTCGGCTTTTAGGCTTCCGCTAAATCGAAATTAATTAACATAAAATATGGATAATACCCTGATTATAAGGCGGGACGTTAGAGTCACTTTAGCCTTGTGTTCTATTCACATGCATATAAAGTCATACATAACTAGATGAACTTTTTATGCATTTTGAGTGATAAACATAGAAGCGCTATATAGTCAAGGGATTAATTTTAGAGTTATAAGGATTAAGGGAGATGGCGTATAATGCATGAAAAAATGACGTTTGACATCAGGGAATGCATGTATTATCTGCAGAGAGAGTAGGTACATTTGTCACGTCAACAACAATTTCAAATTAAGATTGTCACATCTGACCCCTTTATAATAATTTATAAAATTTTAACTTTTATTCTCGACAAAAGTAAGGTTGTTACGTCTAACCCCTTCATAATATCTGTTGGTGCGTTTGATTGTTTCTCGGGAAGGACTTTCCCATGAAAAAGTCCCCCCGGGAAACTTTTTACTGAGTTTGTGAGGGAAATAGTGGGTCTCACATCAAAACTTTCTTATATACTATCTCCGTCCCAAATTATTTGTCCACTATTCCATTTTTGGATGTCTTAAAATTATGTCCACTTTCCTAAAATGAAAACTTTTATTTTATTGAAATTACTAAAATAACCTTAGTTTGAATTTTAAAAATATTTAAATATGAAAGGGAAAAGTATAAATAGTAGTTTTGAATTTAAAACTAAGGGTAATATTAATATTTTATTGCTAATTGAGATTAATTTGTTGATTTTTCTTAAAATGCATGTTAAATCAACGGGGACAAATATTTTGGGACGGAGGGAGTATTTTGCAGAACCAAACATGGGAAAGTTTTTCAACCAAACGCCGCTAAGATTTGAATAGTTAAAAAATATTGTTTTTTTAAATTTATATTGCAATATATTACAGTAAGATGTCTAATTGAATCTTCTCTATTTATTTTTCATGAAGTAATCAATAATAGATGATTTCCATTAGAGTCCACTAAATTTTCTTCTTTATTGTATATGATCCAGTTCTTTTGTCAGGTTAAGTTCAAATTAGGTTAGTTTTTTTTTTTTTTTTTGAGGAAATTCGCCAAAAAATCGAGATTATTCATTATCATGAACGAAAATAGACATATCTTCTTGGGCCAAAGTTAAACAAACTTCGGGTCCCTCCTCCAACCAAATTCGCTCACACAAATCGTGGGGTTGGAGGTGAGCCATAGAGTGTGCCACTCTATTACCTGCTCTAAGAACATGATTCCAACTAATATAATGAAAAACTTTTGATAAATGAATAATTTCTGAAACTAGAAGTCCTATCTCACTTTTTCCTTTGAAGGAGCTTCGAATCTTGCCAATGAGTGATAAACAATCCCCTTCAACGATGACGTTTCGGAAACCTGCATTCAATGCTATCTTTAAGCCGAAAAGACAAGCCTCCGCCTCTGATATCTCCACAGTAGCAAAACTTGGGACTTGTTTCGAGCCTGCCCCCACAACGGTTCCTTCATAGTTGCGGATGACACAACCCCATCCTCGACCCCAATCCCCTATTTCTGCCGCGTCAAAATTTAGCTTCCAATAACCTTGAGGTGGAGGAGACCATTTTTCTGAGTGTTCCAACATTGTCAGGCTAATGTGATGAAGACAGCACACTGGCGCTTATCAAGCCTCAAGAAAGCCTGATGAAAGTGGTCAATGGGTCGTGAGAATGGCATATCCCACAGCTCCTCATCTAGTAAACTCAATTCCCAAATAGCCACTGCCGGGGGGCAATGAAAAATGATGTGTGTATTGGATTCAAAGTCACACCCACAGTTTTTGCATCGGGGGTCACAGGTTCTGATCCGGCGATGGATAGCGCCAGCAGAGGGTAGAATTTCTAGACACAGGCGCCAAGCAAAAGTTTTGATGCGAGGCGGGATTTTGAGGTGCCAAAGCTTTTTCCAGAAATTGTTGGAGCTTGAGTCACTGGTAGTCGGGGTAGCTTCCTCTTTTTTACTCATCAGGACATGATAGCCTTTTTTTACAGAGTAGCCACCATCTTTTGTGTCGTGCCAAATCTGAGTATCCGCCAGCCAAGTACTGCAAAGAGGAATGTTTGAGATATACTCCACATTCCCAGACAGAAACATTTGTTCGAGTTTTGAGATGTTCCAGCACACTCGGTCCACATCTATTAACTCCTGTACCTTAGTTACTTGCTGCTGAACGGATCTTGGAGAATACACCTGAAATGAGGGTGACCTAGGCACCCACTTATCGTCCCACACATCAACATTTGCCCCGTCTCCAATAACCCATCTCAAGTTTGCTTTGATAAGGCCCCGAGCCTCGCAAATGCTCCTCCAAGTATAACTTGGTCGATGACCCACCCGAGCTTCAAAGATATTCCCCCCCGGATAATATTTGTCACGAAGAAGTCTTGCAGCAAGTGTGTGCGGATTCTGCCATAGCCGCCAAGCTTGTTTAGCGATAAGCGCCTTATTGAATTCCCCTATATCTCTGAACCTCATTCCTCCCAATTCCTTGCTAATGCATAGAGTCGATGAACTCAACCAATGCATTTTCCTTTCTTGCTTCTTCGCTCCCCACCAATAGCGCCACAGAAGCCGTTGGATATCCGCACAGATAGATTCGGGAAGCTTAAATATACTCATGGCATAGACCGGGAAAGCTTGAGCAACGACCTTGATTACCACTTCACGCCCCCCCCCCCCGGGAAAGAGTCTGATCATCCCAATGATTGAGCCGTTTTGCCACCATATCTTTGACACAAAGAAGGTCTTTATACTTGGATTTCCCAATGCGAGTCGGCAGACCTAAGTATTTGTTGTGTGACGACACTTCCTTGATGCCTAAAATATTCGTAATACATGAGCGAATCTCAGGCGCCGCCCTTTATGGAAGACCACGTCTGTCTTGTTAAAATTCACTTGTTGTCCATACGCTTTTTCATAGACTCCCAACACCCGTTTAATCTCCCTCGCTTGATCCACTTCTGCCTTGCAAAAAAGAATAGTGTCGTCGGCAAACAACAAGTGCGAAATTTCTGGAGCATTTCTACAGACCCGGATTCCATGCAGAACCCATGTATCCATCGCATTCCGCAAGAGAGCCGACAGACCCTCCGTAATAATAATAAATAGAAAGGGTGACAGAGGATCACCTTGCCTCAAGCCCCGAGAAGGGATCACGTAGCCTCAAGGAGTGCCATTGATGATGAAGGAGAAAGTAGGAGACTCAACGAATGTCATCACCGAATTAACCCAGCTTGGACAAAACCCCATCCTGTGCAAGATATCCTGAAGAAACCTCAACTCCACTCGATCAAAAGCCTTCTTCATGTCCAGTTTAATGGACATATGCACGGATTTGCCGGCATGGCAATGGATATGGTGAAAAAGCTCATATGCAACGAGGATATTGTCGCTGATAAGATGGTCCTTGATGAACCCACTTTGCTCTTCTGAAATTAAATCCGGTAAGATATCCTTCAAGCGATTGGGCACGACCTTTGTTGCAATTTGATACAGTCACAATATGCTGAGCTGGACAAAGGACAAAATTGGTTTCTGCTGTAACCGAATTTGTTACGCATTTTTGAGAATCTCTTTTTGTTGCTGCATATATGCACTCCTCTGTTTTGCTTTGAGAAATAAGAGAAATACAACAACTTCCTTCTCTAAACACACTCTCTCTCTCTCCCTCTATCTCTTTTCTATTTTCTATTTGGTTATGATGGTTTCTCGATTGATCTTCTGATCAGTCCACAAACCATATCATTGGTATCAGAGCATTCCGATTACGTCTGCATTCGAGGAAAATTTGAGGAAGTGCGACGAAAACAAATGGCGAGTCTCGAAGATATGATGAGGTCACTCATGGTGAGGGTGGAAGAACAAGGCAAGAAATTCGAAGACATCGCTATAAGGTTGGATAATATGGAGAAGGATCGCGATGGCGATGGCTCATCCGGGGTTACGGCTTTGGAGTCCTCCTCCGGCGGTGGTGATCAAAGTGGTGGTAAGCTCCATTTTAATCCGAAAGTCGAGTTCCCTGTTTTTTATGGTAGCAATGTTAGGATGTGGATTAAGAAGTGTGTCAAGTATTTTACTCTGTGCAAAATTCCGGATGATCAGAGAGTTGACCTAGCCTCTATGTATCTCCATGAGAAGGCTGAGTTATGGTATGGTAGCTACTGTCTGTCTAGGCACAACATCACATGGGAAGATTTTGTGGTTGATCTTTGTGCCCGATTTAATGATAGCCTAGGGGCGAGAACGGTGGAGGAATTTAACAAATTACAGCAAATCGGAGGGTTGGATGAGTATGTGGATGGATTTGAGGAGTTGAGGTCATTATTAATGTTACAAAATGCTAATCTCCCTGATCAGTACTACCTTGATAGCTTTGTGGGGGGTCTGCAACCCCAACTGAAGTCCTTCGTTCGTGCCTTCAAACCCCAAACCCTATCCCAAGCCATTGAATATGCAAGGTGTCAGGAGGAGACACTTGCAGCCCTAAAACCAGTGGACAGAATCACTAAACCTACCTTCAAACAGCCTTATACGCCATACCCTAAAGCACCATCACCCGCCACCTTCAAACCCCCATTGAATCCCATCTCAAACAACCAAAAACCACTTCTACCCACACCTCCATACTCCACCAAACTCCATCCTAACCCACCCACACAAAGATCATTTCATAGATTCATCCACGGTATTGAGAGAGGCGATAAAATAGCAAAGGGGCTTTGTTATTACTGTGACCCACCATATGAGAGGGCCACGGTGTGCAACAAGAAACCTCAATTGTTTTTAGTTGAGGTACCTGCTCTTAGTGGGGAGGGAATATAGTTAGAAGAAGGTGATGAGGTTTTCTGGCCAGTTGAGGATGTCGAACAACCCTTGGAAAGGGATCCTTGCATCTCCATCAACGCATTATATGGTAACCTGAGCCATCAAACCATGAGAGTCACGGGTTATCATAACCAGAAGTCTCTCCATATTCTCATTGATTCCGGGAGTACTCATAATTTCCTCAACCTCTCTAGTGCTAAGAGGTTGGGATGTGTTTTGAAGGATGTGGTAGCCTGACTGTCACAGTGGCGGATGGCCGCAATTTGGAGTGTAGATACAAGTGTGAAGCATTCACTTGGCAGTTGCATAGAGCATGCTTCACTGCTGATATGTTTGTGATTCCTTTGGGAGGATGCGATATGGTGCTTGGGGTGGAATGGTTGAAGGAGTTAGGCACGATTAGGTGGAATTTCAATGAACTTTGGATGGCGTTTGATTACGGTGGAAAAAAGCATGTCCTTCGAGGTAAACAGGAGAAGGTAACTATGGTGTCGGGTGCCAAATTGTCCAAGATAGCAGGTCACTCAGTTCACTTGTGCATGTTGCAATATTTACCCCAACAAGCAAATATCGAAGCTCGCATTTGTCGGCGTGGATAAATGTCCAAAGCCCATATTTTTCTCTTTTGGAGGAATATCAAGACATTTTTGAGGAGCCTAAAGGCTTGCCTCCCTCGAGAGGGGTTTTTGACCACCGGATTCCTTTGCAACCTGATGCCAAACCGGTCAATATTAGGCCCTACCGGTATCCCCTCAAGCAGAAGGACGTTATTGAACAATTGGTTCAGGAGTTGTTGGACGGGGGGGTAATACAACATAGTTCACGTTCTTATGCATCCCTTGTTTTTGTTGGGAAGAAAGACGGGTCATGGAGAATGTGTGTGGACTACAGAGCTTTGAATCGACAGACTGTGAAGGACAAATTCCCTATACCCGTGGTTGATGAGTTAATTGATGAGCTGGCAGGAGCAACCATTTTTAGCAAAATCGATTTGAGGTCGGGTTATCACCAGCTTGGGGTGGCTGAATCTGACGTGTATAAGACAACATTTAAGACTCATCATGGGCACTTCGAATTCCTTGTGATGCCATTTGGGTTGACGAATGCCCCGGCGACCTTCCATGGATTGATGAACCAGGTGTTCAAGGATTTATTGAGGAAATTTGTTCTGATCTTTTTTGATGACATTCTAGTGTACAGCCCCTCTGTAGAACACCATTTACACCATTTGCAGCAGGTGTTCGCTATCATGAGGGAGCATTCCCTGTTTGCCAAGCGCAATAAATGTATTTTTGGGGTTTCTAAGGTGGAGTATCTCGGGCATTTCATTTCTGGGGAGGGGGTATCTACGGACCCGGAGAAGATAAAAGCTGTTCAGGAATGGGCAATCCCTACTACCATCAATGAGTTGCGGAGTTTTCTCGGGTTAGCGGGATACTACCGAAAATTCGTGAAAGGGTATGCTGTCATTAGTAGGCCATTGACGCAGCTTCTGAAGAAGGGAGATTTCGCAGCATGATGAGGCGGGCATTCAGTGCTCGAGCGGGCCCTTAGCTCGGCTCACATTGTCATTCCAGACTTCACCAAGACTTTTGTGGTGGAGACTGATGCGTCGCAGGCTGGGATTGGGGCTGTATTGATGCAGGACCATCACCCCTTGGCTTACATAAGCAACTCTTTGGGACCTAAAGCGCAGATGTTATCCGTTTATGAAAAAGAGCTGTTGGCGGTTGTGTTTGCGGTCGAGAAGTGGGAGCAGTACCTTCTACATCAACCTTTCATTATTAGAACTGATCAGAAGAGCCTCAAGTGGCTACTAGAGCGTAAGGTGTCTACTCCATTTCAACAATTTTGGCTCTCGAAGTTGATGGGATATTCTTATGAGATTCAGTATAAACATGGCAAGGACAATGTTGCAGCTGATGCTTTGTCGCGAAGGCCTGGGGCTGAGGTGTTGTGCATGGCGCTTTCCACCATTGAGTCTTCCCTTCTTCCACAGATTCAAGCAAGTCACGCCTTGGACCCTACCCTTCAGTTGTATATTCAACAACTCCAAGCTGGGATGACCGTTCTTCATTACTCCTGGCTGAATAGTCTACTGCGACGAAAGGGCAAATTGGTTGTGGGGCCGGATGAGTCCTTGCGGGGTACACTACTGGAGTGGGGCCACTCTTCAGCTCTCGGTGGGCATTCGGGTCGTGATGCTACAGTTAGCAAAATTAAGGCTTTGTTCTATTGGAAAGGCATGAACAAACATATCTCCGGTTTCATTTGAGCATGTGCGGTGTGCCAAACTTGCAAGTACGATACTGCGGCATACCCAGGCTTGCTACAACCTGTACCTATTCCTGTCGCTATATGGACCGAAATCTCAATGGATTTTATTGAAGAAATGCCAAATCGAGCGCAAGGATGTCGTCCTTGTAGTCGACGAGTTGAGTAAGTATGGCCATTTCATAGTTTTTATCACACCCTTTGCTGCGGATGTGGCTCGGGCATTCCTTGACAATGTGTTTAAATTACACGGGCTACCTCAAAGTATTGTAAGTGATCGAGATCCGTCTTCCTCGGTACCTTTTGGCAAGGCCTTTTCTGCATCTAGGGTCGATTTGCGGTTGTCCTCGACTTATCATCCCAGGCCAGATGGCGACGGAGGTGGTCAATCGTTGTTTGGAGTCCTATTTGCGGTGTATGTGTTCTAGCCAACCTTGATGGTCTATGTGGCTACCATTGGCGAGTGGTGGTACAACACTGCTCCATTCGGCAACTCGTCTGACTCCTTATGAGGTTGTATATGGCCAGCCCCCTCCACTTCACCTTCCTTATTTGCACGGAGTCGCTGTGGTGGAGTTGATGTGTCACCGCAACTGCGAGAGGTCGAATTCAAAGAATCGGTCTCGATTGCACAAGGCTCAGAATAGAATGAAGCAACAAGCTGACAAACATCGCCTCGAGAGGTTCTCAATGTTGGTGATTGGGTGCTTGTGAAATTACGACCTTACGGTGCAAATGACCGTGCATGTGCGGACTAATGAAAAGTTGAGTCCGAAGTTCTTCGGGCCTTTCCAGATTGATTACCCTGTTGGAAAAGTGGCATATAAACTTAAGTTTCCTCCTTCTGTCAAGATCCATAACGTTTTCCATGTCTCTCAACTTAAGCTTTTCCGGGGGCCTTTACCTTCCCAGCCTCACATCCCTAACTTTCGCAAGGTTACGATGTGGGATCTCGACTCACTGAGGAGATTCTCGAGAGGAGGATTGAGCGCAAGAATAAAGGCGATGTTCACCGCTTGTCAAGTGGCGGTGGACAAATTCTTGATGCTACAGGAATGGTATGATGAGTTTACTGAAATTTCCACACTTTCACTTTGAGGACAAAGCTTTTCACCATGGGGAAGGAATGATACTGATCACAATATCTTTGAAATGGACAAAGGACAAAATTGGTTTCAGAACCGAATTTGTTACGCATTTTTGAGAATCTCTTTTTGTTGCTGCATATATGCACTCCTCTGTTTTGCTTTGAGAAATAAGAGAAATACAACAACTTCCTTCTCTAAACACACTCTCTCTCTCTCTCTCTCTCTCTCTCTCTCTCTCTCCCTCTATCTCTTTTCTATTTTCTATTTGGTTGTGATGGTTTCTCGATTGATCTTCTGATCAGTCCACAAACCATATCACAATTTTCACAAGAACATTAGCCAAACTAATAGGGAGAAAATCCACAACAGAGTTAGGGTTTTTCACCTTGGGGATAAGGGCTACAGGAGTGTGATTCAGATTGTCCGGGAAAGGGTTTCCATTCAGTAAATCTACAACAACTGCGGTGACTTCATCTCCAATGATATGCCAAAATGTTTGATAAAAGAAGGGATTGAAGTCATCCGGCCGGGGGACTTACCAGGGTGCATTTGAAAGACCGCTTTTTTAATTTCTTCGGAAGTATAGGGCTCGGTCAATTTAGCGTTCATTTCTTCGTTCACCTTTGGTTGTATCAACTGTAGAATCTCCTCAGCCCCATCTACTCCTTCTGTTTGGAACATACCATCATAATAATCGGTGAAAAGTCGTTCGAAAACTTCATCTGAGGTACAAGAGTTACGTTGTTGATCAATGAGCTGGTTGACGGTATTTGCTTTCCTTCTTGCCGAGGCTTCTTAGCCCATTGAATAAGGGCTTCTCTGCAAAGGCCCAGTTTTGAGAGGCAAACGTTGTTTGTCACAGTTGGGCTTTTACTCCAAGCATCCTTGATAACCCAAAAAATTACTAAGGGGTACCCTAATTTTTGGTGAAATGTTTTTCTGGTACCCCAATTTTTAAAAACTAATTTTGGGGTACCCTAACTTTTAGAATTAGAAATAATTTGGTGAATTTCCAGTCAATGATTTGAATTCACCGGTGAGTTTTAGGCGGGAAATTGATTAAATGTTTTTGTGTACGAAAATGCCCTTTGTTTTTGTGGACGAAAATGATTTGAATCAATCGGAGTTTCGTCGGAAATTCACCTAGTAATTTCTAATCCTAAAAGTAAGGGTACCCCAAAATTAGTTTTGAAGAGCAGTTGCCAAAAATCGTTTCTTCAAAGTTAGAATGCATACAAGTAATTTTTATTGATAACCTCTTCATAAGAATCGGTTGTGGCCCACACATTTTCAAACATGAACCTCCTACTGTATGTCTTTGCAAAAAGTTCAATCCATCCCGTATTGGCCATATATCTGTCAAGCCGCTCCTCCACAGACTCATCCCCATCCCGCCCATTCCACCATGTATATTGGATAAGTTATGATAGGATATGAAAGGATAGGATACATTTGAGTTAAGTTAGTTGTTGGGTGGAAATATTTTATTAATAAAATTTGAATATTTTCAGAAAAATAAATTAAAAAGTCATAGGTGTTGGAAAAAGTGAATTGATTTGGGATTGAAATAATATTATTTGAATTTCTTTTTTATTTAAAAAATTATTTTAAGTTTGGGTGAATTTTTAAAGAGTTGAGTAAGGTTAGTCTAGATAAGAATATGTTAAATTTAATTAAAATAAATTAGGTTAATTAAGTTTAACTTAACTACTATCTCCGTCCCAAAATGTTTGTCCGTTGACTAAATTTTGACCGTTGATTAATCACAAATTATAATGAGTTACAATATAAAATTACCGTCATTGTAATCTTTAGCAAATTATCTTTCTAATGGTATTGATTTCACATTTTAATTTATTTCAATTTGTGAGTAATTAACAGTCAAAATTCAGTCAATGGACAAACATTTTGGGACGGAGGTAGTAAATTTAGAACATGATCGCTACACTCGTGCATTTGATATTGTATTACTGCCCCGTGCAAAGCACGGGCAGCTTAACTAGTATAAACAAATATTGCGAGTAGAAATTTTCATAGTAAAAGTTTGCGCCCTCGAACTGTCGTTTGAAATTTTCCCACCATCAAATTCAAATTCCCATGGCGATTCTCTCTCCCCAACTCAATTATGCAACCGATTTGTTGTCTAGGGGTCGCTTCACTGATTCCGGATCAATTTCCATTTCGCGATGCCAATCGCAATTCATTGACGAACTGATTTTTTTTTTGTCTTTTTGGTTAGTTTGATGATACCAGAGAACTAAGAAATCGGAAGAAAAATCATTGTTCGAGCACTTGATTAATTGGGACATTATGGGGTCTAATTATGGCAACGAAAATCAGCCTGATTTGATTCTTCATTTCGAGAATCATTTGCTGATTTTCGTCCAATTTATAGTCCCCGTTGATTTTCCGATGGAGGCTTTCCGTCTGCCATTGATGAATGTAGTGGTTTCTGTCAGAGAAAGATTCAGATCAAACCCTAATTCGAACACAGGTTAGTTACTGAATGTTCTCTCACAAAATCAAACTCGGTACTGTTGCATTTCGGATTCGAACTTTTTTTTTGCTTCAGTTTTTGTTATACTCGTGCGTGTAAATTCTATTCAAATTCAAGAGATTTGATTACCAACTGTGAATGTATTGCTTTCTGCCATAGACAAACTCATATCAAAGCCCTAATTCGAATTCAGGTAGTCAGGTTAGTTAATGTACCTTCTTCTCTCACTCTTTGGAAGTTGGGTTTATTGCATTTCGGATTCAAAGGATCGAGAGTAGCACTCCGGTTTATAATGCATCATTGTGTGTGGGTGTTTGTTTGCATGTTTCAGTTTGATAGGAAATTCTCTGCTGTTGTTCTAATTGATCTGGGTGTTTCAAAAATTCTCTTCTATTGTACTGATTGGTGTGGGTATTTCATGAATTATCTTCTAATAGCTAATGCAAACCGCTAATACTTTAAAAAACGGTTAATACAAACAGCCCATCTAAATAGCTAACTTTCTAATTTACAACTAACTTTACCAAACACAATTTTTCCAAACAGCTAATAGAAACCGCCAATTCAAATAGCTAATAGTAAACAACCAATGCAAACAACCAACAATTGTTTGTCAAACTGGGCCTTACTATAATGCATCGTTGTGTGTGTGTGTTTGTGTGCATGTGCCATTTTTGATAAAAAATCTAGACACTATTCTAAAATGCTGACATATGACTTAATTGACACTGTGTAATTATGGTGATGTAGTATTTCCTGGGCTGTGGATACAATTGTCATAGCTGTGCTGACAAAAGAAGGTGATTGAAGATGGCTTTTAAGCCATTGGATTGGTATTGCCAGCCAGTGGTGAATGGCGTGTGGGCAACAATGGTGGAGAATTCACTGGGAGTCTACACTCCTTGTGCAACTGACACGGTTGTGATTTGCATATCACATTTGGTTCTTATGGGCTTATGTATGTACCGCTTATGGATAACTTACAAGAATGTGAAGATTGAGCGGTATTCTTTACGGTCAAAATGTTATAATTACTTCCTGGGTCTCTTGGCTGGGTACTGCTCTGCTGAGCCATTGTTTAGACTAATCACGGGGACTTCAGTTCTGAATTTGGATGGGCAGGCTGGTCTGGCTCCATATGAGGTGTGTTCGTCCTCTTTTTTCAATGTCGTTTTCTTACATCTGCCTTTCTTAAGTGGGTCATTACCTCAGCCTTCGCCATTTTTTGTGTGTACGCATGGTTTCTGTATCAATTTGGCCATTACTTGCAAAAGGATAGCTCTAAGAACCAAATGTAAAATTGCAAAGCAAATGTACTGTGGGTTGTTTCTTCATAGTTACCAGGGACGCTTCCAACGTCGTTAGTCCCAGAACGCGGGTCGCTAAGTTTTACACAAATTTAGTCTAGTTTTGACTTCAAAACGCTTGCTCCCGGAATGCAGGTCGCAGGCATCTGTAGCGTTCCCGGTAACTATGCGTTTCTTTATTTCTTAGTGGCTTTTCCAATTGCATCCCGTAATTTAAAATGAGGTTTTCTTGTATTTGGAACTACTTTCTGTTGAACAATCTTTTGATACTATGCAGTCTCTCTTATCCATGACAATGGAGCTTAACTTGTATTTATAATTAAAGTTCTACTTATATCGGCAACGTTGTTAGAATCGGGATCCTAACTCGGAGCCATGGGGTAGTTAGGATCAAAATTAACCCACATAAGATTGTGGATCGCAATGTAGATAGTAGAATTGCATCGAGGATTTTGGATCATAAAATCGTAGGATCGTAGATTAGGATCGGAATTTTAATAACTATGCTGATACCGGGTAATAAATGATTCTGTTAGGTGTGGAACATCTGTGACTTGGTACTTTTACCGTTCAATAAACATACATAATTTCGTTGATGTTACTTGCCCTTGGAATATGCATGGGTTGTCAGTTTCATAGTTTCGAAATTGCTTATACATGTTTCTTTTTTCATCAGGTGGTTTCATTGATCATTGAGGCTGATGTTACTTGCCCTTGGAATATGCATGGGTTGTCAGTTTCATAGTTTCGAAATTGCTTATACATGTTTCTTTATGCATCAGGTGGTTTCATTGATCATTGAGGCTCTTGCTTGGTTCTCTATGTTACTTATGCTTGGTGTAGAAACTAAGGTCTATGTTCGTGACTTCCATTGGTATGTTCGATTTGGCGTCATCTATGCTTTGCTAGGGGATGCTGTTATGCTCAAGCTCGTGCTATCTGTGAAGGAGTACTTCGAAAGGCCAGTTCTTCTCCCCTTATTTTCTCATTTCCCTCTTGGTTGAAGTATTATATATGAAGGAGTACTTTGAAAGGCTTTGTTATGCGTCTTTTGATTACGCATCAAACCAAAAAGTCTTTCGGTTATCTTTGGTGATTGTGATTCTGAAGCGGCTTCTTCTATTTCAGGTCTGTGCTATACCTGTACCTTAGTGAAGTCATTGTTCAGGTGGGTTTTATTCCTTGCTCCTTAGTTTAGTCATTGACTACTCCCTCTGTTCCATATTAATTGTCTTGTTTGGAAATCGTGCAGTTAAATTTAAAAATTTTGACTCATAAATTTATCAATATGTACAATGGGTTGCTATATTAAATTATCACCATTAGATTCGTAACGTAAAATACTATTATAAAAGTATAATAGTGCAATTGCTACTAACATATTATGTAAGAAATTATCGATCAAAGAGTGATATTGGAGACCGTAAAAGTCAAAATTATGACAATTAATATGAAACGGAGGGAGTATTTTTTAGTTTCTCGATGCACTCTTTTAGACAAACAGCCAGATTAATTTTTAGGCTGTTTGGCGTCATCGATCTGTTTCCCTTTCTTTTTAGCAATTCTTATAGAGATCTGAAGTCATCCCTAAAGTTAAACTGTACTTGAGAGTTTGGATTAGGGTCGCAGATTCAGCTTCTGATAATTTGTTTATCTGCAGTTCCTTGTGTGTGGGATCTAAAAGTTTGTCTAATGCATTGAAAACTCTTATAGAATGATATGGTTGTTGGCTTATTGTGCTTGTTCAAATAAGGAATATCTTGCCGTTAAACCAGTAAATTATGCCAGAAAATTGCAAGTCGTTATCTACGTGTAGTGTCCTTACTTCCTCTGCGTGCAAACCTGGCAAAAGATGACCGGACCCAAAACCGGGTCATATAACAAACCTGGAATACGGGGCATACCGAAGCCGACCTGACCGACTTGATAGGTCTACCTGCAGGCAATGGCATAAAATAAAGGCCACTGCTACTTGAACAGATTTAAATTTTAATTGTGTGTTCTTTCAACCGATTCAGGTTCTGTTCGGAATGCTTTTTCTTGTTTACCTTCCTACATTGGATCCATACCCGGGATATACTCCAGTGAAGGATGAACTGGTTGAAGACACGGACAGTGCGTATGAAGAACTTCCTGGTGGGGAGCAAGTCTGTCCAGAGAGGCATGTTAACATATTGTCCAGTATGTTATCTCATTCCCTACCTTTCTGTTTTGGACTTTTGGTGAAGATGGGTACTCTAATATATCGATTTGAGTCACAAATTTAAAAGTTTCCCGTTTTGTGTTGTAACTCCTTCAATCTTGGGTCTATTCGAAGTATTCTCTTTGAATTCTGAAATCTTTTTTGGACTGCTACATTAGACCCCGTCAGATCTCACCTTTCGGGATTTTGGGGTATCGATTTTGATTATTGTGACTCCTCATTATGACAGTAAAAAATGGATTTTTGTGTTCGGGTAAACTCACATTTTCATGAGAGCTTGTCATAATTTTATATTTGACTTTTCGGTTCTTTGCTGTTGGTCTTGATACTGTTTTTCTTGAATGTTAGGACTTTCCTTTTCATGGATGAACCCACTATTGAAGCTGGGTTCTAAAAGGCCATTGACAGAGAAGGATGTGTGGAAGCTAGATACTTGGGATCACACAGAAACTTTGTTTGAAAGGTATATCCAGTTGTCTGACATTTGTTTGGTCTATGTTACTCGGGCTCGTGTACGCGTGTCCTTATTGGACACGGATGCGGGTGTCGAACTTTGCTATTTTAAAGAAATTTTATACATTTTCATTGTAATTTGAAGTGTCGAGTGTCGTACCCTTGTCCGGGTGTCAAGGATCCGACACGGGTACGGCAGGGAAAATGAAGAGTCTGAGTAACATAAGGTGTCACCCATTTACATAACAAACAAACTCAAAAAGGCACTGAAGCCTTCATACTCTCCCCAATCATATTATTTACAAAATCCCAAAAACTCAATTTTCTATCATCCTTGATTACCACATTCGAACTATACTAAATCCTCAAAAAATAAAGCTTGATCTAGTTGTCTAACATTTGATCCTTCATCAAGTAATTTTGTAAATGCTTTCTGTACTAATGCTTGGTGTTTAGTTTCAACCGATGCTGGAATGAAGAGTCCCAAAAAGGCAGCCGACGACCGCTTTTATGGGCATTAAATCGAAGTCTTGGGGGAAGGTCAGTGTCTTATATTTTCTATATTTTGTAGAGCTGACAAATGTTGTCCGACCCGAAAAACCCAAATTGTCCGATCCGGGAAAAACCGGGTCTGGGCAAAGATTTTCCATCTGAATTTTTTATATTGACCGAATTGATAGAATATTCGGACATAAGATTTCTCTTTTTTCTGTTGTTCGAACTCGATCCTGACCCGAACTTGTCCGACCCGGTTAAAAACCGAGTTTGGACATGGATTTCTGGTCCAAATTTTGACATTGACTGAATTTGTCGCCCTGAATTTACCCAGACCTGAAGTTTTGCCTGCGCTAATATTATGTATACTGTTATTATAGTCTGCTGTAAATCTCTTTTGTTATTGTCATTGAGTGTTCTATTCTCGTATCTGTAGGTTTTGGTTTGGAGGCTTCTGGAAGGTCTGAAATTTGTGCTTCTGCTATATTAATCATCTAATATGCACCCACACAAATTGGAATACGTATGTGCACACTTGCATATAGTGGGGATGTGGGCGCGTGTGCATGTGTGGAAACTTTCTCTACAATTTGATTACTAGACAAAAACTGAAGACAAATGCAAAATTTTTTGGAAACTTTTCCCGAATATGTGTGACCCATAGTTACCTGGAACACTATATAAGCTAGCGATCTGCGTTCCGAAGTCAAAACTAGACTAAATTTGTGTAAAAATTAGCGACCCGCGTTTCGGGATAGTAATCCGGGAAGCGTTCCTGGTAACTATGGTGTGACCTAAGGGCATTGCTATAGTTTATTACTCCTTTCGTCCCTTTTTATTTGTCACCGTGGGAGATTGGGAAGAATCCATGATTACCGACAATGTTAGAGAGAAAATATAGAATTACTTAAATTGGTAAACATTAATTATGAATTTATGAGAGATGAAGAATATAAATGTAAAATTAGTAAAAGTTACATTGGAAATGTAAAATGACAAACAGTTGGGGACAAGAAAAATTAGTTAAGTGGACAAATTAGTAAAAGTTACATTGGAAATGTGTAATGTAGTTGACATTGTTTGTGGTAACTGTAGATTGGCAGTAATCTCTCACAATTTGTCGGCCCGCTTTTGCTGAACAGCCTTCTACAGGTTAGTCCCTCTTTATTGCTCCCACCCCTGCAGTTTCTGAACAAAAGTAAACTACTATGACTCTTTTCTTAAGATATATTCAATATAATTGTTCATTTGCCATTGATCAACAGGTGCAACCTGCCTAGTCACAATATGCTTCTCAATCATTATATATTCTTGATTTTTGAACTGAATGATGCGTGTAATTTGCAGTCCATGCAACGCGGTGATCCAGCGTGGATAGGTTATGTCATTGCCTTGTCTATTTTTGTTGGAGTGGTATGACCTGAAATTCCTCTAGTCCTGTGCCATCTGTGTTTCTGTATATCCATCTTTTGCAGTTATTTTGGCACGATGAGCCTGTTAATCTGTGATATTGGGCCATGGTAGGATGTAGTATGACCGTTTCCTATTCAGCCATATTAGAAACTTAGAATTTATCGGTCGTATCGTGTCCAAAAAGTAGGCAACCAGAACAAACACTAGAAAAACCGAAGAATTCGGTGGGATAGTGTCCAAAAAGTAGGCAACCAGAACAAACACTAGAAAAACCGAAGAATTACGGCAAAATTGTATTCTAAGTTAAGCTGTTCAAGTTAGAGTAATCATCAAGGTTTAATATGTGTTTGTGGGAAATTTACTTGCTAGAATTGCATTTTGGTAGGCCGATGTTGGTTATTATTACCTCTCGATGCTAATTTATTGTTGAAGTTAGTGACAAAGATGCATGTCAGTCCAGGCTATAAGTCCAAGATTATAGATTTTGTTTGTTGTTGTTTTTATATGCAGGTGTTAGGAGCTCTATGCGAAGCACAGTATTACCAAAATGTCACGCGTGTTGGTTTTCAACTTCGATCAGCATTGGCAAGTCTTCTTCCGAGCCCTTTGTCAACAGATATCGAGTTACTGTTTCATGGGACCCTCATACATGTTCTATTTCATCTTTAGCATTAGTTGTAGTCCCCATGCCATCTTTCATGCATCTGTGGTGCTTTCATTTTCTACTTTTCTAGCAGTGGAAAAGGTTTCAATTTGATCTTTCCGTTTGGTTAAAACAAAATTTTGCTCTTGGACTTGCATTATGAAGTAGTTATCATCACCTTTAGAATCTACAGCAAGCATAAACAATCTTATTGTATGGCTTTAGAGTATGGCACAAAACATTTATTACATGAATTGGTGATGTTTGTGGCCCTGCATCACTTATTGGAGTTGGACTCGCTTCTAATTTCATTTGCGTAAATTGTGTTTGTTTATTTGATTCCCTCTCCCCATGTTTTGCAGGTTGCTGCTGTGTTTCGGAAATCTTTGAAACTAACCCATGAAAGTCGTAGAAAGTTTGCATCCGGCAAAATTACCAACCTGATGACAACTGACGCCAACGCTCTCGAGGCATGTAAATTCTGATTCAATATGCGATTTTAGTGCTGCTCAAACATTAGTATTGTCTTTCCATAATTATGGTAACTAGGTAGCAATAAAAAGCCTATGGCTGTGGGCTCTCAAACATTAGTATTCTATGGTTGCTTCTTATCATCCTAAGCAAAACAACGTTATCCGTAAAACTTACTTGGTTCTGTGTTGCTGCAGCGACTTTGCCAGTCACTTCACAATTTGTGGTCATCTCCATTTCGTATCGTTATTGCTATGGTTCTTCTCTTCCAGCAGCTTGGGGTGGCCTCGATTCTTGGTGCTCTACCACTAGCTCTTATGTTTCCAATACAGGTAATATAAAGGCTATTAATTGACACACTCCATTTTACTTTGCGCCGGATGCCTTAACCATCCATGGAGCTTATATGAATAATATGATTTGGCCTGTTTTATTTTTGTCATTTGATTGCCGGCTATGATATTCTTTTTCATCGCAATCTCAAATTTCAGGCTGTATGTGGGATAAATGTTGAGTTGGACAATTCTCCACCAGCTAAACTGCCTTTGTAAAATTTTGCTTAAATAGCTAAATGTTGTTACGAGCGAGCTTGTTGGGTGGGGGCATGGGATCATGCATTATTTCAATATAATTCTCTTCGGTCATTTTAAGGTAGACTTCCTTTCATTTAGGGTTTAGGGTTTAAGGTCAACATCCTTTCATTTTCATATTACAATGTGGGTGTGACATGTAATTTTTGTGACATGTAATTTTTGTTGTCTTAGACATATTTCATGGGCAAAATGCAAAGGTTGTCCAAGGAGGGCTTCCAGCGCACTGACAAGAGAATTGGCCTCATGAATGAAATATTGGCGGCCATGGATACCGTCAAGTATGTAAATCTTACAAAAATAGGTTTTGCTATGGCTTTGTATGCATGTTTGTGTTTCTTATTCTATTTTTCAAATCATAAAGAAAGCTTTCAAACAAACCCGAGACTTAAAGTTGAAACTTTTGTTCCTGTTGAAATTTGTCAGGTGTTATGTATGGGAGAATAGTTTCAAATCCAAGGTGCAAGGTGTACGCCAAGAGGAGTTATCGTGGTTTCACAAAGGACAATTACTGGAAGCGGTATGGCATTTTTCTTTTTCTGAGAATGCGAAACTGGGTTCTGTACATTTAGTTGTCTGCTCATCTGTCATTGAGTGGACGTGGAGGGGTTGCTGCAATATGGAATGAATTTGCTAAGATATCCGTCAATTTGAATAGCCCTTTCTTCTTTACGAAACCACGATAACTCTGGAGCTAAAGTCCGCTCCATAGTTATCACTAGGGCTGTCAAAAAATGTCTGACCCGAAAACCCGGTTCAGTCCGACCTGGAAAAAGCGGGTATGGTAATAGAATTTCAATCTGAAATTTTACATTGACCGATTTGACCGGAAATTCAAACACAATATTTTCCAATTTTCTACTGTCCTTCTCTGTAGCTATCCTATGAAGAACTGGAAATTATTCTTTTTCATGTTGCATTAATCTCCTTTTCGTGTTGCATTAATCACTATGGAAATGTTAAATTTCTGCCCCCTTGTTCTTCGTTTTGCAGCTCAATAATTTTCTATTCAGCAGTATACCGGGAGTGGTTGTAGTAGCCTCGTTTGGGTTTTTCTCTCTGCTCGGAGGCGACTTGACCCCTGCAAGGGCTTTCACGTCACTTTCACTATATGCAGTGATGTGGATTCTTATATATGGTTTTTCTCATATAATAACCCAGGTATTGTTATGTGCATTGTCCATGTTTCTGCAGCTTTTTTCGTTAAAATCGCTTACTAAGTGGTTGTAATTTGGTCAAATAATAACAGTTTTTGCTCTGCGATGTTTGCTCTAGGTCGTCAATGCAAACGTGTCCTTGACGCGTCTAGAGGAACTGTTACTTGCCGAGGAGAGAGTCATTGGGCCAAACCCGCAGTTGGTGCCAGGATTGCCAGCGATATCCATAAGAAACGGGAACTTTTCATGGGAGTCTAAGGTTGGCCGTGCTGTTTCCTAGCCTAAAAAATTTTCAGTAAAATCAATGGCTGAAAATATGCATAGACTTGCCCAGTAAACTCCTTACTTTACATGATTTTTGATGTTCTTGTAGTTTTAGCCATTTGGAATTGAAGGAGATATGTTACTCCTACTCTTCGTTTTCCCTATCATACACTTCGAATTACTATGAATATCTGCGAAATATTTTAAAGTAGTCGTGTCCAGCACCCGTATCCCATATATTAGCGTAATTTGCTAAAAGTTACGAAAAGTTACCAAAATTTAACTTTTACGCTACTACTTTTTACCCATGAATTTGACAGATAACTCATGGTAATGATACTTACCTCTAGGCTCTAAGTTCCTTTTAGTGTCATACGCTACTTGAGTTGGTAAGTATTGAGGGTATATGAAGCATTGAGTAGGGGTTTTAGGGGTGGGGGTCGTTGAAGAAGTCGATACATTGTCCTAGAGTGGGATATACCGCTGCAATTCCTTGTGGGAGATATTCTTTTGTAACTCGTTGGTCTTGTGTGCTGCTTCCTTCTGGATTTATGATATCCCATGCACAGCATGGTTGGCGTGCAATTTTACCATACTTCTGCATGTGTTGATGGATTGCTGGGTCTTTTTTCGTACGGCTTAGTTTCCTTGCTAAATTTTATAGGACAAGGTTTTGCGGTGGCGGATCCACGTAAGAAACAACGCGGTTCCTACTGGGTTCTTACTGCTTCTGTCACTATTACTATTTTCTCGTTTTAGAAACATACATTTTCTCATTTTTGTGAACATAACATAACATTTTCTCATTCTAGCATGGTGACATTTGCTCTTTGTTTGCAGGAAGAGAAGCCAACACTATCTAATATCAATTTAGATGTACCGATAGGTAGTTTAGTTGCTATAGTTGGTGGAACCGGGGAGGTAAAGACGTCACTGATATCTGCAATGCTGGGAGAGATTCCTCCACGATCTCCAGAGACAAGTGCAGTAATTAGAGGAAATGTAGCTTACGTGCCACAAGTTTCTTGGATTTTCAATGCAACAGTGAGTTGTTTACCTATGTACCATGATTAAAACCTTGACACCAACTTTATAAGGTTCAAAAATAAAGTTTGAAATCATTCAACAATCTAGTCCTAGTACTAAAAAAGTGCACCACCAAATGGCCAAATGATTAAAGGCTTGACATCAAACGGCAGGCGATTTGTTAGGCCGTAAAGTTCAATAAAAAGAATGAAAGAATGAGACCTGAATACAAGGTGGTTCGATTTTGGATAGCTGTATCTCTACTGTGTAAATGTTTTTGAAGTTTGAAATACATTCAAACTGGCTCTTTCATTGAATTTTTCTTAACCCTACCTTTTTCCCCTCCTGTTTAACTTGTCAATGTAGGTGCGCGAGAATATATTGTCTGGGTCTGAATACGATCCGGCAAGATATGAGAGGGCAATAAACGTCACAGCACTGCGGCATGATCTGGAGTTGCTTCCTGTATGTATATATTTTTAGTTCTGAGTATTTTCCATGGTTATTAAAACCTCGATCCTGATCTACTATCCTACGATTTTATGATCCAAAATCCTCGATGCGATTCTACTATCTACATTCCAATCCATGATCCTACGTGGGTTAACTCCGATCCTCATTACCCTATGGATCCGAGTTAGGATCCCGATTCTAACAACTTTTGTATTTTCCCATCCCTTTATGCAACAATCAGGGTGGAGACCTTACTGAGATTGGTGAACGAGGAGTGAACATTAGCGGTGGACAGAAGCAAAGAGTTTCAATGGCCAGGGCGATGTATTCCAACTCAGATGTCTGCTTATTCGATGACCCTTTGAGTGCTTTGGATGCTCACGTGGGTCGACAGGTAATTATGCTCCTTGAAAAGTTTCTTGAAAAGTTCATTCTTGTGAGCTATGTTACTACGACTCTTCATTTCCCCTGCCGTACCCGTGACGGACCCTTGATATTGGACAAGGGTGCGACACTCGGCACTTCAAATTACAATGAAAATATACAAAATTTCTTAAAAATAGCAGAGTCCGACACCCATATCTATGTCCGACATGGACATGCGTACCCGAGTCTAAGTAACATAGCTTGTGAGTATTTTCTGGTAGTTTTGTTCTTAAATAGGTTTCTAATTACTGTGTAGCGTATACTATTTCCTTTCCATGACAGCATTGAGTTGGGCTTTTCATTTCACCCTATTGCTTATGTTTTTATGTGAATCTTGCAGGTGTTCGAGAAATGTATCAAGGGGGAGCTAAGAGCGAAAACTAGGGTGCTTGTCACAAACCAGTTGCATTTTCTCTCTCAGGTCGATAGAATCTTTCTGGTCCATGATGGTGAAATCAAAGAAGAGGGAACATTTGAAGAATTGTCGGAAAGAGGGCCAATGTTCCAAAAGCTGATGGAAAATGCAGGGAAAATGGAGGAACACACGGAAGAGAAGAACGACGAGGGTGATGATATCGAAACTGCTCCAAAATCCGGTGCAAATGGTGCCCTAAATCAATCACAAGATACTGCTGAACCACATAAAACAAAAGAAGGAAAGTCTGTCCTTATCACAAAAGAAGAGCGGGAAACTGGGGTTGTGAGTTGGAATGTCTTAATGAGGTATTATAATTGATCTCATAGTTTCTGCTCTTAACACAAAATACTAAATATCTTAGTTATAACACAATTTCATAAACTACATTAAATACTCCCTCCGTTCCATATTAATTGTCGTCTTTGGAAATTGTGCAGTCAAATTTCAAAAATTTCGGCCATAAATTTCTCAATATATATACAATGAGTTGCTATACAAAATTACCACCATTAGATTCGTAATGAAAAATATTGTCATAAAAGTATAATATTGCAGTTGTTAATAATATGTTTATGTAAGAAATTATCAATCCAAGAGTGATGTTGGAGACGGTGAAAATAAAAAATATGACAATTGTTATGGAACGAAGGGAGTATTATGTAGTCCATTGTAACAGTCGTGGCTATTACAGTTTAAGGTTTTAAAAGGGGGTGTACGAGTTGCTTGTGAGTTGTCATCTTTCTTTGAGGATTGTTGAGATTTTGTCAAAGGTGATATGGTGGTGGCTTTGTCATGAATTAAACTTATGTCTTGTATTTATTATTTATGAGTTATTTTTTTGGCGTTTTTCGTTGTTGCTCACTGAATGTAGGTACCAGAATGCTTTTGGGGGCAGTTGGGTGGTCATAATACTTTTAGCATGCTATATCTCATCCGAAATTTTCCGTGTTTCAAGTGGCTTATGGTTGAGTGCTTGGACAGACGTAAGCAGTGAAAACCGATATGAGCCAGGGTTTTACATTCTTATATATGCCGTTTTATCATTCGGACAGGTAAATTAACGTCGTCCAGTATTTGCATTTGCCAGATATTTAATCCTTGCGGAAATATTCTTGAGTTATTATTCTTAGCTCATGAAAAATGCGGTTTTCTGAATAAAGGTTCTTGCCGCCTTCATCAACTCTTACTGGTTGATTATTTCAAGTCTTTATGCGGCGAAGCGACTCCATGATGCTATGCTCAACTCTGTGCTAAGAGCTCCTATGGTTTTCTTCCACACAAATCCTGTTGGACGGATCGTCAACAGATTTGCAAAGGACCTTGCTGATATAGATGGAAATGTTGCTATGGCCGTAAATATGTTTATGAGCGTCTTGTCACAGCTTCTTTCAACTTTTGTGTTGATCGGTATCGTGAGCACTATGTCCTTGTGGGCTATAATGCCCCTTGTGGTCTTGTTCTCTGTTGCCTATTTATATTATCAGGTAATATGCTTCTTCGCTATTCAATTTTAAGAGAGTCCCGTAGTCGCAGGGTCTGAGGAAATGTAGAGAATCTCGTCCCCTACAAGTTTTGACGTTTTGTCATATGTAGCACTTTCTTTGTTAAACATGGATATGTTGGAAGATAGGGCTCTCATGAAAACATTAAGGGTGTGTTTGGTGCAAGTGAAAATTATTTTCTAGGAAAATGGTTTTCCTCGTAAAATGATTTTCCAAGAAAGTATGTTTTCAAGTGATATTTTCACTTGTTTGGTAGATATATACATACATACCTCTTTTGGGTTGGATGATAGAGAAAAACGAAGAGAGAAAGAGGAGTCAGATGAGAAACGAACAATTTCCAATAGAGATAGGAACGAATGTTAGGAACTTGGGCCATGGGGTGTAATATGAATCGGTAAATTGGATTTTCTTTAGGTTGGACCTAAGAAAATTGTTTACAATGGAAGGTGGGAAAATGATTTTCACTGAAAATGACCTTCCCCATGTTTGAACAATTTCCAATAGAGATAGGAACGAATGTGAGAAACTTGGGCCATGGGGTGTAACAAGAATCGGGAAATTGGATTTTCTTTATGTTGGACGTAAGAAAATAGTTTACAAATGGAGGTGGGAAAATGATTTTCACTGCAAATGACTTTCCCCATGTTTTGGTCGCCAAACACCTGAATTTTCTTTGGTCTTATGCAGAGCACATCACGTGAGGTGCGACGGTTGGACTCAGTCAGCAGATCACCTGTTTATGCACAATTTGGAGAAGCCCTAAATGGGTTAGCAACCATCCTAGCATATAAGGCGCATGACCGAATGGCTCACATCAATGGAAACTCGATGGATAACAATGTCAGATTCACCCTCGTGAACGTGAGTGCAAACCGTTGGCTTGCGATCCGTTTGGAATCAATCGGTGGTCTCATGATATGGGTTACGGCCACTTTTGCTGTTATGCAGAATGGAAGGGCCAAGAATCCGGAAGCATTTGCTCCTGCTATGGGGCTGCTTCTTAGCTATGCCCTAAACATTACAGAGGCATTGACAGTCGTGCTACGACTTGCAAGTAATGCTGAAAATAGTATGACTTCTGTTGAACATGTGGGCACATACATCGACCTGCCCTCTGAAGCACCCCCGGTGATTGAAAACAACCGGCCCCCTCCTGGGTGGCCCGCAGACGGGAAGATCAAGTTTGAGGATATCGTGCTACGTTATCGGCCCGAGCTTCCTCCTGTTCTTCATGGTGTCTCCTTTGTAGTCCCCTCAAGTGACAAGGTCGGGATTGTTGGACGAACTGGGGCAGGGAAATCTAGCATGATTAACGCGCTGTTTCGCATCGTGGAACTGGAAAGAGGGAGAATCTTGATTGATGACTATGATATTGGAAAATTTGGCCTTGCCGATGTTCGTAAGGTGTTGGGAATCATACCTCAATCTCCTATTCTATTTTCAGGTATGCTTATGGTGTCGTGTCAAATATCTGGGTTTGTCTCATTTATTAGTTTGAGCACAGTATTTTCCGAGTCAGACTTTTCGGACAATCCTGAATTCGGGTTAATATCAGGTTCAGACAATAGAAATACGGAAAACTTTGTGCCCGTATTTCATACCCTCCCTGGACCCCACTCATTGGGACCCTCATGCATCGGGTTGTCCAAAAAGTGTACTTGTTTGTATTTTTCTTTTATAGTCATTTGGTCTCTTCCTGTACACGGTTTCTGTGTGCTGAGGTAAAGACTGTCTACATCTGCATTTGATCCAGAGAGAGGTTTCCTTTCAACGATAAGTTTCAATCTGACCAGCGTTGAGGTTTCCTTTTAATTTTTAAAAAATAAAATGTCAAACAGGTACGATCAGATTTAATCTCGATCCTTTCAATGAACACAATGATGCTGACTTGTGGGAAGCTCTAGAGAGGGTGCATTTGAAGGATGTTATCAGGAGGAACCCGTTAGGTCTCGATGCTGAGGTATGTTCTTGAAAATCCAGGGTAGATATCTTTTCAAACTTCTATATGGTTCAATGTAGCTTTGGCAAAAACTCTGGTCCGGGTTAAATTTGGGTCAGTCAAATTCGGCCAATGTTAAAATTCGGACGAGAAACTCATTTCTGGGCCCAGATTTTTTTGGGTCGGACAATTTGGACAGTAGCCTAATTGCTTAAATTATGATGGGTTTTCATTTCATTATATTTTGCCCCCCTACAAAGTCTATACCTGTCTCATTGATCTTTCGATTCTTTCTTCTGAGTTCAAGGTCTCAGAGGCAGGGGAGAACTTCAGTGTTGGACAGCGTCAACTGGTTAGTCTAGCACGGGCTCTCCTTCGACGGTCCAAGATTCTTGTTCTTGATGAAGCAACTGCTGCTGTGGATGTGAGAACCGATGCACTTATTCAGAAAACCATACGAGAAGAATTCAAATCATGTACAATGCTCGTTGTTGCGCATAGGTTGAACACTATAATCGACTGTGATCGCATTCTTCTCCTCGATTCTGGCCGGGTAAGCCTTTGGACTCGTACTCATTTTCTTTTGTAGCGTAACCATGCTTTTGTCTTTCATTGATGCAATCTATTTATCATTTCACTTTTCATGTTCTATGTGGATTATGTGTGGGATCTTTCGAAAATCAGTACTTCTCAAAAGGATTATGTATGGCATCTTCAAAGTATTTTTAAACCTCAACTGTGCTTGTCAAGGTAAAGCTTCCTACATCTAGATCTACAACTCCATTATTGGAAAAGTCGGTACTTCTCAAAAGGATTGTGTATGGGATCTTCAAAGGATTTCTAAACCTCAAACTGTTCCCCCCACTGGGAATTGTGTATGGGATCTTAAAAGGATATCCAAACCTCGAATCATTTCCCCAAAAAGTCTTTTTTGTAGGTCTCTTGGAATTGTTCTTGTCGATGTTTTACATTGTCATATTACTCCTTTCAGGTTGTCGAATACGATACACCAGAAAGGCTTCTGCTAAACGAGCAAAGTGCTTTCTCTAAGATGGTTCGGAGTACCGGCGATGCCAATGCTCAGTATTTACGCAGTCTAGTGCTTGGAGAAGAGAACAGCAAGCTTGATGAGCAGCAACTGCTGCTCAGTGTGCTCCTGCCGTCAGCATGACAGTCAACACAAAATGACCTACAAAACCTCGAAATATAGATGATGACAACAATATTCTAAAGAAATATAGGATGCCATGTTAACTTTGCAGAGTGTGTTAGAAGGAAAGCATTCATGACAAGGAGATCGAGGAGACAGAGGTTGTCGAAGGTAAAAAGAAAAGCCGTTATCCCTTCCTTTCTAGGAGGTCTGTTGTCTTCAGCTTATTTCTTTCTAAACTTGATATTGTTTAAGAGTTGACTAAGATAGATGGTGGACAATTCTGTATTAAGTTTTCAAGGTAAAGAGTCCATATCCCAAGTATATTGAAATTGATCATGGACACGGAGTGTGATTGTTCACTCGCAGATATCCTAGAGAATGCATGTAATATATATTGCTGTCTTACTAACGTGTCAGTTTGTTGACCGACTCGTCTAGTTTGGGTTAAGTCTGTTTAGGTTAAACACGAAGCCGTGTGGGAATGGACTAGTGACCTGTTTGATTGAAATTTCAGCGTCATCGGCTTGCATTTCCTTATTTACTTCTGAAATTAGCTTTGTCTGCCCGTACCTAAGCTTAAGTTTGCTCTCTTTGTCAGGTCTTGCTTTGATGGTGCAGAATTCTCGAAGTGTATCTTGACAGTGAACATATGCTCCCAATGTGGATGCCGCTTTTGTTATGGGGAGATTACATAACCCTTCTGTTGCTCTTGTGTTCTCTTTGCCTATATACTGAACTATACTCTAACACGATTCTTCATTTTATCTTCAATTTTGGAATTTTGAAGCGGTATAACCCCATTGGAGAGAGTTGTTAGTAGTGTTCCATTGTTTCTTTAGCTTGCCAATCTTCATGAAATTCATTTCATGATGGGGAAATGTTGTATACGTCTGTGTTCATCAAACATTCACGTGTGTTCATTAGATTGCATTCATGTGTGCTTTTCCTAGGAGTTTGTTATTGTCGGTGTTGTTAGTTTGCCAATTTTGCCTTAGCGTGACTATTTGGATTGGATTGATGAACCCTTGTGTGCAAGGATCGAGTTTGCCAACTACACATACTTGAAGGGTGTGTTGTTGGCCCATGCAAGGAAGATAAACATTTTTTTAGGGTTTAGAGTTTAGGGTTTTTTAGGGTGGGTTTAGTGTTTAGGGTTTAGGGTTATTTGTGGTGATGGTTCCGATAGGTTTGGTCTTCTTGGTGTCTATAATGATTAGTGATGTTTCTTCAGAAGAAGAGTTTTTTTTTTAGGGCGGTTTAGTGTTTAGGTTTAGGGCTATTTGTGGTGATGGTTTTGATAGGGTTGGTTTTCTTGGTGTCTATGATGATTTAGTGATGTTGGCATTTAAGGGGTTTTTTTTTTATTTATGGTTATTTGTGGTGATGGTTTTGATAGGTTTGGTTTTCTTGGTGTCTATGCTGATTTAGTGATGTAAGTAGCAAAAGTCAAGCCAATTGACCTTTATTAGCTAGAATCCCTAGTTTGTGGGTGGACTTAACTAACAATGTAAATGTATCTACACTATAGTATGTAGTCGACATCCCTTTATATACTGGTACAAATATCTTTGCACATTAATTTTCTGTGGTATACTTTTAGACACTATTTATATCTTAAATCAAGTTTGCATACTATTTTTTCGAACACTACCACATATTTCTTTTACACACTCGCATAAACTTCTTTGCATATTAGCATAGACCCCTTTGCATACTAGTTTTCTGTGGAATGCTTTTAGGCACTATCTATCTATAAAATTAGGTTTGCACATGAACAATATTTGTTTTCGCCAGGGGTGGGTACTAAGTGGACCAAAGACAGCCATGATGCCCTTCGATTTTTTGTGCACAAACTACTTCTTGGCCACACGATATTGTAAATTTGACAATGTTGAGTTCGTTTTTATATTATGACCTCTATAAATGGTCAAACTAATTTACCATAAAGTTGAGTTTGTATTTCATATTATGACTCCTATAAATGGTTCAAACTAATTGACACCCTTTGTTTTGACCAGAGTTGGTTTCACCCTTGGTTTTTGCATAATATCATGTAATCAATCTCACACTAATTCAACTTATTTTACATGCTAATGTAGACTTCTTGGCACATTAGAATAAACTCATTTGCACACTAATTTTTTGTGGGATACTTTGACATTGCTTATATCTACAATTAGGCTCCCACACTATGGTTTTAACACCATAACCATAATTTGTTAGCACACTGTTATGTAATCAATTGCACATAATATAGACTCTTTTACACATTAGCAAAAACTTATTAAAAATATGAAACAATGTATAACAAAAAAAGGAAAAAAAAAATCAAAAGCCACCAAAAAGGAAAAAATGGATCTTAGTTGGGGGGGGGGTGTTTGAACCCATGTTAGTAAAATACGGTGCGGGAATTAAACGCATAAAATACGGTACGTGTTTTATTCGACAACATTATTTAAAAATACGGTCAATTATTCGTTGATATAGTCGTTGACTATTATTAAACGGTGATAAATGAAAAATTCATGTTTTATACGGTAGTTTTTTATTCGGGAACACTACTAAATTCTTATTATTATATCGATTTTGTGTCAATAATCCTTACTTCCCCCTTTTAAAACGAATAGTTCGTGTATTAAACGCGTTTTAAACGTTATAATTCGGCGAGGTAAAAAAAACTCCCTTATTATTCGGCGGCCTATATAAATGACGGATTCGCGCTTTTTAAACGGTCAATTCGTCAATACGTGTTTTATACGCTTATTATACGCGTTTTAACTAACAGAGTTTTCAACACTAACTTTAGTATTATTACATGCATGGTAAAGCCACTTAAAGCATAATTTTTTTTTATCATAACATAAATAAATATAAAAGCAAATGCTAGAGTGCGAAAGTTTTTTTTTTCTTTTTTTAATGAGTTGAATTTGTGGGATACTTAAATACCTTACATAATATATATTTCAAAAGTCATATATTTAATAAGTGATATGACTATCACACCAACATATTCTCATTTCATGCTACCTTATTTAAAAATCTATATATTTAGTAAATAATATGATTGATATTATATATCGATATTCACAAACCCTTATTTCTTTTCTTACTTTACTTATTTTGCTTACTTACTTATAGTCCCTTACCCACTTCAAAGTTAAATACGTACTCTTCCTCCAAACTTCAATTAGAAACAAATAAAATAATATTCAACTTTTATAGAAACTTACCGATAAAATTTTAACTTGGAAAATAATACTGGTCTTGGGCCAAGACAAACTATTAAATGTCTTATTTTGGTATAAATTCATATATTTAAATATTAAGATCGAAAAAAAGAAGATATGATTCACGTCTATAACTATAATATTACATATAAATCATGTAAAATTATATTTTTATCCATAATTTTTAAATTTTAGAAAAAAGGTAGCAAAAATATGCCCATAAGATAATGTCCATTTAATTATGGTGTCATTTATAACTGTTGGCATAGCGAAGCACATTCCAATCATTTTATAATTGATAAATACACCATATGTTTCATAATAATTGTCGTCTTTGGAAATTGTGCAGTCAAAATTTTAAAAGTTTTACCATAATTTTTTTAATATATACAATGACTTGTTATATAAAATTACTACCATTATATTTGTAACGAAAAATACTTTGTTAAAAATATAATATTACGTCAATAAAATATTGCATAAAAAAATTATCAATAAAAGAGTGACATGGTAGGCTGTAATACTCCCTTCGTTGCATATTAATTGTCAACTATTACGATCTCTAATGTCATTATTTGATTGATAATTTATTATATTATCTTATTAAAAGTTATAATATTATACTTCAGGACAATATTTTCCTTTACGAATATGATGATACTGTAATAATTTTATATAATAAGTCATTGTATATATTGAGAAGTTTATGATCAAAATTTTTAAAATTCAACTATGTAATTTCCAACGATGACAATTAATACGGAACGGATGGAGTAGTCAACTAAGTGTTAATATGGAACAGAGGGAATAGTATTTTTATCAAAAGTTAGTCTAAAAAAACTATAGCAAGGACCTGTAAATTTGGGTGATAAGTGGGTGAGGGTGAAAATTTAAAGAAATTATCAAAAATTATCAAAACTTATCGTACCTACAAAAACCATTTATCACTGAACTTTACCGTCCGTATGTATTAATTTTCTCAAAAGTAAGACAAGTTATATTTAAACTTTTATTCTCAGAAGTATGTCAAGTTATATTTTAATTAGAGCTCGCAAAATATTGTCTAACCCAGAATATCCGAATTGTCCGATTCGGGAAAAACTGGGTCTGGACATAGATTTTTCGTTCGAATGTTGATATTGACCGAATATTCGGACATAAAATTTCTCTTTTTTCTATTGTCCGAATCCAATTTTACCTTCATCCGAGTTGTCCGACCCGCAATACCTGAATTGTCTGACGCGGGAAAACCGAGTATGGACATAGATTTTTCGTCTAAATTTTAATGTTCACTAAATATTGAACATAAAATTTCTTTTTTTTTCCTATTGTCCAAACATGGTTTTAGCTTCGTTCGAGTTTTTCGACCCGAAATAGAACTTGACCCGAACATGGATTTCTCATCCAAATTTTAACATTGACTGAATTCACCCGACCCAAATTTTTACCGAGGTTAATTTTAATTTTTACATGGAGGGTGAAGTTTCAAGGGATGACACCGTAAGGGGTGACGCAAACACCCACCAATTGGTTGTCTCCTTCCTTGTTCAGTCTACTCTTCTTCTGTTAATTATGTTACCATCACTTTCCACAAGTCTTTCTGATTAATTAATTACTACTATTATCCTATCCCCCAAACGAATGGAAGCATATATTCAAGGTTTTCCAGCTTTTTTTTTTTTGTAAAAAAGGGGAAAAAGTTTCGAGTATAAATTGACACAATCACAGCATTTATTTTTCCCACAATCTCTCCTCAACTCCACCCACCCACTCACTCAATCACTGAAAAAAAGGATCTGATCAGCTTTTCATCCCCAAATCTTTGGCCCACAAGCTTGCAAGTACGCACGGTGTCTCTCTCTCTCTCTCTCTCTCTCTCTCTATCTATCTATCTATCTCAAACTGTGTTGTTCTTACTTGTTTGTCAGTCAATGAATGCTTGCTTTGCTTTATCCAATTCACGGCAGAAAATCATTGTATTATGATTCAGTTTGATAATTGATGGACCCAAGTTGAGATGGGTCTTATCTCATCTGGGTTATAAGATTTTGGGGCGGAAATCATGTTGAACATTAGCTTTGTATTTTTTTGATTGTTTGTTAGTCAATGAATGCTTGCTTTGCTTTATCCAATTCATGGCGGAAAATCATTGTATTATGATTCAGTTTTTGCATTTTTGATGATTGATGGACCCAAGTTGAGATGGGTCCGTCTTATCTCATCTAGGTTGTAAGATTTTGTGGTCGAAGTGGATGAACATAAACATTAGCTTGTCGTTTTCTCACATGAATTAGTCAATGAGTGCTTGCTTTGCTTTATCCAACATTATGATTCAGTTTGCAATTTTGATAATTGGTGAACCCAACTTGAGATGGGTCTTATCTCATCTGGGTTGTAAGATTTTGTGGTCAAAGTGGATGAACATAAACATTAGCTTGTCGTTTTCTAACATGAATCAGTCAATAATGCTTGGTTTATGGAATTCATGGGCAGAAACTTATGATTGTGTTTGCATTTCTGATGATTGATGACCCAACTGGAGATGGGTTTTATCTGGTCGTATGGTTTTGTGGTCGAAGTGGGTGAACAAAAACATTAGCTTGTCGCTTTCTCATATGAGTCAGTCAATGAATGCTTGCTTTTTGCTTATCCAATTCATGGGCGGAAACTTGTGTTTGTCTTTGTATTTCTAATGATTGATGACCCAAGTGGAGATGTGGGTCTTATCTGGGTTCTAAGATTTTGTGGTCAAAGTGGATGAACATTTGCTTGTCGCTTTCTCAAGTAAATCAGTGTTTTTGATTGTCTCTCAGTCAATGAATGCTTACTTTATCCAATTCAAGGGCAGAAAACCATGATTTCAATTACATTTTCTGATGATTGATGGGTTGATGACCCAGCTGGAAATGGGTTTTTTTGTGTGGGGTCTAAGGTTTTGGGGTTAAATGGGTATTTAAGATGGATGAAGATTCATTGAATGAAAGCTTGTCACTTACCCACATAATAAGCATTTTTTATACCCAATTTATCGGCGGAAACACATGATTTGTTTGCGTATCTGATAGTTGATGACCCAACTAGAGATGCATATTATCTGGTTTCTAAGATTCTGTGGTCAACTAGGCATTCAAAACGGATGAACATTCATGCAGTTAAGCTTGTCACTTTCCCATATAAATAAGTTTTCTTTTCATTGTTTTACATTTGGGGGTCTTTTGGGAACTATGTATTTGATGTTGCATCAAGTAGTAAGTTGATAGTGGGTTAAGTTTGCAAACGGAGCAATCTCAATGCCCTTCTTTGGTGGAAGGCATATTGCGTGTTTGTTTCAAGATTGAAAGTGCCACTCCAGTTTTACAATACGTCCTTGTGTGTGGTTGTTTGTTTGTTTGTGCCATTTTGATTAACAATTCAAGGTACTATTCCAAAATGCTGAAATACGACTTAGATGACACTGTGTGATTGGGATGATGCAGGATTTGCTGGGCTGTCGGTTGAACCCAAGAAAAAGGATATTGGTATATAAGTGCTCTAGCGGTGCTGACGGAAGAAGGTGATTGAAGATGGCTTTTAAGCCATTGGATTGGTATTGCCAGCCAGTGGCGAACGGTGTGTGGGCAACAATAGTGGAAAATTCACTGGGAGCCTACACACCATGTGCAACGGACACGGTTGTAATTTGCATATCACATTTGGTTCTTCTGGGCCTTTGTTTGTACCGCATATGGATAACTTACAAGAACGTAAAGATTGAGCGGTATTCATTAAGGTCCAAATATTATAATTACTTCCTTGCTCTCTTGGCTGGCTACTGCACTGCTGAGCCATTGTTTAGACTGATCACGGGGACTTCGGTTCTGAATTTGGATGGGCAGGCTGGTCTGGCTCCATATGAGGTGAGTTTGTCCTCTGTCTTTAATGTTGATTTCGTATCTCTGCCTTTGTTAGGTGGTTCATAATCTCAGCCTTTTTTAATGTGTAACACATGGTTTCTATATAGAATTCGGCCAGTATTAGCCTAAAGTTAGCTTGAAGAACCAAATGTGTAGTTTCTATAGTTATGTATAAGGTTGCTAGAAGCGCCAAAGGTTGATGGGTAGTTTTTACCGCTTTGCTTTCATGATATGCTTTAGTAGTTTTCTTCCAACCCCGCACCTTCAACCTATGGAAACTGTTTATCCTGTTTAGTCTTCAAGAAAATTTCTGTGGTTGATATAAATTTGTATAGGGAAGGTACATGTACTCTTATTGATTCTGTTAGGTCTGGAACATCCGTGGTTTGGTACATTTACTGTTCAATAGACACATAATTTCCTTGATATTCCGTTGAAATATGTTTATGGGTTGTCAGTTTTGTATTTTCAGAATTGTTTATCCATATTTTGTTTTTTGTATCAGGTGGTTTCATTGATCATCGAAACTCTTGCTTGGTTCTCTATGTTACTTATGCTTGGCGTAGAAACTAAGGTCTATGTCTGTGACTTCCGGTGGTCTGTCCGATTCGGAATCATCTACGCTTTGGTAGGAGACGCTGTTATGCTCAACCTTGTGTTATCTGTGAAGGAGTACTTCGAAAGGCTAGTTCTTCTTCCCTTACTCTAATTTTACTCTTGGACAAAGTAGTGGTAAGGTGTTGGGACTCTCTTCTTGTGTTTTCCCCTTGGATGAGTGTTATATGTGAAGAAGTACTTTAAAAATCGTTATACATCTTTTGGTTACTTATCGGAAAAAATGTCTTTGTTGGGTGGATGTCTTATTTATCTTTGGTGATTGTGACTCTGAAGCAGCTTCTTCTATTTCAGGTCTGTGCTGTACCTGTACCTCAGTGAAGTTGTTGTCCAGGTGGGTGTATGGTATAGGAATGTTGCTATGAGATTTACGATTTCTAAGCTGTTTATTGTGCTTCATGCATGTTTGATATGTTTTCTGAGGGAGAAATCCTACGTATAGATCTTATCTGTCTCCTTCTGCCTTTTTATTTTAAGATTTTTGGATGATATGCAATCCCGATGTGTGCGGAAGTTGTCATAAGAACACGGTTTGCTCAACTCTAAAACTTTACCTATGTAACCATTTTATCGTGGAATGCAAACCGCCCCATTTGAATCAACGGGTCTGTCAACAATTTTCAAATGAACAAGACTAAATGGATAGTTCCTAGTTCCTAGTTCTATAAGGGAAGAATATCGTGGCATCCTATAAAGCATTGTATACAACTTTCAAAACTACTACCTAAAAACGTCCCTGTATCCCAATATTACTTTGCCTTTGCTCTTGCACCTTTGATGCATTGAAGAGGTGTCAATGAATTGTTCTTTCAAATCTTTCATTGCAATAGGGAAATGAATTCTTATGGCAATTAAACTGATGTAGGTTTTCCCTCCACCTTGTTTAGTTGAGGTGATGAAAAATCAATCTAGTTCGGTGAAGCAGTTTATGCAATTACAAAGAGATTGAGGAACCTCTGCACGAGGCGGTTTTTCGATCAATTATCGAAGAAGAGCCATATGAGTAAGCTCAATAGTCAATACATGCACTGACGTGGCACTTGAAGTGCTTGAAGTCACAAACTATAAGTCATAAACAAGAGATCGACATATAGCCTAAAGTCAATGAGATAAACAATTTTCCTTGTCAAGTTAGGTGTTTCTAATCTATAAGTCATAAAACCTTTTGTTTCCTTTTCTTTTTAGTTGAATCAGGAACTTCGAGATTCTTATAGAGTTCTGAAATCATCCCTAGAGTTAAATTGTTCTTGGGATTTTGGTATAGCGTTGTAGATTCGTCTTCTCATCATTTTGTTCATATGAGTTACTTGCGTGTGAAAGTTAAATGATTGTCTTTTGCATTAGAAACTCTTTAATTGAGTGTTCTTTTATCCGGTTCAGGTTCTGTTCGGAATACTTCTGTTTGTCTACCTTCCTACATTGGATCCATACCCGGGATATAATCCAGTGAGGGATGAACTTGTTGAAGACACTGATAGTGCATATGAAGAACTTCCTGGAGGGGAGCAAGTTTGTCCAGAGAGGCATGTTAACATATTCTCCAGTATGTGTTCTCTATGATTATCGATTCCCTTCTAGCATTTACATATTGATGTTGAGTCACAAAATTAAAAGTTTCCCGTTTTGCATTTTGACTCCCTAGATCATGTGTCAATTGGAACTAGTCCCTCTGAGTTGCTAAATTTAGGGTTAAAAGACTATTACATCAGAGATCGGACCCTCTATCTTGGGTCAATTGGGACCAGTCTATTATATCGATTCCCTTTTAGCATTTACATTTTGACGTTGAGTCACAAATTTAGAAGTTAATTTGTCTCCCTGGATCAGGGGTCAATTGGAACCGGTCACTCTGAATTGCAAAATTTAGGGGTAAGAATATTACATCAGAGATCGGACCCTCAATCTTGGGTCAATTGGAATCAGTCTATTATATCGATTATCTTTTAGCATTTACATTCCCCCCATAAACTAAGCTTCATGGAGAGGCTATTCCTGTGAATCCAAAGAAAACTTTTCAAAAACATTCGAAAAAAAAGGTTTAGAAAAACCAATTAGAAACCATGGGTCAATCACTCAATTGGAATCGGTCTCTTTGAACTGCAAAATTTACGGCTACATTAGACCCCTCCATACCTTGCCTTGTGGCAGGATTTTGGGGTATGGAATATGGATTTGGATCGTTGTGACCCCCCATTATGACAATAAAAAAAAGGATCTTCATGCTGTGGTAAACATATATTTTCATGAAAGCTTATTGTATCTTACTTTTCGGTTCTTTGCTGATGGTCTTTCCAACTTTTTCTTGGATGGTAGAAATCTTCTTTTCTTGGATGAACCCTCTCATGAAGCTGGGTTATAAAAGGCCACTGACGGAGAAGGATGTATGGAAGCTAGATACTTGGGATCAGACCGAAACTTTGTATGAAAGGTATATCCAGTTGTCCAACATTTGTTCCTTTATCAATGAATTTTGTAAATGCTTTATGTACTAATGCTTGGTGTTTAGTTTCCACCGGTGCTGGCTCGAAGAATCTGCAAAACGCAGACGACGGCCGATTATATGGGCGTTAAACCGAAGTCTCGGGGGAAGGTCAGTTAGTTATCTTTTCTATATTTTGTATACAGTTACTGTAGTCAACTACACAACTATGTATCTTTTTTGTTATTGTCATTGAGTGTTCTATTTTTGCTTCTGTAGGTTTTGGTTTGGAGGCATGTGGAAGGTATGTGTGTGAAACGTTCTTTGCAATTTCATTACGAGTCATAAACTGAAGAAAAAAAGTATATATTTCGAAAGATAGGAAATTTAGACATAAATAATCCAACCTTTGGGATTATTAGACGTAAATTGTATGATCTTTAGAGGTATTGTTCTTTGCAAACGTTCACCAATTTTCTTGAATTTTAACTCACTAGATGACTGGTGCGGATACTAATTTTGGACACGTCGATGTCACCTCACCAAACAGAGTCAAATCACTTATCTAAAATTATCATCCGAACAGGTTTTATAAAGAGCTAAAGCTTAAGAAAATTGGTAAAAGTTTGTGAAAATAACACCCCTAAAGGTCATACTATATATATGTCCAAGAGCAAAGGTCAGTATATTTCGTCCAATAGCCCCAAAAGTTAGATTGTTTTTGTCCAAAAACCCAAAAAAAAAAAAAGAATCGATATGTGCGATCAAAGGATGTTGCTATAGCTTATCAGCTATGTTACTCGGATTCTTCATTTTCTCTGCTGTACCCATGTCGGACCCTTGATACCCGGACAAGGGTACGACACTCGACTCTTTAAATTACAATGAAAATGTATGAAATTTCTTCAAAATAGCCGAGTCCGACACTCGTATTCGTGTCTCATATGGACACACGTACCCGAGTCCGAGTAACATAGCTTATCAGGATTTTAACTTTATAATGCATTTGACACTGTTTGTCGTAATTGTAGATTGGTAATGATCTTTCGCAATTTGTTGGGCCGCTTTTGCTGAACAGCCTTCTACAGGTTAGTCCCTCTTTAGTGCTGTCGCCTTTGCAGTTTGCTTACAAACAAAAGTAAAAAAAAAGGCCAAAGCTCCTTTTCTTAAGATATTCTTAAGATATTCAATCGCCCCCGATGAATTCTCAGATTCGGAACTTGTTAGCTTTCACCTTTTTTTCCGATAAAAAGATTTATATTATCTTTGACTTTGAACTGGATGTCGTATGTAATTTGCAGTCCATGCAACGAGGTGATCCAGCGTGGATAGGTTACATCATTGCCTTTTCAATCTTTGTTGGAGTGGTACGACCTGAAGTCCTTATTCCATGCCATCTGTATTTCTGTATAATCATGAATCCGTGTTTTGTATGTATTTTGGCATGATGAGTTTGTTAATTCATGATATTGGGCCATAGTAGGATATAGGATGATCAGATCTTATTCCTCCATTTTAGAATTTAAAGTTGGCATGGTGACCTTTCCCAAGATAAAGCCACTTCCATTCGGGTGGAGAGGCTTGTCTTTACAAAAGGAGGTGAAATTAAAAACCCAAAAGCCAAAAGCCCCAAATAGCGTGATTGTTCACTTATAGGCTCTCTATAATCATCTTATCAATAAAATTGGCTATTTATTACCGTCCATTAGTAGGCACCGGGGGGATACCGTCCATTTACAAAAGGAGGTGAAATTAAAAACCCAAAAGCCCCAAACCTATAGGCTCTCTATAATCATCTTATCAATAAAATTGGCTATTTATTACGTGCTCCTGGAGTTTACGCCCCAAATAGCGTGATTGTTCACTTATAGATATCGGGTTGTTCACTCCCAATAGTGTGATTGTTCACTTATAGAAGTCATCTTGTTCACTCTCAATAGTGTGATTGTTCACTTGCAAATATACAGGAGTATGAACTCCAGGTGCATGTAATATATATATTGATAAAATTAACGAAGTTGACGTCTCTACCATCTTCAAAAGCTTTACACCAACTAAACAAGCTTATCAAAAAATAAAAGTACAAGGTCATTTGAAGTTCTAGTCCTGCATGGACAGTTTTGGCGTTAAAAGATTTAGCAATTGCTAAGCTCGTATGGTGGAATGTGATGGTTGATTCTCTTTGCTTCCAAGCAAGGTTATGCATTTTCAATAGTATTCTAAGTTTTGTTGTTCAAGCTAGAGGGATTCGGATTATCAAGGTTTAATGTGTTTGCGGCAAGTTTACTTGCTAGAAATGCATTTAGGTTGGTCCTTGGTTATTAACTGATTATTTCATATTGATGGTTAAGTATTATTGAAATTAGTGACAAAGATTTTGTTCGTTGTCGTTGTTGTATCAGGTGTTAGGAGTTCTATCTGAAGCACAGTACTTCCAAAATGTCATGCGTGTTGGTTTCCGACTTCGATCAACATTGGTAAATCTTCTTCTGAGCCCTTTGTCTGCAAATGGGATATTATCGATTCATGGAACCCTAGTATATGTTATTAGGAATTGTAAAGTCATTAGGCATCAAACATTTATTACGTGAATTGTTGCTGTTTTTACGGTCTCTGCATCTCTTATAGGGGGGTTGACGAACTTCTATTTTAATTTATGTTTCTTTATGTAATTCCCTCTCTGCATGTCTTGCAGGTTGCTGCTGTGTTCAGAAAATCTTTGAAACTTACCCATGAAAGCCGTAGAAAGTTTGCATCTGGCAAAATTACCAACCTCATGACAACTGATGCCGAAACTCTCCAGGCATGTAAATTTTGATCCAATATACGATGCTTAATTCTGCTCAAACATTAGTGTTATTTTTCTTAGGGGTGGCAAAAATTTGGGTTCGGCTCTTATCGGGTTCAGGCAATTTATTCAGTCAAAACCCTTAGATGGGATCCTTGTCGAATTTAATCCGGACTAGATATCCATTGACAGAATTTTACCGAATGACCGAATTGAAAATGTGGTATGGTGTGTCGTAATGAAGGCTTAGGAGGGTCCAACACTTTTTTTCGAAAAGCTATGAAAAATTTTGTTTACAGTGATTGTCAGAGCTTGGCATACTGGAAAAATTAACCTGAGACCCAAAACCCGAACCGATACATGGATGCCTGACCCGATCTCGACCTGAGTCCGAAGAAAAACCCGAATTGAACCGTAGCTCGAAAAGTGACCCAATTAAGATCCACTCCCGAATGATCCCAAATCGAACCAGAACCTAATATGAACCCGAACCAATCCGGACAAGACTCACCTGAAATCAGCCCGACCCCGACCCGACCCGACCCCGAATTGAAACGCGTTTGCCAGGTCTAGAATTTGTGGCCTTGGCATTGACAACCAGCTTAAGTGTTTCTCTGGTTACTTCTTATAGTCCTAAGCAAAATGAAGGTAGCCTTAAATCTTACTTGGTTCTGTGTTGATGCAGCAACTTTGCCAGTCACTACACACTTTGTGGTCAGCTCCATTTCGTATCATTATTGCTATGGTTCTTCTCTTCCAGCAGCTTGGCGTGGCCTCAATTCTCGGTGCTCTACTACTAGCTCTTATGATTCCAATTCAGGTAATGTAAAGGCTTATAATGTCACGTTCCCTTTTAGCAGAGTTGTGGAAGCCTTAACCATCAAAACAATTCATGGAGCTTTATATGATTTGTTTGTACGTTTATTCTTTCCATAAACATTGTTAAACTGGTAAAAAATTAGTCGGGTTAAGCTGGATTTGTCGTTTGATTGAGGATGATAGTATTCTTTTTCATTTTGGTTCACATTCTCAACTTTTAGGCTACATGGGGGATTGTATCATAGATCATACATTGTTTCAATCGATTTTTCTTTCGTCATGTTGAGGTTAACTTTGGTTCATTTTGACATTAAAATGTGAGCGTGACATGTAATTTTTTTTTTGGTTGTGGTAGACATATGTCATCGGCAAAATGCAAAAGCTGTCAAGGGAGGGCTTACAGCGCACTGACAAGAGAATTGGCCTCATGAATGAAATATTGGCGGCCATGGATACTGTCAAGTATGTTAATCCTTGAACAACTAATTAGGTTTCACGATGGGATTTGTATGCGTGTGTTTCTTTTTCTACTCCCGCCGTCCCTTTTTGAATGTCCACTTAAATAACTCCTTTTATCCCTAATTATTTTGTCATTTTACATTCTTAATATGAATTGTTTCAATTTTACCTCTAATAATTAACTACACCCACCACGGTTTATATAGATTTAAGGGTGTTCAGTAATTTAGGATATTTTTGCCCTAGTTTTCACAATTTCCTTGGTGTGTAATTATTTATCCCCTTTTTCAATGTGTCATTTAAAAAGGGATGGAGGGAGTATTTTTTTTATGCTCTTAAAGAAGGCTTGAACAAACCGAAAGTTAGTACTCATGTTGCTGTTGGAATTTGTTAGGTGCTATGCATGGGAGAATAGTTTCCAATCCAAGGTCCAAGGTGTACGACAAGAGGAGTTATCTTGGTTTCGTAAAGCACAGTTACTTGCAGCGGTATGTCATTTTTCTTTAAGTGAGGAGCTGAAAATGGAAAACTGTGTTTTGTATGTTTAGTTTGTACACGAGTTAAGGATTTACGTTAATGGGAACGGGTCATATGAAAAATAACTTTGTTGTGAGAATATGAGCAATGACGTAGTGGACATGAGAACGACCTCGTGGACATGATCTATGCGGCACATTCTCAAGTTCAGTTAACATTTTCCCGAAGGGGGTAGGGAAAGTTTTTTCGGGAAAATAACTGTCCTTGGGTTCTACCAATCGCACCCTTATATGTGGTTTTTTCGGGAAAATAACCACGTCTAATATATCATTAGGATTATAAAGGGACAAACAATAAGAAAACGGTAATCAATGCATCATTGAGATGAACATCTAACACCCTTTATCGAATATGATACAAAATCATTTGAAGTTTTGAACACTATTATTGTACCAAATATGCTGTCCGATCACCTTTGAGTGCTCTAGTTATATGTCATGATGATTCATATCCTTTGGCGTCGTTCTTCGTTTTGCAGCTCAACAGTTTTCTACTCAACAGTATACCTGTTGTGGTCACAGTAGCCTCATTCGGGATGTTCTCTCTGTTCGGAGGTGACTTGACCCCTGCAAGAGCATTCACATCGCTCTCACTATTCGCAGTGCTGCGGTTTCCTCTATTTATGCTTCCTAATATAATAACCCAGGTAACATTCTTGTTATGTGCATTGTACTTTTTGTTATTATCGATATTACTATTTTTTATAGGAATTCGAATACATTCATTAATTCAAGGTATTACAAGAGAAAGATGCCCAAGAAGCATCCAAAAGACCGTTGAAATGTAAATCTGTTCCTGTACAAGAGAAAGATACTGAATTTGTGTTCTTCATTCTAGCTGTTTAGTTTCATATAGTTCATTAACTCTATAATTATAATTTGGTCAAATAATAACAATTTTTTCTCTGTGATTTTTACTCTAGGTCGTTAACGCAAACGTTTCCTTGACACGTTTGGAGGAACTATTGCTCGCTGAAGAGAGAGTCATTGAACCAAACCCAAAATTGGAACCGGAATTGCCGGCTATATCTATAAGAAATGGGACCTTTTCATGGGAGTCTAAGGTATGTTGTGCTTTCCTCGAAAATTTCAGGCCGTGTTTGTTAAATAACTATTGGCCGATTTAATTGATTTGACTGACCCGGGTTCGATCACGCCCAAATTTTGGCTAGGGGTGGCAAAAATTCGGGTCCAGGTCTTATCGGGTTCGGTCAATTCGGGTATTCGGTCAAAAACCCCAAACCCGGACCCTGGCCGAATTCTAATTTGGACAAAATAACCAGACCTGAACCCGAATGACCGAATTGATTTTTTTGTCGAAACTAAAAATTGACTAATAGATTTTTTGAACAAATATGACCAATTGACCGAATACAAAATTTGAGCCTCTTTATGTGAGTTATTAATACTATCCTCATATCGGGTTCAGTCAACCCGAATGACTAAATCTAAATTTCATCCAAAATTCGGTCAACCCGAATTTAAATACCAAAACCCGAACCCGACCTTAAATTCAGGTCATGGTCGAAAGACCGAATTTTAAATTCGGTCAGAAAACCATGTCCGAAACCCGATTTTCTCGGGTCAGTCAAATTCGGGTCGGTCAAATTTTTGCTGCCCCTAATTTTGGCCGCCTATAATTTTCTCGCGCCTCATTGTCCATTTTTTCTGACACAGTGACATTTTCCCTATGTTTGCAGGCCGAGAAGCCGACTCTATCCAATATCAATTTAGATGTACCCATAGGTAGCTTAGTTGCTATAGTCGGTGGAACCGGGGAGGGAAAGACGTCGCTGATATCTGCAATGCTGGGCGAGATTCCTCCGCGAACTCCAGAGACAAGTGCAGTAATTAGAGGAAATGTGGCGTATGTGCCACAAGTTTCTTGGATTTTCAATGCAACTGTGAGTTGTTTTCCTTATAACTCCCTTCGTTTTTTACGCGACTTTTGGAGATGGCGGGGGAAAACATATATCACAAAAGACTATGGGTAATTAGTAAGAAAATTACTTAAATATCCCTAATTAAATTCAACTTTTGGTGTTTCATTCAATGAAAGTTAAGGGTAAAATAAGAAAAGTAGTAACTTGCTCTTTTTTTTCTAGTTTAACTTGTTAAACCCTAAACCCTAAACAAAACACCCTACATCACCCTATAATTAATGGGATAGATATTTGGTTTTCCTTTTCTTAACTTGCTCTTCTTTTTTTTTTCTCGTGTTTAACTTGTTAATGTAGGTGCGGGAAAATATACTGTTTGGGGCTCCATATGATCCAATTAGATATGAGAGGGCAATAGATGTGACATCACTGCGGCACGATCTGGATTTGCTTCCCGTATGTATATTCTTTCTAACAGTGGACATTTATCGTTGCTGAACATGGATTATTCTGTTGGCTTAACTTTTTTTTTTTTAAAAAATAAAAGAGTATTGTGTGATTTTTTCCAACCGGGTACCTGGATGTCATCCAATACGGACTTTATCCGGTACTAGATCCTAATCTTAGGATCCATAAAAACATTTTCTGTTTGCTTTTGAAATTCTGAGTATTTGCGTATGTCCTTTTATGCAACAATCAGGGTGGAGACCTTACCGAGATTGGTGAAAGAGGAGTGAACATTAGTGGTGGACAAAAACAAAGAGTTTCAATGGCGAGGGCGGTCTATGCCAACTCAGATGTCTACGTATTCGATGACCCGTTGAGTGCTTTAGATGCTCATGTGGGTCGGCAGGTAATTGATTGCTTTCTTTACCCGCCTTTAGTTTTTACCTCTTCCTCGTAAGATTTGTTTGTAATTCTTTTTCCTTTTTTGATAAGTAATATATATATGTGTGTGTACGTGTGTGTGTGTGGGGGGGGGGGGGGGATACAAAAAGATAGCTTCTTGTGAGAATTTAAAAATACTATCATGGACATGATACATGGATTAGTCCACAAATTGCGTATCACGTCCATATAGATCCATTAGATCGTGTCCACGATGGTATTTCTCGTATTCTTATAGGAAGCTATTTCTCATATGATCCACCAAATAGATTTGTTTGTCATTCTTCAACCCATAGTTACCTGGAACGCTTCCCGGGTTGCTAATTTTTACACAAATTTAGTCTAGTTTTGTCTTCGGAACGGTTGTTCCCGAAACGCGGGTCGGATGCGTATGTAGTGTTCCCGGTAACTATGCTTCAAATGGTTAATACCACAATTCCAACCGATTTGCTTATTATGTTTTTGTGCAAACTTTTCAGGTGTTTGAGAAATGTATCAAGGGGGAGCTAAGAGCGAAAACTAGGGTGCTCGTCACGAACCAGTTGCATTTCCTCTCTCAGGTAGATAGGATCATTCTGGTCCATGACGGCGAAATCAAAGAAGAGGGAACCTTTGAAGAATTGTCAGAAAGAGGCCCGATGTTCCAAAAGTTGATGGAAAATGCGGGGAAAATGGAGGAATACACCGAAGAAGAGAAGAATGAGGACGCGATTGTTGATGGCGAAAATGCTCCAAAATCCATCGCAAACGGCGCCATAGATAAGAAATCTCAAGATACCACCGAACCGAAAAAAACAAAAGAAGGAAAGTCTGTTCTAGTCAAACAAGAAGAGCGGGAAACAGGGGTCGTGAGTTGGAATGTCTTGATGAGGTATAATGAAATGCTTTCATAGTTTCCGCTCTTATGAAAATATAAACTACATAAAAACTTTCATTTGTTTCTGCTAAATATCACAATTATAACACAATTTATTAATCGAGCAACTTTTTCTCTGAATTTAGCAACTTTTCGGTGAAGGTGTGATTAAAGATGAAGTTTGTTTGCTAAAGTTATCTGTCATTTCAACAAACAAATATCATTACAAATCACACCTTCACTGAAAAGGTTGTTAAATGCATCGGAAAAGTTGTTAAATTAATTTAGTTCAAAAGGTCAGGTAAATATTAATTCAAAACGACCATGGTTGGATTTATAAACGTCATAAACTCGAACGGGGCAATGTGCAAATTTCCCGTTGCAGTTTAAGGTTGTAAAAGGGGATGTAGGGGTCGGTCCAAAAAGTTGCGCTTTGCTAGGGAAAGCCTGTGGGTTTTACACTGACATCAAACCCTCTTCTTTTTCTTAAATTTCTTTTACATTGTGAAACTTTTGTCTCCCTTTCTCTGTATCTCTGGTTTATCGCTCGTTTTATATCGTTTAGCCCAAAAGAATGCAAAACATGCGGTATTATCTGTCGTTTATTTATGAGTGATTTTTTTTTTGTTTTGTTTTGTTTTTTTTTTTTTTTTTGTATGTAGGTACAAGAATGCCCTTGGAGGCACTTGGGTGGTCATGATACTTTTCTCATGCTATGTTTCAACTGAAATTTTGCGGGTTTCAAGTAGCACATGGTTGAGTGAATGGACGGACGTAAGCAGTGCAAAGAGACACGGGCCCGGGTTTTACAATCTCGTATATGCCCTTCTATCATTTGGACAGGTAAACTAACACTTTCCCATTTTATCGATCACTTTGGTTTACATGTCGAAAACTTTGACTATCAATTTGTCAGCATATATAATGATGTATCATATGAAAGTGCCATCATTATGCGAGTAATTATCAATCAAAAGACATTGGAGACCGTGAAGCACTTAATGGGTGATACATATGATGGGAAGGGGGAAGTACTTACGAAAAAAATCTATGCTTTATCAGTTTTAGCTCATAAAAATTTGGATTTTCGAATATAGGTTCTTGTCACCTTGGTGAACTCTTATTGGTTGATTACTTCAAGTCTTTATGCGGCGAAGCGACTCCATGATGCTATGCTCAACTCTGTGCTGAGAGCTCCCATGGTTTTCTTCCACACGAACCCCCTCGGACGGATCATCAACAGATTTGCAAAGGACCTTGGTGATATAGACCGAAATGTTGCTCTATTTGGAAATATGTTTATGAACCAAGTGTCGCAGCTTCTATCGACTTTTGTGTTGATAGGGATCGTGAGCACGATGTCCCTGTGGGCTATAATGCCGCTTCTCGTCTTGTTCTATGGTGCCTACTTATACTATCAGGTAATAATATGCTTCTTTCATTTATCCAAAGTGTTGGTGGATTTCATTCATCCCAGTATTTCGACAAACAGACTGTTGTCCGTTTTTTGGGGTAAGGGTACCGACATATGGACCTCCCAAACCTCACGTAACGGTTGTTGTTGTTCTATTCATGTGCCCTAAACCCTAAAACCCTAAAGTAGGACTGTCAGAAAACAACCCAACCCGAACACTGGTCCAGTCTGCCCAGGAAAAAGTTCGTGTACGGCCATATGTTTTTGTCCAAATTTTAAATGACCGATTAGACTGAAAACTTGGGATCAACACTCTCCATACTTCGGTTGTCCGAACCTGATTTTGACCCTAATTTAGGCTTGTCCAAATTGTTCGACCTGGAAAATATCCGAAAATACTGGGTATCGAACAAGTTTTCATCCGATTTCCGATTTGTCCGGATCTGACATGACCCTGAACCCCAATTTTTGACAGCCCTACTTACATTTGGACCTCCTCAAACCCTGCTTATGCGGGACCCACACCGATTGTTGTTGTTGTTGTTGTTGTTGTGTTGATGTGCCCTAAACCTATGTTACTCTGACTCTTCATTTTCTGTGCCGTACCCATGTTGGACCCTTGATACCCAGACAAGAGTACGACACTCGACACTTCAAATTACAATGAAAATGTATAAAATTTCTTTAAAATAGCCGAGTCCGACACCCGTGTCTGTGTCCGATAAGGACCTGTACCCGAGTCCGAGTAACATAGCCCTAAACCCGAAAACCCTGAACATCAATTGAAAAGTGTTCTAACTTATGCAGAGCACAGCCCGTGAGGTGAAACGGTTGGACTCGATCAGCAGATCACCTGTTTATGCACAATTTGGAGAAGCACTGAACGGTTTAGCCACCATCCGAGCATACAAGGCCCACGAACGAATGGCCCGGATCAACGGGAACTCGATGGATAACAATGTCAGGTTCACCCTCGTGAACATGAGTGCGAACCGGTGGCTCGCCATCCGTCTCGAAACCATCGGCGGGCTCATGATATGGCTCACAGCCACGTTTGCCGTCATGCAGAATGGGAGGGCCCAGAATCAGCAAGCTTTTGCTTCTACTATGGGGCTGCTTCTTAGCTATGCCCTAAACATTACTGGTAAGACTACCTCTCAAAAATCGACTCAACCCGAACCCGTCCGAAACTTTCGGGTTTTGAATACGATTTTCTCAAACCAAACTCAGGAAACCCGCAAACTAGCAGTTCCGTTTGACCTAAAGATTGTATTTTTACAGTTGAGTTCTATTTGAATCTGTGGACTTTTGGTTGGAATTTAGACCCTTCAAAAATTGACCCAACTCTAACCAATTTTTTTGGGTTTTGAGCACGATTTCCTTGACCCGAGCCTTAAAAACCAGCAAATCAGTGGGTTGAATCCAGCCCACCCGTTTGACCCGATTTTCTTTTTGAGTTGTGTTCTATTTTAATCTGTGACTTTTAGTTGGGATTTGTGACTGTTATAATACAACTGCAATTTAATCATACATTATTTCATTATTTTAAGACGTAATATTTATAATAATCAATTGCCACAATAATAAATCATATCTTTAGTATATATTGAACAAATTATTAGAGTATTTAGAGACTTTCCAGAGAACAACTAAAAGCAAATCGCTATCATAGCCTGTGGAGGTGACCCGATATGTCTGACTTGTTTTTACCCGAACCCGATATATACCGACCCGGCCCGTATTCAACCTGTTTGCCCGAATTTACATTGTGAACCACATTTACAGGGTTATTGACCGGTGTGCTGAGGCTTGCAAGTCTCGCCGAAAACAGCATGAACGCCGTCGAACGTGTGGGCACATACATCGACTTGCCCTCCGAAGCGCCCCCGGTGATTGAAAACAACCGGCCCCCTCCCGGGTGGCCCGCAGACGGGAAAATCAAGTTTGAGGATGTGGTGCTGCGTTATCGCCCTGAGCTTCCTCCCGTTCTGCACGGTGTCTCCTTCGTGGTGCCCCCGAGCGACAAGGTCGGGATTGTGGGACGAACCGGGGCCGGAAAATCTAGCATGCTCAATGCATTGTTCCGCATTGTGGAGCTCGAAAGAGGGCGGATCTTGATTGATGACTATGATATTGCGAAATTTGGCCTCACTGATGTTCGTAAGGTGTTGGGAATCATACCTCAATCCCCTGTTCTATTTTCAGGTATGCTTCTGGTGTTGGATGATAATATACCGAACTTTATCTTATCGGGATCCTCATGCACCGGGCTGGATGGACTCTATATTGTTTTCCAAGTTTTGATAAAGTTAAGGATTTTCATCTGAAATGTTCGATAAATAAAATGTCAACAGGTACTATAAGATTTAATCTCGATCCCTTCAACGAACACAATGATGCTGACTTATGGGAAGCTCTCGAGAGGGCGCATTTGAAGGATGTCATCAGGAGGAACCCGTTGGGTCTCGACGCTGAGGTACGTTCTTGAAAATGCTGATATTAGAATCGAAAAAATTGTTGATCTTGTTGATCAAATGGGTTCCATTTCAGTATATTTACCCCTTCCAATTTTATTTATTTTTCAAAAAAATTGCTCTAGGGTACATAAACATTTTGGGAACACTATGTATAGGGTTTAGTCATGGCAAAAGCTAACCTGACCTGAAATCGACCATGTTTTTCAAACCTAAAATATAACAAACCCGGAATACGGGGCACACCGAACCCTACCCGACCCGCCCGCATTGACAGGTTTAATTGGGTTCGATAATTAATAATGATTTTATCCTGATTGAGGTCAACTGTTGGTTATGAGGTTTGAGGGTATGTTAGTCTACTATTGTTAGAAATTAGAATCATCATTTACTATCGAAATTAGGATAAAAACATTGCTTGCCTGGGGAAAAGGAAAACTCTCCTGTATTGTCGCATGAATAGTTTCTCCAAAATGTGTACTTTTCAGTATATTTTGAAAAGATTGCCCTTATAATTAGTTCTTCTAAAATGTCATGTACACACGAGCAATTTTTGTCCAAAATTTATACCTATCTCATTGACTTTTCGCTTGAATTTCAATGTCTTGGAGATTAAGGTAAAAAATAAAAAATAATTACTCACTGGAATTGTGCCCTATAAATAGTATCCCCAAAATGTTGTACTTTTGAGTATATTATGAAAAAGTTGTCCCCAATAAATACCTTAAAGCAATTCTTTTGTCGAAAATTTATACCGATATCTCATTGGTCTTTCTCTTGAATTTTCAAAGGTCTCAGAAGCTGGGGAGAACTTCAGTGTCGGGCAGCGCCAACTGCTAAGTCTGGCACGGGCTCTCCTTCGACGGTCCAAAATTCTGGTTCTCGATGAAGCAACAGCTGCTGTAGATGTGAGAACCGATGCGCTTATCCAGAAAACAATACGAGAAGAATTCAAGTCGTGCACGATGCTCATCATTGCGCATAGGTTGAACACTATAATCGACTGTGATCGCATTCTCCTCCTCGAATCTGGCCGGGTAATGATGCTTATCTTTCACTAATGCAATCTCGTAATTCGATGATCTGCAAGGATTGTGTATGGGATCTTCAAACAATTTTCAACCCTCGAATCGTTTTCTCGAAAATTCTTCCGGTGGGTCTCTTTGAATTAGCCTCTATACAAACAACAACGTTTGTACAGATAAGACTGCCCCCATCGGGATTTGCCGAACTCCGCAAAAGTGGGACCCACATTTGGACTTTTTCTTGTGTTGTTGTTGGGTACTTCTCAAAAGCGGGACCCACAGTCTGTGTTACTCTGGACTCTTTTTCCCTGCCGTACCCATGTTAGATCCTTGATAAATACTTTAGGGTATGACACTCGACACTTCAAATTACAATGAAAGTAATAAAATTTTCTAAAAATACCCGAGTTTGACACCCGTATCCGTGTCCCACATGGACATTCGCACCCGACTTCGAGTAACATAGCCTGCCATGGGAGAGTTGTCGTGTCGCTAAACGCAAGTTCGTTATCTTTTGGTGGGTCTCTTGGAATTAGATGTTTTATACGTCGCATCACTCCTTTTTTTTTCAGGTGGTCGAGTACGATACCCCAGAGAGGCTCCTACTAAACGAGCAAAGCGCGTTCTCCAAGATGGTTCAGAGCACCGGGGCTGCGAATGCTCAGTATTTACGCAGCATCGCCCTCGGCGGGACCAAGCCAAACGGGGAAGACGAAGAAGACAACAACAACAACAACGGGAAGCTCGACGGGGAAAGGAAGTGGTTGGCGTCATCCCGATGGGCGGCCGCCGCTCAGTACGCTCTCGCCGTCAGCATGACATCATCCCAAAACGACCTCCAAAGGCTCGAGATTGAGGACGAGAGCAACATCCTTAAGAAGACCAAGGACGCCGTCTTGACCCTCCAGAGTGTCTTGGAAGGAAAGCACGATAAGGAGATCGAGGAGAGTCTCGAGCTGTACCAAGTTCCGCAAGATCGATGGTGGTCTTCGCTGTATAAAGTTGTCGAAGGTAAAAACACGTTCTCGTCTACGAATTTTGACTGAACTTATTCTGAACTTTTTCGTTAGTAAACCTATTCTGAACCGGACTTAACAGGCTGAAAAGAACGCGTATTGTTTAGGTCAACTCAAATTTACTCATTCTTCGTATATTCCAATACTCTACCTTTTAACTGGGGGTGGCAAAAATTTGACTGACCCGAATGACTGAATTTGACCGACCCGAAAAACAAGGTTTCGGACATGGGTTTTTTTAACCGAATTTAAAATTCTGTCATTTGGTCATGACCGAATTTAAATTCGGGTTTTGGTATTCAAATTTGGGTTGAATGAATTTTGGTTGAAATTTGGATTCGGTCATTCGGGTTCGGGTTGACCGAACCCGATTATGAGGATAGTGTTAATGACTCTCACATAGAAAAGGCTCAAATTTTATATTCGGTCAACTGGTCATATTTGGTAAAAAAAGTAATATTCGGGCCTGTCAAATTCATGGGTAATTCCAATTTACCCAAATTTATCAATTTTTACCTAAATTTATCAAAATTTGTCAAACGTTACTAAAAATTACCATACTTAAAAAAAATGTTTAATTTTGATATATTGGCATAAATTTGCCAAAAATTACTAGAATTTACCAAAAATTATCAAAAGTTACCAAATTTAACTTTTACCTAACTGTTTGTTACCTATGAATTAGTTTTGACCAAAAAATCAATTTGGTCAAATTCAAACATTCGGGTTCGGGTCTGGTTATTATGTCCGAATTAAGGTTCGGTCAGGTCCGGGTTTGGGGTTTCTAACCAAATACCCGAATTTTTACCACCCCTATTTTTAACCTTTACCTGAATTTACCAATCCTAACTTAACATACCGAACCTTCGAATGCAATTGGAAAGACAAACCCTTACTCGATTTTGACATCCTCGACTTGCGATTTCCATTGTTGAACATCAAGTTTTGCTTCGTTTGTCAGGTCTTGCTGTGATGGGCAGAATTTCTCGGAATCGACTTCATCAGATACATTACAATTTCGAAGACAAATCCATCGATTGGGATCAAGTCCAAAATTGAGGTGCCATCGATCGAGTATTTTAGTTTTTACATTCCACGATGCTTCAAGTTGAATTTCGTGCGTGACACGGTAAAAATACATTCCCAGTATGGGTCCCACTTTTACTCTTGCGAGACCTGATAATCCACGTGTTCCGATTTTGTTCTGTGGAGAAGAGCTTTCTCTTCGCCGCCATGTATACTGAATTGTATTCTAACATGAATGAATGATTTTTCGTAATTTTGAAATTTTGAAATTGTAGCGCAGCTCAGTTGTTTACTTCATACCTAAGGTGGGTCCCGCTTATGTTCTGAGGAGACTTGATTAACCCTGCGTTGCGATTTTGTTCCACGGGGAAGAGCTTTCTCTTTGCCACCATGTATACTGAATTGTATTCTAGCATGAATGAACAATTTTTCGTAATATCTTCGATTTTGAAATTTCGTGGCTTAATCCGGTTGTTTCAATATCAGTACGACATTCCCAAGGTGGGTCCCACTTTTGTTCCGGGGAGATCTATTGCAATTTTGTTCAAAGAGTTTTCTGTTTGCCATGTATGCTAAATTGTATTCTAGCATGAATCATTCTTCATTTTATATTCGATTTTGAAATTTTGTGCATATTTACACTTTATGCAAGATTTTGGAAACATTACTGGTTGTTGAGAGAATTGTCTCACTAATCAAGAAGATTATGTGTTCATGGCTAGGAAAAATTTGTCCGACCCGATAACTTTGATTTGTCCGACCCGGAAAAAACGGGGTAGGGTTATAGAATTTTCATCTGAAGTTTGACGTTGACCGATTTGACCAGAAATTCAAGTACAATTTTTTAAAAAAATTCTATTGCCGAGCCCAATTTAGATTCAAATTTATGCTTGCCCGATTTGTCTGACCCGAAAAATATGCAGAAAAACTGGGTATAGGACATAATTTTTTGTCCTGTATCCAATTTATCCAAACCCGAAATTACCCAGGCCTAAATTTTTGCCACAACTCTATTTATTGTTTGTTTGGTTTCGGACATTAACCCCTGCAGAACTTCAAATATATAGGGAATTGCCAACCAAAGAATTTGTTTACATGTTTTAGGTAAAATACATCAAATCCAACAAATAGAAAAGGCTGTTTCATAACTTGAATGCTACATAGTACATACCATGATTACCTAAAAAAAAATTGAACTAAACAAATACTTACCAAACCAAAATATGCCCCAAAGTATTTATCCCAAATTTCTCAGCTGCAAAAATATTTACCATATGCACTTTGTTTTGTTAAAAGATCCCTTCATTAGAACCCGAATCTCATTTCCGAAACATGTTAGACCCAAAAACAATCTTAAATATACATTAGACCGTCGTATATTAGGATTCAGATATCAAGATTCAATAGCGGATTCAGTAGTAGACGATTGTCCTGCATTGAAAGCTTGCCCGGCTTGGCCGAGAGCGGTCTCGAAAGCCTGGACACACGCCCCGGAAAATGCAATTAGTGCCTGAAAGACGCTCGGGAGCCTCCCGAAGAGGTCTTTCAGGGTCATGACCCGGGTCTCTTGGACCGCATTCAAATACTTGCCCTTCTCTTCCTCGTACTGCTTCCTTAGGGCCATGGCGTTGGCCCGTTTGATCGATAACGGGTGCCTCGGGCTCAGGTCGGCAGTTGCGGACCCCGAGACCCCGCTTTCTTCGAGCTTTCTGTCGATTTCGAACAGTGAGTTTAGTTCCTTCTGCAGTTTTCGGTCCAGTTTCTCGGATTTCTTCCTGAGGGTGAACTCTTTCTCCTGCTGCGTCAATATCGATCTTATGACTGATAGAAAGCCCTGCATAGCTTCCGATACCACCTGTGATGCATAGAGTTAGAGCTGTTAAAAATTTGGGTTCGGGTCATTTCGGGTCCGGGTGAATCGAACTTCAAACGAAAAATTGATGTCCAATGCCCATTTTTCTGGATATTTGTTTGGGTTGGACAATTCGGAAAAGTCTAAATTAGGGTCCATATCTAGTTCGGTCAATAGGAGAATGAAAAATCTTATGTCCGAATTTTCGGTCAAATCAGCCAAACTAAAAATTCAGACAAAAAATCTATGACCGCACTGGATTTTTCCCGGGTCAGACTAAACCGAGTATATGGGTCGGATAATTTTTTGACAGTCTTGCATAAAAATGCACAAGATGTGATTCTTGTTCCTAGGGATGGCAATGGGGCGGGGAATCGGGGCCCCGCCCCGCTTTAGGGAAAAATCCCCGCCCCCATTAGGGATGGGGACGGGGACGGGGATGATTTTCCAAAATCCGCTCGGGGATGGGGGACAAAATTTTCCTCATCCCCGTTCCCATTTTCCCCGCCGGGGTGAATTCCCCGTCCCCATCCCCGAAAATGTTAAAATTACCAAATAACCTTTATTCAAATTTAATATACATATTAATGGGAATGACAAAGTAGTAATTTTCCAATTTATTCTCACTTGTTGATGTATTATTGTTTGATTTTGATGTATTATTACTTTACTAAGTTAAATACGTTGTATTTTGAACATGTTAAAAACCGGGTTCGATTAAAAACCGGATCCGATTAAAATTTAGTTAAATTTAGGATAGTTTTAAAAAATCCCCGTTGGATCCCTGTTGGGGATGGGAATCCGCGGGGATGGGGATGGGGCAAGAATCATTCCCCGAAGCGGGGATGGGGACGGGGATATACTCTCCCATCCCCGATCCGCCCCGTTGCCATTCCTACTTGTTCCATGGGAGAGGGGGGTTAAACTCAACCCAGATTTATCCATTCTTCCTACATGAGTTTCCCAACTGTTACCTAAAGTTACCAATCACTATCTCAGGGTTTGTTCTTTTCATGGCAAAAGATGTCTTGACCCCTGAAATCGACCCGGTTTTTCAAACTTGAAATATAACAAACCCGGAATTTGGGGCATACCAAAACCGACCCGTCCGAATTGACATATCAACCCAAACTTACCCATTATTGTCACACTTTTCAACATTCAACTTTCCAACTTTTCCTTAAACTTACCAACCCTTAATTACTTTACCGAACCTTCTCATACCCCCGGAAAGAATAGATCCTAACCAAAGTTGTTAAAATCGTGATTCTAACTCGAATCCATATGGTAGTTAGGATCGGAATTAACCCACGTAGGATCATGGATCCGAATGTAAATAGTAGAATCATATCAAGGATTTTTTATCATAAAATCGTAGGATCGAGATCGGGATTTTTACACGAGTTACCTGCTCGGGCAACCTATCGAGTGCGAGCTGCCATTTCTCGCAGAGCAAACGAGCCACGGACCTGCCACCACGATGACCGCCACCATTTTCGCCCGTTTCAAGAGATTCGGTGAGCTGAATCCACCTGCAGAGGACACTCACATACTGTTTCTGACACTTTAGGAGCCTGCAGAAACTGTTGTGCCACAGGTTGACCTCGTTTTCGAGCTCCAGCGTGGCTTTTCGATGATCCTCTGTCGTCGGCCTCGTGTTCCGGTTGTTGCTCAGATGCTTCAGTTTCTTACAGATGCGGATCTGCGCGATGTGACACTCGTACATCGTTATCCACATGTGAATCAACCTGCAAACAGATCATCCACATAGTTACGTCGTACCCTCTGATGAATGATGCTATTTTTACGTATCTGAAGAGATCTAAATGTAGATAGTCGTGTGTCTTAGCCCTATGAGTTTCAGAGCAACAAGTAGAACGGGTGAAAGTTCAGGTTTAGGTTAAATTTGGGTCGGCCAAATCACTCAGACGAGCAATTGATGTCCGAATATACGGGTTTGGGTTCCGCTACCTGGTTTTCTTCAGAGTCAGACTAGGTCGGACAATCTGGACAGACCTAAACTAGAGTCGAAATCGGGTTCGGACAATTAAAAAAGATAATATTGTGTCCGAATATTTGGTAGAATATGTCAACGCCAAAATTCGGACGACAAATCTAGGAGCGTACTCAGTTTTTCCCAGGTCGGACAAAGTTTGGTATTTGGGTCGGACAAAATTTCGTCAGCTCTGTAGTAACTCTCCATCACTTCAACTTATTGTTAACTGGGTCTCTAGTTTGATCAATCCCAACAATATCATCAACAAATACTCTAAAACTAGTTCCAAGAATTTCAACTAAAATCTAGCCCCGGCAAATATTCGGATCCGGGTCGGATGAATTCGAACAATGTCAAAATTCGAATGACAAATTCATGTCCGGACCCGGTTTCATTTCGGGTCGGACAATTCGGACGAAACTAAATTCAGGTCGAATTCGGGTTCGGACAATAGAAAAAGAGAAATTTTATGTCCAACAATTCGGTCATATCAAAATTTGGACGAAAAATCTATATCTAGACCCGATTTTTTCCGGGTCGGACAAAATTTTGCCAGCTCTACTAAACTCCAAAGTTTGCTCACCAAATCTATCTTACACTCTTCAATCATGTGGTAAACTCTAAACAAAGCTTCATGTCCATAAACTCATTTTTTAAGGACATGCAATCCACTAAATTTCTTTCACATCATACAAACAAAATGCAAATTTGTGGAAGGATTTTCCGAATGAGAAACTTCACATTTACCCGGAAATCAACGCGACGAGCTGAGGATGAAGCTCTTCGTCGATGACTGTCAATATATACGACAAAGTCCTCCTAACTAACTCTTGAAGCCTGACGATATCAGACTGCAAAGTTTCAACAGCAGATTGCGTTTTCTTGATCTTGTTCATGTCAGCATTGTTGTCTTGCTGCTTCTGTAAAACCAACGACTTCTGCTCAAGCTCCAACTTCGCCAGCTCCTCCTCCTGCATTCAAAAAGTCGCCCTCATATTCATCAAAAAGTCACCGATAAAAGCGGCCATTTCACAGTAAGTACAAGGTCAAGGTGCCGGTATACGATGGATTTTTACGTATATATATACCTCCCGAGGTTAAGCGTAATTCAGAGTTACCAATGTCTGCAACTGAACTTTCATAGCTCCTCACATTTGCTACTATATATTCCTATACTAATTTCCCGCCAAAACATGGTTTCTGAGACTTGAATTGTCCAAGATGTCCTTGTCAGTGTGCCTCAAGTAGACAAAAACAAAAGTTGTTGACTACATTCTTTTTCGTTTTCGTTTTATTTTTGGGCTAACTAACCTTTTTGTTTTGAGTTTGGATTACAGTAATCCGAAAACCTATTTATAAAACAAGATTTTGGCCGAAAATTAGTAAGGGAGTCTGAAAAATTGTCAAATTCATGGGTAACAACATTTAATAGTTTTTGCCTAAATTTACCATAACTTACCAAAAATTACCAAAGTTTGAAAAACGAAAAAAAAAATCTAATTTTGATATATTAGCGTAAATTTGCCAAAAGTCACCAAAATTTACATAAATTACCAAAAGGTACCAAAATTTAACTTTTACCCAACTGTTTTTTACCCATGAATTTGATACACACGGGGGCATTTCGGTCAATTCAAGTCTTAAAAACTATGCTTTAGCCGGAAATTGGTATCGGTGTATTTGGCAGCAAATGTAAAGGGTAATTACACTTAACCAAAAGGGGTATATATGTAAAAAAAAATCATGAAGAATGTACCAAGAAATCAACAAGGCAATGGAAACATACATTAGATGATCACCATTAGTACCTTTACTGCCTTGTAGAGTAGTTCCTCTTGAGCATAGAGTTTTTCTAGGGTTTTGCAATGCGCTCCTGGTTCACACGGTTCAAAAGGGCGGCTGCTAGTTTCGATACTATCAATCGCCAAGAGGGCTGATCTCGATGTCCATCTCCGCGACAAAGAACCTAGTACCTTTGCCGAGTTTTTCCCTGGAAAACCAAACCCGAGACACGTAAAATTTTATGAAATATCTTTGCACTAATACACTTACCCACTCGATTTTCAACATGGGCTACAATGTTAGTAGTTTCATATGACGAAATCATTCTATATGTGAGAAACTAGTGTGTTCTTTTCGTGGGGAAAGTTTATGTAAAGTATGGGAAAAGATGGGTAAATTTTGGTGAACTTACCATCTTTTCTCATACTTTACCGATTATTATTTTACCCAATTTCTACCAAAAGAACGCGACCGTCAAAGTTTTCAAAATTTAACTGCACGTCAGATGACTTTGAGGTGGGAGTATTAGACAATTACCCTTTCTTTCTTTATGATCGAGGGCGTTTCTTGAGCCCAAGTCAACTAGGACGGCGATTTTCTTACCACCGGCGGACGCCTTCAAGAAATAATCATCCAACTCCCTAACTACACACCCCAAAGTCTTCGTACTACTTCTCCAAACCACCAATGCCATGTCGTCTCTCATCTTCTTCCCGTCGCTCATCACTATAGAACCGCCATCATCATTGGCTCCATTTGCGTCTACACTCAATACATTCACTTCGACCCCACGAGACATCGGTTTGCTAGAAACATGCTCTTGATGATGCTCCTCCTCCTCAAATTGTGAAGCGGTCTCGGCCCAATTCTCCTCATCCAAATCTTCATCCCGCGCTGAGGACCCTTGGAAACACTCAGACGAAGGATTAATAGGAGTTGAGAGGACGATGCTACCGCTTTCCTCACCAATGTGACCCGTTTTCTCCTGGTCTCCCTCGTCTTCTTCGACTTCAACACCTCGGGATTGGGACTCTCCAGAATCGGGGCTATCTAGAGGTGGCGGTGGAGGGGGAGCCGGAGGAAGAGGAAGTGGAGGTTTAGACGGTCTCGGTCTAGGAGAAGGGCGAAGTCCCGGGATGACGGGGTTGGTGTCAAGCTCGGATGACTCAAAATCGGTGAATTGGTTGAGGGCGACACCGGTGTTTTTCAAGGATTTCAAGTATGCCATAATGGAAGTGGCGAAATCGGCTCTAAGTCTTAAGAGTTGCTTCATTAGCTTCCTCCTTTCCTTGCACAATTGCACCCTCTCGTCGTCATCCATGCTCGAGAAAATACACCCCATTATGAACTCGGTTTTCCACTTACAGATGAAAACTAGCACGGAATGGGGCTATATATAATACATGCACCTGGAGTTTATCGCTCTAGGATATCTGCAACAAACAAACCCACAAAGAACTAAACACAACAATAACAAAAACCAGTGGTGAAAATTCGAGCCCGGGTCAAATTTGGGTCAGGCAATGTCAAAATTCTGAGGAGAAATTGATGCCTGAACCCGGGTTTTTCGAGTTAGACAATTCGGACGAGACTAAATCCGGGTCAACATCAAATTCGGACAATAGAATAAAAGAGAAATATTGTAACCAACTATTCGGTCAATGTTAAATTCAGACAAAATTTTGCCAGCACTAATCAGTGTGGGTCCGCTTTCGCGGGGTCTAATCAAGATGTAGGCAGTCTTACCTCGACGATATAAACATCACTGCTCGTGGAGAGGCCACAAACCGACAGACCTGCAAAAAAAAAAAAAGTCAATCAAGCAGGGAGAACTAGAGCTGGCAAAATCTGACTCAAACATGAAAATCAACCCAAACCCGCCCTAAAGTTTAACTTTAGGCCTAGAATTTCCAAAACTTAAAACATAAATAAACCCGAAACTGACCCGCTACCAAACCCGACCCGCAACCGACCCGCCCGCCCGAATTGACAAATCTAGGGAGAACATAACAATGGACAAGGGCTTTGTCCACCAGAATTTCTGGTTTCTTCAACACAAATAGACACTCAAAACACTGCAACTAGCTATCTAATCTACCACATAACCCTAACCCTAAAATAAATTCTGCTTTTGTAGAAAACATTGTGTGCCTAATTACTAATTAGGGCTTCAATTACATGCAGGGAATGCAAAACCCACAAATAAAGTACACATTTTACATGCTGCAAAGTGAGTATTTTTCAAATGATTCTGATCCCAAACAAAAGAAAAAGAAGAACAAACCCTAAATTCATAACCCACCAAAAAAGAAGGTTTGCTGTTTGAAGATGGAAAACTTTGCTTCATTTTTGCTGGAAAATAAGGTGGACAACCAAGATATCTGAGATGGGTATTAGAAAGCAAAAACATATGATTAAAAGTAGAAATACCCAGATGTTTTCAGCACTGAAAATACTGAAAAATGCAAAAATATATATTTTTAAAAAAAAGAAAAACCCAAGTGGGTATCATGTTTCATGAAAATCTTGGGTTGAATCATGCATCCTTTTTTCCCTCCCAATTTTTTGAATTTTAAAATCCCAAAACAAAACACAAGAACTGACAAAGAAACATGCAATAAAAAGGGGGTTTTTCCAACATAAATTCTGAAAAAACACAGCACTTGATGAATCAGAAACTAAATTACAGAGAACAAGCAAAACTAAATTACAGAGAACAAGCAGAGAATGTCAGAAATCAGAAATACCCACAAAACAAAAATGCAAAATTAAACAAACTCAAGCATACATAATTAAGAGTGAAGGAAAAATTACAAAAGAAAATAAAAAAAAAAGAAGAAAGAATCTAACCAGAATTAATGAATCAAGAAATGGAGAGAGTTTGCAATTTTAGCAGCTGTATTTTGCAAAAAAAAATTGAACTTTTTTACTTTGGGAAGATGATGTGTATGTTTATAACAAGGGAAACTTTTTCATTTTAAAAAAAATTAAAAAAGGGGGAACTTTTTTGAGCTGCCCACTACTAAAGCTTGCTTTTTTATTGCCTTGTTTGTTTTGCCCTCTTCTAATAGCTACTTTACAATGGGCAAATTCAAGTCAATAATGGCCCAATTACTAATAGGCTAAGTTTATAATTTGGTCATAGGAAAGAGTTGGGTAATGCTGGCAAAAATTTGGATTCAAGTAAAATCGAATCGATCAAATTTAGTTAAAGAGTTTTTGGACGTGAATATACTGTATTTTGAGGGCGTTGGGTAATAAACACTGAACTTTTTATTGGACGATAATATACTGTACTCTGGGAAGTTGGACAATAATGCACCTGAAATGATTCCGACGACGGCTAACTCGATAACAATCATACGTGGTGGGTTGAGGAGCAAAAAAAATTACAATCTTTACTAAGTTAATATCAAAATTCAAATGAGAAATCGATGTCTGAATCTGTCTTTTTCATGTCGGATTGGGTCGGACAATTCGAATGGAGCTAAATTCTAGTGGTGATAAATTCGGATCGGTTAAATTCGGTCAATGTCGAATTTCGGACAAGAAATTGACATTCGGACCCAGTTTTTTTGGGTCGAGTCAAACAATTTAGACGAAGCATATGGGTGAAAATCAGGTTTGGGCAATTAAAAAAGATAAAATATTGTGTTCAAATATCTGGTCAATTCGATCGGTCAATGTTTCAAGTGCGGACCAAACCAGATTTTTTTGGGTCGGATAAGTTCGGGTGTTCGTTGGACAAAATTTTGTCACCGATAGAACTAGGGCTGAAAAAGTATCTAGGTTCAGGTTATTTTGGATCTGCACAAATTGTTTTATCTTTCAGTTTCGTGTTGTTTTTTGCAGTAAGACAAAGCTTATATGCATTATCCGTAATTATCAACCTTATTCACACCACTTTCTTACTTCACTATCCTTTACTTACCATACCTCTCCATAAACTATTAAAATAAAGAAAAAGTGATGTGACTAATTTCAATTGTCCCACTCACAATATCTTATTAAAAACTATAAAGCCATTTCCGCCTTTATCCACCATATCCACACTTTATCAACTTATCCACGCTGTTTACAATATCCGCTACTTACCAATTTATCAAATCAGTTACCATTCGCAGAAAAAAAAATGACTAAAAATATAGTGTATATGAATGTAAACTTTTATCTCAATTCATACCATGTCATCAATTTTAGTATTTTAAAAATACAAACAATAAAAGAAATAAAACACACCACAAATAATCAATCTCGACTTTAACAATTGCTCTCAAATTCGAACACAAAATATGAGACAAACTTAAATATAAGATTACACCATAATTTATCAAGTAAATTCTCACATTTTGATGGACTGAAAATTGAAAGTTACGGTGAATTGTTTAATTATATTTGCAAGTTTGAAATTTGAAATCTAATTTTTTTTTTACTTTGGTTAAATTCAAGTCATACATCATGGTGCATGTATATCTTATGATACCAAACAATAAAATGAGATAATCGATATAAATATTAATTAAGATACCTACTCAAGTAATATATGGGCAATGTCAACCTTTGATTATTATATGGAATCAATAATTCAAATTTCATAGAAGATTGTGAGGAGAAAAAATAATTAAATACCCCAACAATGCAAGAATTCATATATAAGTATATTATAATAATTTTAAATTTTTTAAGAAATCGCTACGATCAATATACAATATAAATCAGATATTATAGTTTTAATCATTAGGTCAAAGTATTATCCACATGAACAAAAAAAAAATTGTGTGTAGTGCCGTGAAAATTCAGATGTAAATAATATTACTTCTACAAACATCAATGCTCGGGCAAATGCTATGTAAAAACCTCTTCGGCATATATTAAAATACTTTCACAAAGCAATTGAAACAATTGAAACTTGAAAATATAAACCTTTTCACAAATTAAACTAAACATGTCAATAAAAGTTTGGTAGCAATTAATAGAACAAAGACATGTATAAATTACATACCTAGGAAGTTATAAAAAAAAATGGTACATCAAAATCTAGTATTAGATGTTTCTTAATAATACAATCCTTATTCTTTAAACCTTTAGTTTTCTCCATCATTAATTCCAACCTTTGTCTTCATCTTCTAGGGCTATGATCATCATATTCATATGTAATGTAATACAACCAATTTCTTTTATTTATTTTCACAAAGCTAAGTAAGATAGTCAGACGCCTTTTCTCACAAGATCAAGTACGTCCAACTGTTTTAACTCTGTTCAAAACGCCAACTCTCGAATTACAATTATACGTCGTAGCTAGCAAGATGTAATGCGGCCTGTTTTTTCTTTATTTTTTTACTTTTTCACAGAGGTAAAAGTAGTATGCCGAATCTAGCAGGCAGGATGAAATTACCGATTTAACCCTATGGGTCCATAGGCTCCCACTCTAGTTCTAACTCTAAGTCTCCACACTCAACATTTTGCAACTTGAGTTGCATGCCTTGTTTCACTTTTCCATCCACAATGTTGACTATGCTATCTTGTATGAGGGCATTGTCGGTCGATTTGAGCCATTTTCCGATTTGCATGTCACTGAACATCCCCGGATCACCATATGCCATTGCAGAGTTGATCAAGGGTTGGATGTCGATCTCAGCCTCGCCCATGATGTCATCAGCGGAGAACAGGTCGTGATCATATACTTGCTGCAACAACACCGTCAAAATAATATCAAATTTTGTTAGTATCGATCGATACGACGATTTTGGATCTGATTTGAACTTTCAACATATAGGAGCAGACCTGTCAATTCGGGCAGAAGGGTCGATTCGGGGCGCTTTCAGGTTTAGAAATTTCGGGACTAACCTAAACTTTCAGGCAGGTTTTGGATCGGGTCCAATTCAGTCAGGTCTATACAGGACAATAGTCTGAACTTTGGAGGGGGTTGGATTTTAGTATACTAATCTTCGAGTTCTGACCACTTCTGCTCAATGGTAGAGTGACGTGGCTGCATAATATGTTTTGGTTTATGTGGTATGCATAGGCCAATTTTACTGCCACATCATTCTACCACCGAGTTGAAGTGGTTGGAACGTAACTTAGAGACCGTCTATTGAAATCCAACACCCACCAAACTTCATATTATAAATGTGTGTATGGGAAGTTCATATTAAAGTGGTCAGAGTGAGTTTATTTGATTTTGATAGTACACATAAGAGAATAATGTTGCCACGTCATACTATTACTAAGCGTAAGTGGTCGAACTCAGATAGTAATACGTAGAAATCAACATCCGTAAAGTTCAAAGTATTTACGTGTATATTGAAAGTTCAAATTACTCAACAAGTCACGATCATATACTTGCCCTTTGCGGACACAACACCGTCAAATATCAAATTTTAGTAAGGGTTTATGGATCTGGCTTTAGGCTACCACATTGTGAATAATTTGAACGTTCAATATACGGGACAATGGTCCGAACTTTGGAGGTGTTCGATTTCATTTCAATGGATTAACATCGAGTGCCCATCACTTTGACTCAAACAATGGTACAGTGATGTAGCACCATACTTTGTTTGATTTTGGCAATAAGTTTAGAGGACAATTGTGAACTGAACGCAGAAGTAGTATGTTGAAATCTAATACCCCTAAATTCAAATTCTTGACGCGTATATTTAAAGTCTGGATTATCTGAGAGATGATGGTCATATATACTTGCTACAACAACATCATCACAATATCAAGGATTTTTAGAATTGAATAATCTGAAATTCTAAACCCTAGGTCACGACATATCAAGTAATCCAAACTTTCAATGCACACAACTATAAGCCCAACTTTTGGGGTGGCCTGGTGAATTTCAGTATACTAATTATTCAAATCCAATAAATTACCTTAAGAAATTATTAATACAAAAAACACAAATACTTAAATATTTAATTTAATGGCATTCCCCTACATGATTAAAAACATGAAATTGAAGAGGGGTTTATAGGTTTACCAATTTTATAGGACCATAATCTTCTGGCACAGATAAAGTAAGCACCTCATTCCAAATGGGATTTAGGTTACTTTTCACAACAGTTGTTTGTACGGTCTGAAAAAAAAAAACCAAGTAATATAGAAATGAATTAGTAACTAATTATTTTTTCCTAAAAAAGTAATTAATTATTTTTAATGAAGAGTTAGCAGGCCTGTTAGGATAAAGTCGATTAATAATATTTGTGGTTAATTGAAAGCGGGTTAACAAAATTTTTCAATTCATAAATAGTCTAAAATGTGAACCAATTAAATTGAAGTGGTTTTCTATAAATAGAATTTTTCATAAATTTTTTTAGGTGGATAAGCACAAATTCAGTTCAAGATATAACAGAAATAAAAAGACAATAGTGTCCAAATTTTCAGTGATCAAAGGTAAAAGTAGGAGTTTTTTCGATCAATCCGGATATTCCTTTCTGGTTCATAAATAGTTTAAAATCTAAACCAAATTGAAGGAGGTATTTTCTGTAGATCGAACTTTCCCATAAATCAATTTTTTAGGTTGTCGGATAAGCATAAATTCAAATTAAAATTTATTACTATCAACAAAAATAAAAAGATTACTGTGTCCGAATTTTCAATTTAATCGATCAATACTAAAAGTTGGAAGGTTTTTTTAATCGAGCGGGATAGAATTTTTCACAAATCACAACCCTAGTTAGTAGTTATATACAAGGCAAGCTTAGCCTTTTCACATTTTATGATAATATTTTATTTTAATTTTTGTATTTATGCAGTCACAAATTAAAATTGATTAATAAGAATGTAAGGAATACTAAAAATAACAAACCTGTTTTCCAAGATTAAGTATAACATAAGGATCACTTGATAGCATATCTCTTACTGCTAAATTTACCCCTTTAATAACTTTGACCTTCAATGTTCCAATAAATTCAGATGTTCTCTCCTGATGTAGCACAAAAAAGCAAAGTCAAATATTATTTTCTTCCTTTTTTTCCTTTTTTAAAAAATATGAATTTATCCCTAAATATAAAACTTGGCAAAAATCCACTTTATCTGATAAAATAGCTATATATACATATTAAATCAAATCAAGTAAAAATAAAAAAACAAAATGCCTTGGAGATTTTATCATTTTAATGATACTCTATCATTTTCATTTTATCTAAACTTCAAAAACTTGAACACTAATTTCTCAATATGTACTATGGTCTACTATAAATACCATTTTCATTAGATTAAACTTTGGCAAAAATCCACTTTAACCGATAAAAATATGTATATATACATATTAAATCAAATCAAATTAAAGAAAAACAAAATGCCTTGGAGATTTTAGTGATGCTTTATCATTTTCATTTTATCTGTCACTTAAATCAATGCATCAGTCAAACTTAAAAAACTTTGACCAAATTTCTCGATATGCTCTATGATCTATTATAAAAAGTATTTTCATTAAATTTGTAACGAAAAATATTATCGTAAGAGTATAATTCTATAACTGTTTAAATACCAACACATGACCTTGTTAATTATTTTACATATAATTTGGTCCTTCTCATTAAAATCCCCCTAGAATTTACATTTTTTTGGAAACAATGATCATTGTGAAACTAATTAGTTGGATATCATGCAGCTAACTTTCATAAAATTTAATTAATGATTTCTCATTATATATAATGTGTTATTATTGAAAGTTATCACCATTAAATTGGCAGTAAAACTACTTTTATAAAATACAAACCGTACAATTTTACGATTCCTTTTAAAATATATTGATGAAAAATTATTATATCAAAATATAAAATATTAAAGACGTAAAAAGTAAAAAAAAAAAAAAAAAAACTCACCGATGTCTCGGTTTTTTTGGCCGAATTCTTTCGAAAACTATTCATTAATTTCTTGGATAAACTTTGCTGGAGTTCCTTGTTTGCTGTTGATGATGGCGGAATTGATGGAGTACGCAAGCTTGGTTTCATGAACTCTTGAAGTTCATACTTTGATCTACAATTTTAATAATTTACAAAAATATTAAATTAACATAAAAATATAGACAAAAGAAAATATTCCACCAATTAATATACTAGGATTTACATAAATTTTGCTAGTCTAATCAGAAATTAAAACAATATATTAGGATATTTACTATCTAGGGATTAAAACAATATATTAGGATATTTACTATCTAGGGACTTTTTTTTCAAGGGTTAGATTAAGTACGATAAATAAATTTGGATAAATAAGAAAAGGTCGATTGAGTAACTAAGAGGTATGTTTGGAGAAATATGTCTTGGGCATGATTTTTGATTTTTTGTTAGTCTAAATAAAATAAGAAAGTTTGTATATTATTTTAAATGCTAAATTTTAACTTTATTAATGGAATACACTTACATAAGTATGGGTAAGTTTGACAAAATACAAGAAGGTTGGGTAAGGTACGTTCTCTCCACCGTATTTCCGCGAAATATAAGTTCAAAATGAAATTCATGCAAAAAAGACTTGCCAAAAGTTTAAAGTAGAAAAAAAAGAATTAATAATAGATTCGGTTAAAATAAGCTAAAACAACATGCATTTACATAAGGATGAACATATTTGGTAAATTTACCTAATGAATTTGGTGCGTTCTTCATGACTTGCATCAGGTCCAGGTTTTCGTCCCTGTGGAACGTAGGCTTCATAAATTGCGTTAGCGGCACCATTTCCTCCAACCTCGATCATGGCGTCGATGTTTTCATCAGACCAGTTGTCTAATGTCACTGATAATACCTTCAGCAATATAATTCCACAATTATTTCTTTGCGATAAATAAATGTTCTCGCTATTTCTTTGCGATGCTTAAAAAACGAAGGCAACTTAGTAGCTGGTTAAAACTTGGAGTTGATTTGGTATATTTTGTCACTTGACATTTCTACATTTTACTCGAATAATAGTCGAAAGAAACAATATGATCCCACATTTTGTATGTGTTAACATAGTTAATTACAATTTCGGAAATGTATATATAGTTATGCCACTATTAATTTAGAATTTCAATTTCTCATTAAATGATTAAAGTTGGGGGCATTTTGGCTCTGATACTTTTATTCATGAAATAAAAGTCGTTTAACCCAACATTTCATACTAAAAAAAATATCTATAATACAAAACTGAACTATTAATAGTTTCAAAGTTTTCTGTTAATAAGTTTCTTTTTTATAAATATCTCCAAATATACTTAATTTGGGCAAATTAAAACTCAATTTATATAATAATTATGTTGCATATTCTTTTCGATTATTTCTAAGTTTAATATAATCATAGATAGTCAACCCATGCACAACACATGTCTCTAGCCTACACTAAACAAATAAACATTGATATAAATAATTTTACTTTCAAACATTTTCCAGCCTATTTTCCTATTTCTAAATGTAAATCAACTAAATTATAATTGATGAATGAGAAAGAAGCAAATTTCTCAAAAATGTCTCTTTACATCAAACTAAATACACAAATTCTATTATAATGTGACAGCATAGTACCTTTGAGATATGTGTACCAAGGCTTCTATGCACCCCACAACATTTTAGGCATATAAAAACTCCAATATTTGCTGATCTGAAGGAAAATAAAAGATTACATTTAATTAAAAATGTTTTTGTATATAAATTCATGTCAAATGTATTTTTTAAAGAAGGGAGGGGACAGAAAACAATATTCCATTCTTCTCATTTTATTTCATTTTAAAAATTTTACTGGTCAAATGTTAAATTCTTTTACTATTAATTAATTTCTCAACATGAACATGTAGTGATATATTACATGAAACTTTTAACATTAAATTCCAAACAAAAATACAATAATAGAAATATATTATTAAAATTCTTGTAAAAATATTACATAAAAAATTATTGATATTGATTAAACAAAAAAACAACAACATTGATAATCATGCAACTTACGCCCATTTAGGATCCGCAGTACCACAATCTGCACAAATACGATTGTCTTTTTGAAGCAATAAATCTTTTAGCCGTCTTTTACCTGGGAAAAAGACAGAGGTGATATTTGAATTATACACTTTTTGTCAAAATATGATTGAGTTATATATTTGTATAATAAAATAAAGAACACACTAAGAATAATTATTTAACCTCATAAGAAAAGAGAAATATAAATCAATTTTTCTTGGAAAATTATTTTACAGAAAAAAAAATCACATTGCACCAACTAAATATACCTAAAGAATACACAAGAACGCACCTGAAGCGGGTCTACCAAGCTCGACACGACTAGTCATCTTGCTATTCATAGTTGCTTGCATCTAAATAATACTTATTTTTTGGAGGAGTTACCTAACAAATTATAATCTCTATTAGTTAAAACATGTGTAATATATATGTACAACACATATAAATAAATCGAACATGTAAAAAGGACAAATCAATTTCTGAATACACACATTTTTTTTTACCTAAAATGTCCGTTTTTAAAAGGTAATATTGGTAATCTTTGAGATATATAAATTAGAATTCAATTGATTCAATTACTCAATATAAAACTATAGCAATGTTGCAAAATTAAAACTTAAATAGTGCCAAAAAGAACACAAATTTGTTTATGTCCAGTTGTTTTATAAAAGTCGATGGTTAGTATTTAACCATATTAAACAATAGTACATAATAAAATATACACCATATGTTTAAAATAATGCTCGCAACACTATTAATATATTTTAAGATTTTACACAGAAACAAAAGCACGATACCTGAATAGAAATTTTGGTGCTTGAGTTGATCAATTGAAAATAGTAATATGAAATGAGACAAAGATATTACTCCCTCTGTTCTTTTTTATCTGTCATCTACGGTTTTCAGTGTCAATATTTAATCAATAATTTTTAATATAAAACTTTTATAAAAAAAATATAATATTATACTTTTTAAGTTGTATTTTTCATCACAAATCTAATGACATCAATTTTGTATGATGAATCATTATACAAATTAAGATATTAACGGTCAAAATTTAACACAATTTTCTAGACGACAGATAAAACAAAGCGGAGGTAGTATTGTCCACCGAGAGATAGACTCTAACATACTGATCACCGAAAATCCGTGCAATTGAAAACATTTTGATGAGCCAAAAACATAAGATAAAAAGAGTCAGGTTACAAAACTAAGTGAAAGCCAAAAATTACATTCAAGAGTTTTTGAATGCCAAATATATTATCTTTCTATTAAAATTAAGTTACCGAGTTAAAAATAAAATCAATGGTTTAACCAAACTTTTACATGTTTAAATTACATATAAGTTTTTTATAATATAGAAAAGCTAACTTGAGCAATGGATCAATGAGCCATATTCATCTTCTATTTCATCAAAAAGAAAAACACAAAAAAAAAAAATGACTCTCTAATCTCGACATTACCATACTAACATGTTTTTATTGATCATAAGTTGCCAAAGGTAAAATGAGCACAAAAAATTACACAAAGTTTAAACAACAAATCACACATCTGTATTTTCTAAAACACCTAAAATATAAAATAATTGAACTTCTATGATGCCTTATAATAAATTGAATCAACACATATATCTAAGAGCAAAAAGATCAATATCAAACAAAGAATTTAACCGAAAGCATTTTCGATGAAAAATATCAACATAAAAGGAAGAATACATTATCAATTAATTTAACATATTCAAAAGGATCAAATAACAAGATTTACAACAAATCAAGAGGATGTTTAATTGATCATGAATATTGATTATCATTATTATTAATAACTAAAAAATCAAGAATTCCATCAAGAATTGAAAATTAATCTCTCATAAAACAAATCAAAAACAAAAAGAAGAAGAATGATTAAAGAAATTACCAAAGATAATTATGATTGCAAAGACATTTAGAATGAATTCTCCCCTGAATCTTCTGTCATGGAGGAGAGGAGAATGAGGAGAAAATTGATTATTGAATATGGAGAAAACCCATTTTTTTGTGTTTTTTCTTGAGATATTTTTGAAACTAAATTTCTTTTTTCCCCCTTTCATGTGATGTGGAAAATATAGTTAAAAATTAGAATAAAATTCATTTGAGCTATTATGACCCCAAATTCTTTGATGACATAACTATGTAATCTATTCTTGGACTTGATAGGGATTTCAAAAATGAAGATTTTATTTTTTTGGTTTTCTTTCCATGGTATTAGTTTAATTCTTGGTTTGTTTAATTTCTTTGTATATTTCACATATTATGTAGTTTCCCTTTATCTCGAACCCTCAAAATTTTTATGCAAACTATACCGTCCATCGTTCATCGAGGTGTCCACGGTCGGACCATATAATGATTGAAACTTTTACTTATTCTTCAGTCTCTAAATAATTATCATTTTAATTAATTGATCATGTATTTTAAGAAAAATAGTTTAGATTAATATTTATTTGGATTCAATAGTTATTTTAAATGACTTATTCCGCCCTTTATGTAATTATGTCAATAAATCAATACATTCTTTATTTCAAAAAGGAGGAGAAAAAAAAAGCCTAAACATGGCTTTATGTATATAAATTTTACTATGTTTTACCTTTATTACTTACAAGCTTAGTCGCAAACAGGCATGCAAGAGATTGTACAGGCTAAAAACTTAGGCCAAAAACTCAATGACATTAGAATTATGATTCCTAGAAATTTATCTTGGTTCAAATTTTGACGGTCACAATTTTCTTATAGGCAATTTTAGTGTTCCTAGAAATTTATCTTGATTAAAATTTTGACAGTCATAAGTTTTTTATAGGCAATTTTAATGTTCTTAGAGACTTGTTCTGGATCTCTACCAACAATGTCAGGTCACAATTTTGTTACAATCACTTTTAGCCTACACTTGCACCTTATAATTATGATTATCACAAACTATGTTATCACAACTACAACATACGATTGACCTATCGCATAATCGCATTATATTTCCATTACATTCGTTGTGACTATATAACAAAATTGTGACTTGTCTTTTGCAATTTATTACATGCTTCTGAAATTCATGATCCAAAAAGTGAGACCGTTAGCTTGGAAAGGTATTGAGCACTTTTAGGTAATCTATCAAGCAAAAAGTCAAAAACTAAAAACATAGTCTAATCATACCATTCATTAGACATTGCAATCTATTAGGTGCTCCTCGAACTTATGTTCTAGCAGCAACAATTATTCACTAACTTGTTCTATTTTGTTCACTCATAAAATTAGGATTTTTTCACTATGAAACATATGCTTTGAATACATGTTATAGCCGGTTTTCATTGAGTTTACTCTAGGGATTGCCCATCCCCGCTACACTTGCACCTTATAAATAGTTATAATCATGATTATCGCAAACTATGTTATCACAATTACATTATAAGACTGACCAATTGTGTTACCTTTCCATTACATTCATTGTGCTATTATGTTTAGCTTAAACTTACCTAAATTTACTCAAATTTAAATTTTCGCTATCTAGTTTTACCAGCGAAAAGAACATACATACCCTGGAAGTATTTTTCATACCAAGTTAGGAAAATACATCCAAAAATGAAATCCTTATCTTAAAACCATGATTCTATTGCTGCTGCGATTTCTGCATGAATCTTCCTCACGCTATGGACCGAACAACAAATGTTATGCCAGTTTAACTCCCAACTTACCCGAAAAGAACAGACCCCGAACGCATTCTTCGTACCAATTTAGGGAAATACATCCAACAATGAAATCCTCATCTTAAAACCATGAATCTATTGCTGCGACGATTTCTGCATGAATCTAGGTTTAGGGTTTGGGGGGAGGGGGTACTGTACAACAGATCTAACCCTCCCCCCGGCTTAGAAGACACACTCTAGTATAAACCCAGAGGATGAAAAATCGAGACTCAAAGGGTTGAAATAGACCATTTTAATCCTGTTGAGTAACATCTTACACATCAAGTTGTTGTTGATCTTCTATACAGTTGATTTGTGAAAAGACATGACATCTGCTACCGAATATGCCCGTTTCCTTCGGAGGGGTCTCTTGCTAATAGGAGGTTCCGTGCCAACAGTGCTGCTCCAATTGCAGGCTCCACCTGAGGAGGTTCCACCAGGACTTAGACCCGAAACCGGCGAAACAAAACAAAACAAAACAAGACAAACAGATGGAAAGGCCAAACCGAAATAAGGGGACCAGTAAGTCAGAGTCAAAGTTGGGTAAGTTCGGATAAGTTTCAGTAAATTTTGGGGCAGGTTAGTAAATTTCAAAGATGAGAAAGTTTGGATATGTTAAAGTCAAACCGAAACAACCAGGTCTCTTGTCTAGGCGTTGACAAAGTGCAAGTTAGTCATTACCATTTACAATTTTTCCGGGATTCCGGTAAGTTCCAGCCAGATTGTCGCCCCAAAATAGATTCCCAAGATCATTGTTCACCCAGTTATAGTTTCCGATAATATAGTCCCCAAAAACAGATTTCGCAAAACATAGGGTACCTCCGAGCAATTAATCAATATCTTATCATATAATTCGTTAAACACCTGGGTATCACCAACCATAAGAGAAAGAGAAGTTTAGGTGTCCAAACCTTTGGTCTGATAGGATACACTCCCGGGTAGTCTCGTCTGATGTGGTCAATAATCTTGTTTGCTAAATCCCACTTATTATTGGCTTCTAGAACGCCGCCAACCAGAACAACCGGGAAGCGACTGGCTCCATCTGCATCAAACAAAAACATTTCAAGTATTCCGTCTTACATTCTTACCCCCTTTGAAGATGAAAGAAAACCGGCGCTTATATGCAAACATCTAGCAAGAAGCTGCTCAACTGGAGGCTTCCGATTAAGGTTAATTATGTTGACATGAAAAGTATGATTCTAGCAACTTATTAACTAAAACATTTCAAGTATACTTTTAGATCTATTTATCATATAGAGCTAGTGAATGTGTTGTAAGCTTGCTAAGATTACTATTGATCGGAAAATGTAGGACTCACACTTTTTGAATTCTTTCAATTTATTATAAGTTTAGAATTAACTAGTAAGTAAACAAATTAAGCGGCTTAAATAAACACCTTGATAGATCCCTAGGGCCCTGAAGTTGACAACTGGAGAAACCCTCCAGTTCAAAACTTCCCTTAAATGAGCAAACTTAACGCTAAAAATAGGGTACTCATTCATCAAACTAGTGAGGTTCGGATCAAGCATAATTTCCTTTTTCATTAGTGCTCGTTTGTCAAACAGAATCAAGTTTACCATAAGAACTTTAGTAACACGTTTTAAACCCCGCACAAACAGCACTGGCAAAGGCTGATTCCAGGAGGCCCTCAAAATAAATGTTCGGGAAACGTTTTTGGCAGATTTAAACCTTTTGTAAGGCTTTTAAAGGAATAAATTAGCGAAAAGAAGACAACATGACAAAAACAAAAGTGAAATCTTCCATGAACACAAACACGATACCACTACCCGTGGCCTATTTCCCAGCTCTATATGGAACACAAGACCCGTCTCGACGAGCATCCTACAAAATTATGCACAACTAAAATAAACACTATCCACAAAATCTACCACATCAAAAATATTTGTTCGAATTCAAAAGCGTTCTTAAGCCCTAAAACGGTAAAACCTACACCTCAAGCACCACACTCAACACAAGAACATTATTCGTTGTTCTAATTCAAAATCGTTCTTTACAGAATAGTATTCACTGTTGTAATTGAATAATCATGCAAAACGGAATCCAAAACATCAAGTAGAAATTCACATAAATGCACAGAATTGTCTCAGAGTTCAGTTTTGCAGAGAACTACAGGCCAGAAATCATACCTTCACCACATAAATTAAGTCTCCGAACAACTGTTTTTACACAGGCAGCCAATTCTTCAATGGCTTCTGTCAATATCCTGCTGGCAGCCTCATCGCCATCTTCAGCACAAGAAACCACCACAGGAACAAGGGCCGCAATGCGGGCCCATGCTGGATCTGCATATGTCCACCTAAAGACCAATAAGAGAGGCAAAAAAGTACAATTCATTTCAAATCTAAGAGCACTTTTAAAAGAAAAATGAAAAACACAAGATCCAAAATCTAGTTCTATCTTGTGGGTCATCCGACTCATCCTCTCCGACTACAGAAGTTCGAGCTCTTTTTCTCAATCCTTACACTATGAAGAAAAAGTAAGATGTTTCAAATTGCACACATAAATGAAAGTTGAATCTGAATTAAAGGCAATCCAAGCATTGTTTTTTGTCTCTTCTTTCGACCCTTTTTACAGGGAGGGGGTGTGGGTGTCTCGGAATCAGACTCTCCACAAGCGGGAATGTTTACCGAGATAAGGCTGCCTACTAGGTCTCCCAAGACCCCTCGAAAGCACAACCCACATCGGAGGCGTCGTTGTTTTTGTTGTTGTTTTAGGGAGGGAGGATGTTCAGTTATTCGCTTGCATATGCTTGGGAGAAGAAAACAAAGCACACCCTCTTAGAAAAGACATCTGTGTTAATAGAGGAAGGTAGACAGTCATTTGCTTCCACATAATCATTCAAAGAATATGATTGCAACAACGGTAATAAAGAGAAAAGAAGGAAAAATATATATTTCAATCATATGAACATCCTAGCAATAATGGCAAATTTTCAAGAGTTATACACGCAATTATGAGATGTTGACATCCCAATTCAAATCATTCCCAAAAAGAAGGTTGCGTAGCAGCTGTGAGGTAGAGCGAAGGGATGTGAACTCAAAGAACAATATTTCATGCCTTTTAGGGCACACTATGCCTGCTTCTAAAAAGCTAATGCATAAAACAGAGATGATGTAGACCCATATTATGCACTACCACAAGAATGAAAAGGGGAGGTTGTATAAGCATTAAAACAAGAATGCTTTAATACCAAGTGTAACCATAACTTGAGATAAAAACATCTACTTACATAATATACCAAAGATCGCTAGTGTTCTTAGGAAACTACCTAAAACTAACCTATTCAGAATAGGAAACAAGTAAAAAAGAAAAAGGGAAAAAAAACACTTTGAAGACAAAATTTGCTTTTGAGAGCTTAGGGCATGATGTGTGTTGTACTCGCCCCTTTTGTATATTGGGTGCCACCCCCTTGGCGTCTCATTAATCCAATTCTTTGATTACCGATCAATGTAGAACTGATTCGTCAATTTAAATTTTTGTGCAAAATTTTCATTGTATGTAGCAAGAAAGATAAATATATGGAAACAAAATATGTAAACTATACCTTTTATATATACATGCAAGATTTGCATAAAAATATCAAATACATCTAATACTAGAATAGATCCTAGAATCCTAATCTTGAAAACATTCCTTTGATTATTCATCTACATTACGGGGACTGCTTTTGGTGATTATAAAATACAAAGACTGGTAACAGTTTTGAGGTCTGTTTCCATCCCAGAAACATTGGTTAGAGTGCCATAAAATCTCTGTTAAGAAAGACGTAAAATTTGATGAGAAATACCCAATAAGTTCATCTGATGAACAGAGACCAAGGGACTGCAATATTCTATCCGTAAGCATTGTCTTAGGACCACGGCCATCCTGCGCCCTCAAAACAGCCGTTAATGCTTGCGCTGCAATTCCGTACCCACTGCAAGCAAAGACACAGTTTTCATCAAAGATCTCATCAAGTTGGCAAATGGCAATAAATGTCAGTATGATCATTTTTTGCTTATCTCGGTTTCTAATGCACCACATTAACATTTAGTTTCTAATACAATATGTTTGAAAATGTTACACAAATATGTTCATATGAAATTATTTTTTACGACAAAGCTAATGCTTACAAAATTTCACTACGCGCACTGATGCACCCCCATAGTGACAAATATTAAGGGACGGAGGATGTATGTTACAAGATCCACACTATTACATGTGCGGAGAATATGCACAACATTATTCTACTCACCATGATTACTGAATGAACCCAAAGCCCTAAAATTGAATCACAAAGTTTGTATTTCCATCAAAGGCTATGATACCTTAGCACTACCAAAGGGAGGCACGCTTTATTGAGAAATGTGGCCCAATGCTCTATAATCCAATGTCCAAAAGATATGGTCAATGAGACACAAATTCCCGTACCTTTAAACAATTCAAACCCACCCGCCCACCCCCCCCCCCCCCAAAAAAAAAAAAAGGCCTGATCAATCATCCTCCATTACTCATGAGTCATGACAAATGACCAGGCATCGATCATATTGAATGCATTGGTCAAATCATCCCAAAATGCTCTCTGTAGTGACCACATTATGTAGAACGTGCAGGGTCAAACTCAACCATTTCTGGGGTGATCCTTTATGCTAAGGAGCTTATTCACGAAACTCATTTATGCACTCCCATGCATGTAGAAAAGGTAGGATCCATGCAGTGAGCGGTGATGTCGATCATGATTGCGTCTCTAAGTACCATTCTCATTGGAAATTAGAGAATAAGACGACAATGCAACTCTTAGAAAGCTATGTATGTTTAAGCTATGTTGAATATACAAAGCTTTCTAAGAGCTATCAACTTACAACAATGAAAGCGCATCAAGTACCAGGAACAAACCTTCCCCAGTCCCCGAGAATAGGTCCACCACCACCTGCACGAGCTTCTTTTCCATCTGGTGTGAACCCATAAGAGATGCTCCCTGTTCCAGAAATCAAAACACAGCCGTGAAGTTTTCCCATGGTGCCACTCGCCAGTGCAGCTACAGCGTCATTATATACATGAATTTTGACATGGGCACTGAACATTTTCCTGCAGAATTAGTAAACAAAATTTTAGAAAGAAAAAGAAAGCAATGAGGGTCAAACCTCTTAAAAAATATGAAATGCTTTTGCTGCCAAATTTCAGTGACGAGAGAGTTAACATCCAAAATTTCTCCCTTTATTGCTTTCATTCAATATAAGTCCCACTTATCTATGCAAAGTATCCCAATGTCCACAATACTAGTAATGCTAAGAAGTCTGCATTTCAGAAAGACAACAAGAGAACGCTTCCACAAGGCGAAAAAAGAATGGGGACAAATATGAAAAAGATAATACCTAATGCTAAGAAGGCTAAGATGAGTTCTAACGTTTAAACCGCCATCATAGCCGCTCACATACCGCATAATACATAGGTCACAAACGTACCTCCTGAGCATAAATTGCCACAATCCAAATAAAGCAACTATTTTCCTATTTTAATCGGGACAAGCAGATGATAATGGATTATACTTCCATTTTGCAGCACATGGGAATGCATGAAGTCACAAGCAACAAACCCTCATTTTACCACATCTTGATAACCTTCGAGCAATTAGCAAAACGGAACCTTTATTTTCACGATATCGAAAAGGGAATGACACATAAAGCAAATCAACATAGAAAATGTCATCTCAACGCAGGTCCAGAAATAATCTAAACGAAACCCCGCTATATATCAAAAATAGGTGACAGACCTTATCCAAGTTAATACCCTCTCCTGATCTTTTGGATGATTAACACCAGATACCGCTAAACAAATGGCTCGAACGGCATCTCTACTAGAGCCAGCTTTTGCAAGGGCTTCATCTATGACCTGCTCTAGTGTATCCCTGGCTGCAGCTTCTATCAAATTAAACACCAACAAAATTTAATATAAAGGCTGATATGGGGGAATCTAAAGACATCAACAGTTTTATTGTATTTTAATCTTACATCCAAGGAAAAAAGGTATCTAAGTGTGAGTAAACATAATTAGATATATAGCACATGGTAAAACTCTGCTGCCTTCTGGCCTTTGAAAATAATTTTTTTCTAAAAAAAAAAAAAGGGCTTCTGTAATGTGTGTTCAACCCCATCACAAGTAAGCTAATCCAGCCATACTCTGCCAAAGTAATGTCTTTTAGCATGAAAACGATACCGGATTAGTATTCTTAAATATAAAATAACACCAAAGTGTGATTTTAAATCATAAAATAAGATCAAATTACTGTCATTAAGCATAAAAAATAAATAATAAAAGACTAACTATGCCTTTGCTTCCCTCCTTTGGACCAAATCAGCATAAGTTGAAGCCCAAACAGGAAAAAGTGCAAATAACTCAAAAACAACAATTCACATCAAAATGCATATTGCCAATGTGCTATAATAGCATTTGGCAAATTATTGCTCTCAAACACAAAATAACGCCAAATTATTGTTTTTGAGCATAGATTAAGATCAAATTACAGTCATTAAGTACGAAATACGACTAACTACAACTCGCCTAAACGAAACCCCCAATCCCACCGACCATCAATTGAAACCTTAACTGGAAAAAAACTCAAATCTAAAAACAACAATTCGCATCAAAATGCAGACTCGCAAGCTGAAACCCCAAAATTACCTCCAACACTGTTGTGATTCGAGCATCCAAGCGGGACTTAGAATGGGCAAAAGATCCAGCGGATCGGGATGGAGAACCCAGGCAAGCAAGCACAAACAGTGAAAGTTGCACCACCATCAACACCCAAAATCACCCTAAACTGGAAAATTTCAAACCCAAGAACAACAATTCACAGCAAAATGCAGATTCCCACCGTCAAAAACTAGAATCTCATTTTGCAAATTACTGCTCATAGACACAAAATAACAGCAAATTCCTGTTCTCAAACATAGAACAAGATCAAATCACGGTCATTAAGCATGGAGCAGGACTAACTCCATCCCACCCTAAACTGGCAAAATTCAAACCCAAAAACAACAATTCGCAGCAAAATGCAGAGTCCGAACGTCAAAAACTATAATTTCATTTAGCAAATTACTGCTCAAATTATTGTTCTCAAACATAGAATAAGATCAAATCACAGTCATTCAGCATGAAAATTCAAACCTAAACTGGCAAAATTCAACCCTAAAAACAACAATTCGGATCAAAATCCAGATTCACAACATCAAACCCCAAAATTACCTCCAACACTGTTGTGATTCGAGCATCCAGCAACAGCGCGACTAAGAACAGGCACAGGATCCTGCGGATCGGACCCTAATTCGGGTTCGGATTCGGGCGAGATAGAAAACAGCGGCAAGCAAACACAAACAGTAGAAGTTGCGCCACCATCAACCCCCAAAATCACCCCGCCAACACCACCGCCATTGACGTCCCTCCTCTGACCTCCTTCGAGGGTTTGCGACACCACATCGCCATTGTCGCGGTCGTACATTGAGGAATTGAAGTTGAAATTGAAGAAGAAGAAGAATTGAATTTGGAAATCAATTCATAAGAAATAGAGATGAATAGATTAGTCATTCAAAGTTGGGCTGCTTTGATGATCTTTTTGTTAATTGGTAGAAGAATACTGGATATGGACAAGAAAATAAATATAGAAATAAAATAAATAATAATGAGTTTTTTCATTTTAATTGAAAGTATAAAGTATAATAGTTTATTTCCAAAAATTTAAAAATGAAATATTTTCAAAATATGTTTGTTTAAGGTGAAATGAAATATTTAAGGTAAAATTTAGAATTAAGATATTTAATTTTTAGAATTTTTGTAAATAATTTGTAATTAAGAATATATATTTTATAAATTTTATACAAAACAAAATAATGTGCGGATCATTTTTGTTATGGCAGGTATAAGTTTTTCCTTGAAATTATAGTTTTATACTCTTACCATGTAGAAGGATGTTTTTAATTTTTCTATTTGGATAAAACAAAAAATCTCTTATTGAGAAAATTTAGAGAGAGAAGCTCTTTGAAAATTTTTCTTGGCTGCTCTCTTGCGGGGCTGAATTGAATATTAAAATGAGAAATTGTTTATCTTTCATTGTCGTTGACCTTCTCTTGGCCATCTTCTCCTTCAATGTCAATGATTGCTTGCCAAATAAATATTGTTGCTTGTCGATTTAATGGTGTTGCTAGTTTTCAAGAGTAAGATATTCCACGATCTTGTTCAAAGTCATTAAAGAGAGTTATTGCATGAGATATTGCTTCCATGAGTAGGCCATAGATTTGGATCGTGGGTTTGTAGCCTTTGACGGTGCATAATAAGGATGGTCAATTTGTGGGTGTTTGGTGCTTTTAAAGCCATTTCTGTTATTGCGCGTCTTCTTCCCAATGCGTGGAAATTCAAATGACATATAGGTAAGTCGTTTAAGGGGTATAGAAGCGTTGTCCAACTATTTTTCTTGAAGTAGTAGTTGCGGGATATCATTACTAATAGTAATAACGCAAGCAAAACGAAGTTTGAAGCGACTATCGGAGATATTGTCAGGTGTGTACCTAGTGGCAGTTGCAATATGGATTATTTGGGTTTCTTTTTTGCTTTGGGGTTGTTAATGCGATCAAATAGTAGGTGAGGGTGAGTTTAATTATATAAAAAACAGTTGAATATGTTGGATGTGAAGTTCCTCCAGGGGGCTTCACATATCTTTGTCCTAAAAAAACCTTCATTTTATATCACTCCTCGTAGAAAAAACATCAATTCATTTTTTTTTTAAAAACAAACACTATAGGTTCTCAATTTTCACAGTTCAACTTCTCGTTCTCAATTCATTAAAGAAAATTGTTTGTCCCATTATCGTCGAGGTGTACATACAATTTTCTTTTCCCTTCTTAATTTGGGTCATCGTCGGAGGCATGCCTTTACAGGACATTTAATGTAACTAGTAATACAATAAATGGATGATGAGAAGGGGCATAACTTAACCCATCCACTCTCTTGGATTCGCCCATGCCCAAAAAACCTTATGAGTAGTTATAGAATATAATTAGTCGATGAAATTTTACATCGTACACCCTCAAAAAATAAAAAAAAAACATAATGATTAAATGTGTGATTATTTTAAGCAAGTAAGACATATGTTGTTGAGGATCGTGAAAATGACATAGTGAATTAGTGGACCGAGTAGAGAAATGGGTAAGATTCATGTCGGTACATTTACGATGACATGTGTTGTTGCTTGCCTTGTGTATTGCAATTGTTGTTTCATTTATGGTGCTTTATTTTTTTATAGGGTTTTGTATTACTTTATGAGTTTTTGTCGCTTCAGTGTTTGGTTTTGGTATAACTTATGATGTGTTTGTTGTAACGTTCAACATTTTTAGTTTTGATCGTAGAAACGATTATGTTTCATTTCTCTTACATTATCACAAATAACACGATCGCCATATTTGAGGCATGAAATATAATACACAAACCATCTTATGAGCAAAGTGTGGAAACGAGTTGTATTTTGATCACCAAATCATCGATTCAAATGTAAGGGCATTTTAAACACTTGCGATTACCTTAAAAAAAAAATCATGAAATGATTAACAAACTATCCACAAATCCAAACTCGAGCCCAATCCCAGGGTTATTAAAAGTTTAGGTTTGATCGTTTCCAAATATGACGAGTCAAGTGTCAAAAGATAGACTAATATGCGATAACTATTTTTTTTTCGATCAGATAATTTAAATAACGCTATATTTTAGACCTAATTGGATCCAAACAGCCGGGGTAAGAAAAATTATCCTTGAATTTTCAGAGCCGACAACTATTGTCTAATCCGGGAAAAACCTATTTTGGTCATAAAATTTCCGTTTATGCTTTCAACATTGACCTAATTGATTGAATATTCGGACAATATATCTTTGTCGATCATTGTCCAAAACCAATTCTTACGCGAATTCAGTTCCGTCCGAACTGTATAATCCGAAAAAGCCCAGGTCCGGACACCAATTTATCGTGGGAGTTTTGACATAGACCAAATTCAACCTTGGCCATAAACGTTTTTTCGAATTTGGACACTAACCGGATTAACTGATTTTTCTTTTTCCTATTTTTCGAACTCGGTTTTAAACCGAATTTAGTCCAATCTGAATTGTCTAACCTGAAAAATTGTTTGCTCGAACAACAATTTCTTATTTTAATTTAACATTGACCGATCCAAATTTGACCCGAACTAAAATTTATGCATACACTTTGGTCAAATCATTCAATATCATACTCAAATCAAAAAGGGAAATTGGATTCTAATAATACAAACTTTTGGCCATATAAGACTTAGGCCATGTTCGGCAAAATTAGTGGTTTAAGTAGCATATAGTGTTTAATGAAGCAGATAGCGGTTTAAGTAGTGGATATCGGTTTTAAATTAGCGATTAGCAGATAGCTGTTTATATGAGCGTTTGAAGAAATTATGTTCGGTAAATTTAGTAGTTAGAGTAGGTTATAAATATAAAATGACCAAAAATGACATTATTATTATTATTAATATTATTATTATTATTAACTTTCCATTATTATTATTATTATTATTATTATTATTATTATTATCCCAGCCAAACAGTAATGTTTCAAATACCATCCAAAGTTGTTCTAAAAAAATCCCAAGTTTCAATGTGCTCTACTTTATTCAACTATATGAATAATAGTCTTAAAAAACATATATATATATATATATATATATATATATATATATATATATATATATGATTAATAGCTTAAGATAGAGAAAAGGAGGTGAGAGGGGGAGAGCTCCATCTGCATGCTACGAAGAGTTGTAGTAGAACCCAAAATATATGCTTTTATATCAGGGGCATTGCTTGTAAAATGAAAGTAAAGCCAAGGCCATTATTGGAATAAAAGGACGCAAAACGCTAATCTACCCGTAGACGTTACCTTGTGTTAAGATTAACTTTATCAAAAACGCTATATTTTACTTTTATAAGCTAGTTGATCGAACACTTTAAAATTGATAAAATAGCGTTTTGACGGGTTAAAACGCTAAACGCTACACTAAACGTTGTTGCCGAATAGGGCCTTCATAATACGAGCTTTCGATTCAGTAATGAATAATACGAACTTTGACCCCCTATTGCCCCCAATAGCACGCCACCGAGTTAAGATTAACTTGATTCGGCGACGGTCTGACGTGGCAGTCGGAGAGGTTTGTTTTGACTTTATTATACATCTAGTCAGCATTTGACTTGTACAAGTCACCCTCTCTTCTTTCCTCTCTCCCACCTCACCATCTCCTCCTTCCCTCTCTCTCTCCTCCAACCCAGCACACTCAAGCTTCAACCTTCTCTGCAACTCTCAAGCTTCAACCCAGAAAACAACAATGGCCTCTCACTTCCCTTCACTCACCATACTTGTCCCTCCCTAACCCCCAACCCCAAATTCTCCATAACCCCATTTCTAGAGAGAGAAACACCCACCCCATTTCTACAGATCGACTACAATGGTGTCTCCACAAATCCGAAGCACCAACTTCTAGATCATCATCCACCACCACTACAAAAGCATTAATGGCGATGGAACCCAGAATATCATTCTCAATCTCAGCAGACTTCCTTGACGATGACAGCTACATCTCCATCAGCCCCAACTCCTCCCTCGAGAAGGATCACGACGACATCAACGCCCGGATCGAACTCGAGCTCGTCGCTGTTGCTGCGAATGCCAAGTCCAAATCCGAAGACAACTCATAGTTCGAGTTTTTGTCCAATAAGAACATCTTCAATGGCACCCAAACAATGCTCATCGCCGACGAGCTTTTCTTCGAGGGGAAACTCCTCCCCTTCCGCCAAATCCACCACCTCGCCGAGAAGCTCTCCACGATTTCTCCTTCATCATTCATTCATTGTTTCTTTCATTCCCAACTTCATTAGTGTTTAGAATTTACACAGCATCTTACAACAATCAATCTGAGTGCATCTATTGTGGGTTGCTTTCATTTTGGATTATCAGGGGAGGGGAAGTGTAAAGATTGAAACTCTCGCAAGACAAATTGGTAGGTTTGAGATTGTGATTTGAATTCAGATTGATGCGTATTTGTTGTTCATCGATTTTGGGGTGAAAAACCGTTGTGATTTGGTGAAAGATGCGGGGACGGGCTGCCGATTTCCGGCGCCTGGTTTAAAGACCGATTATTCTCGCCCCTTTTTTCAAGCACCTAATCGATTTTAAGTCAAGCAATTGAGTTTCAAAAGAATCCCTTGGACTAAATCAATGGCAGCTTCTATATTGAGCAAAGTCTTGATCTTTTTTTAAGCACCTAATCGATTTTCTGGGTTGAAGCTTGAGAATTGCAGAGAAGGTTGAAACTTGAAAGTTGTGCTGGAATGGATTGGAGGAGAAAGAGAGGAAAGGAGGAGATGGTGAGGTGGAAGAGAGGAAAGAAGATAGGGTGACTTGTACAAGTCAAATGATGACTAGATGTATAATAAAGTCAAAATAAACCTCTTAACTCGGTGGCGTCACGTAGCAGAATATTCAAATCCATATTATTCATTATCAATCGAAAGTCAGACATGTTCTTATATACCAAAAGTTCATATTATTAGAATTCAATTTCTCAATCAAAAATCTGTAATTATTCTCAATTTTTTCCAAATCACATCTAATCAGATACTTGAATCAAACATACCAAACCCAAACCAAAACCTTAAACCTAATCCTAACCCTAAAACCCAAACCCAAACCCAAACCCAAACTCAAACCCAAGTAGAATCTGGGGCCATTTCACTGAAGCTTTAGCAGCAGCGTTGCTCTTCTAGCATAAACTCAAACCCTACCAAAGCAGACTCTCTCTCTCTCTCTCTCTCTCTCTCATCAGTCGCAAAAATGCCTCCGAAAGCATCAAAATCCAAGGAAGCTCCAGCTGAGCGACCAATCCTTGGTCGATTTTCATCTCACTTGAAGATTGGAATTGTGAGCCATTTCTTTGTCTTCTCATTTCGCTCGATTCAGTTTATATGAATTGCCATGCAGAGATTTAGTCCACCCATTTGTTGATCAGCTTCTAGGGTTTTGGGTTCGATGATAATGTTGAGTTGGGTTGTATTGTTTCTTAGTGTTGCTCGGAATCTTACTGTGAATTGTTCGAAAAGGGTTTTTCGAATGCATGGTTACATACTACTTGATAGGCAATTTCGGGATTAAGTTGAGATTGAATATTATTTGTGTAAGTTTGTAGGGAGTGGTTATAATTTGGAGGGATTACGATAAGGAGGGATTTAATCCACCCATTTGCTGATCAGCTTCTGGGGTTTTGGTGTCGATGAGAATGTTGAGTTGAGTTGGGTTGTTTCTTAATGTTGTCAGGAATCTTACTGTGATTTGTTCAAGGGGTTTTTCGAATGTGTGATTACATGCTCGACTTGATAGGCAAGTTTCGGATTAAGTTGAGAATTGAATAATTATTATGTTGGGGTTTTTGAATGGAGTTTGTTTTAAATGAGAAATGAAAATGACATTTATTCGTGTAAGTGTGTAGGGAGTGATTATAATTAGGAGTGATTTAATCCATCCATTTGCTGATCAACTTCCGGGGTTTTGGGTCAATGATAATGTCGAGTTGGGTTGTATTGTTTCTCTGAGTTGCCCGGAATCTTATTGCGAATTGTTGGGGGGGGGGGGGGGGGAGGGGTTTGGGTACATGATTACATACTACTTGATAGGCAATTACGGGATTAAGTTAAGAATTGAATACTTATTATTCATGTATGTTTGTAGGGAGTGATTATATTTTGGAGGGATTATAAATAAGGAGAGATTTAGTTTACCCATTTGCTTATCAGCTTCTGGGGTTTTGGTGTCGATGGTAACGTAGACGTTGGGTTGCATTGTTTCTCTGAGTTGCCCGGAATCTTACTCTGAATTGTTTGAGGCTGTTTTCGAGTACATGATTGCCTGCTCTACTTGATGGGCAATTAAGTTGAGAATTGAATACTTATTATTCGTGTAAGTTTGTAGGGAGTGATTATAATTAGGACTCAGGAGTGATTATAATAATGAGAGATTTGGTCCACCCATTTGTTGATCATCTTCTAGGGCTTTGTGGACAAGTTTGCATTTGGTGTCTCGTATGCTTCATTTTACTGCTTGCGTTTGTTGATCAAGCTGTGATCTTAATGGTATTTCCTGTTTTTTCAGGTGGGTCTGCCAAATGTCGGCAAGTCTACTCTTTTCAATACATTGACAAAAATGTCGATCCCTGCGGAAAATTTTCCGTTTTGTACCATTGAGCCCAATGAGGCACGTGTTAACGTTCCCGATGAAAGGTTCGAATGGCTTTGTCAGCTGTACAAACCCAAAAGTGAGGTACGTGAATATATTTTCTGTTGTACCTAATGTTAATGCCATTGCGGCTCAATTGAACCTATATTCTCATGTCTTACTGCATCCCAAGAGGATACTAGTAGAAATAGACGCCAATTGAGCACGGAGGGTTGACATTTGTGGAATGATCACCACCTACACCGCATTTCTTAAATGAACCTAGGAATGCTATTTTCTAGACAGGAGTTCTCTTTTCAAGAAGAAAGTGGGACTAAGTTTCATGCAGCTATCTACGACAATTGATTAGAACAATTTTTAAGAGCATGTATAAATAAGTTGGTTTGAAAGTCAGTGTGACCGGCAGAGCTGTCAATTCGGGCGTGCAGGTCGTTTTCGACTCGTGTTCGGGACGGGGTCGGTTTCGGGTTTATTTAGGTGTCGGGTTTGGATATCATATTTAGAACCCTAAACTTTCAGGCATGTTGGGGTCGATTTTCGGGTCAAGTTAAATTCTGCCAATTAGATGTCAACTCAAATTAGTCTTTGCTCAAACATATTTTTGGTTTTGCTCCACTCTGGCATCTTTGATTTATTAATTGCTGATGTATTTTGTTTCGTTTTCTTTTTCTTTAATATGTCTGATCTCTATGGATTGACAGGTGTCAGCTTTCCTAGAAATACATGACATTGCTGGGCTTGTTCGTGGTGCCCATCAAGGACAGGGATTAGGGAACAATTTCTTATCTCATATTCGGGCTGTGGATGGAATTTTCCATGTTTTGCGTAAGTTGATGCTAAACGTACAAGTATAGACGCGTTGTTACGCTTAACAAGTTTCCATGTCTGAAGTTCTGGTTGTTTTTGTACCATTTCTTCTTATTTTTCATTTGGTTGTTTTGATTGCTTTAACTAGCAGAATTAGTTTATCATATGCTTGCTTAGATATAAAGATAACGGTCATGTTTCTGTTCATGGAAACAGGTCAGAACAACCATTCGAATTTTAAGCTTTCTGGCTTTGCTTTTCTTGGCAGGTGCTTTTGATGATCCCGACATTATCCATGTTGATGATTCTGTCGATCCCGTGAGGGATTTGGAGACTATTAGTGAAGAACTAAGGCTGAAGGTAATTTGTTATTCGTATAAGCAATTTTCTTGCGCTTATTGTCAGATCTTGCGTCTTATTTGGAGAATTACTTTCACATAAGCAAGAGAACAACCTTTATGTATCTGATCTTGTGTTTAGTTTGAGCAAGGTACGTCTGAAAATTGGAGTATTCAGAAGGGTTTAGTGGTGGAACTTAAGGTCATCTAGCTGATTATGGTTGTTGTGTTTGTTCCACCACAGAAAGTGGTTGTATGCTTGTATGTAGTGCTGATTCGTGAATGAAGTTGAGATTTGTTTCATTTGGTTTTAGTTGTTTAGTTTCTCGGTTCCAACTTTGTATAAAGTTGCTTCTTTTTGACTGATAATCTTGTAGAAAAATGTCAATTTGTAGTTGCTGTCTTGCTGATATGTTATGCCATTTAATGACAGGATGTTGAATTCATGGAGAGGAAGATTGAGGATCTCGAGAAAAGCATGAAGAGGAGCAATGATAAACAGCTCAAAATAGAACATGAGATCTGTCTAAGGGTGTGACCTCTGTCTAGGCTGAAGCAATTCGTGCCGTTTCATGCTTAGCATTCTCTATGGGATAACCTCATTATTTGAGAATTAAAACCTTTCGTGTTCTTTTCTTTTTTTTTAATGTTCGGAAGGACAAGAGGGCAGTCCATATGTGGACAACATCTAGTGTCCTTTTTATGAGACTGTTTGGTTGCACAATTTGCCTTGGAAATTTGGTAAACTTTCCCCATGTTTGGTTACCTTATATTAATGGGAAATATTTTACATGCGGTCCGTAATCTTACAATAGCCCGGGGAAAATTTGGGGGTTGGGATTTGTTTGGGGGGGGGGGGGTAAGGGAAAAATTTTAAAGATGTGAAATGGGAGATCATATTCACCTTCCTAATACTTTCCTAGGATTTCAAGATGTGAGCCAAACATTGCAAAATAATTTCCTTGGAAAAATTTCTTCCCGCATAAAATTTCCCTTGGGGAACTTTGTCCTGGAATTCTATCAATCACACTCTAAGAAACAAGTAAAAGGTGTAGTCTCAACACAAGGATGATGATGCATATTTGCTTCTTAGGTTCTCGTAATAACTTGCGTTGCCATTGATTTTACAGGTGAAAGCGTGGGTCGAGGAGGGAAAGGACATTCGTTTGGGGGACTGGAAAGCTGCTGATGTTGAGATCCTGAATACTTTTCAATTACTCACAGCAAAGCCTGTTGTTTATTTGGTTAGTATGCTTGATTGCTGCATGACGTGGTTTGACTTTTATCCTTATAAGTTTTCTATCGGAAGAGTTACACTTACCTACATACTTTTATCCAAATTTGTTATTGGTGATCTATTTGGCGAAGTTCGAGCTGTGAAGCATTAAAAAAAAATGGCTGCATGGTGTTGGCTTAGTTGCTTAGTCGACCACCATTGGATGAATATGTTCACTTCCATCCATTTTGGAGCATTGGGTCAAGTTTTTTTTTTTTTGGGGGGGGTGGGGTTGGTTGTGGGTAGACCTGGCAATTCTCGACCCGACCCAAACCGACCCGCAAAATGGGTTTTGAACACGAAATTCCGACCCGGGACCCGAAAATGACCTAACCCAAAGAACCCGGTAAAAAACGGGTCAGGTTTGGGTCGACCCGTTGGGTCAGACACTTTAATTTTAAGTGTTTTGTCTACTTTGGCCTTGTGCAAAAAAATGGGCTCATTTCATGAAAATTAAGGCCCAAAAGTAAAATATTGGGGGACTTTGGAAAGTTGTGCGTAGAGAGAGACATACAAATGAAATAACCAAATAACAAATTACCAAAACAAAACCCTAACACTGTCACTCACTCACTCTTTCAGTGAACCCTCAAACTCCTCAGTCCCGCCGCTCTCCTCTCTTTCAGTAAAATAGTGTATTAATATACCCTATATATTTCATAAGTACTGTTATTCGTGGATTTTTGACGTAAACTGCATAATACTTGTAGACTTGAATATTACCAAATTTTGTCCCTTAAGTGACTGATTACACAGGTGTCTTTGACTAATTATAATCAATTTTATTAGTTGTAAGTGACTGAGAAAAAGGGCGGGCATGACCCGTAAACCCAACCAAAACCGACCGAAACCGGAATACACCCGGCCCGTATTTCCCTGAACCCGAAATACACTCGACTCGTATTCACCCGAACTCGATATACGACCGACCCGTAACCCGCCCGTATTGACAGGTCTAGTTGTGGGTAGGGCAGTCAAAAAAGTGCCCGACCCGAAAACTCGATTCAGCCCGAACTGAGAAAAGCGGGTATGGTCATAACATTTCCGTCCGAATTTTTACACTGACTGAAAATTCGAACACAACAGTTTCCAATTTTCTATTGTCCGAACCCATTTAAACCCAAATTTATGCTTCTCCGATTTGTCCGACTCGGAAAATGTTCTAAAAACTGAGTATCGGGCATCAAATTTTCGTCCGATGTCCGATTCATGACCCGGACCCGAATTTTTGATAGCCCTAGTTGTGGGGGGTTGGTGGCAAGCAAGGTTGTTAGAATCGGGATCCTAGTTAGGAATCATGGAGTAGTTAGGATTGGAATTAACACACGTAGAATCGTGGATCGGAATGTAGATCATAGAATTGCATCGAGGATTTTGGGATCATAAAATCGTAGAATTGTAGATCCGGATCGGGATTTAATAACTATTGCAGCAAGCATCTGTGGTGTGCCCTTGTATTCAAGTAGCCTCCGGTAGTGCTTTAGTGCCATATGGCCTCAGTTGAATATTTATCAATTTCTAATGAATCAAGATGATCGCATATTTCTGTACAAATGTTGGTCACCACCTGTTCGTCTACTATGATGGTGTGAGACTCCCCCTTCCGATAAAAAAAGAAAAAAAAAGAAAAGACGCGAGCTGGTCTCCAACCTCCGTTGATTTATTCTTTTCAAGGAAATGTAAGAGTGTAGTGGTATTTATATGCTAACGTGATGCAATGATGTACACAGGTTAACATGACTGAGAGAGATTACCAGAGAAAGAAGAACAAGTTTCTCCCAAAAATTCATGCCTGGTTTGTCTTGAATTTCTTTGTCCATGCAATACCAATTATGATTTCTGAGTGTATGTTTTGGTGATGCGTATTCTAGGGTGCTTTCGCAGTCAAGATTGATGGAGTTGATCTTTAATTTGAGCGTACACATTTTGTATTTTGAAATTAACTTTTTGGTGGGCTATGTTGTACGGCGTTGGATATTGCCTTACAACCGTTATGATTTAATCGGGTAGCTTTAGGTACTAAAATTAATCCATAGTGTAAAGTACACATTTTTTCGTACATAGATTTTTACCAAAGTGTGCCCCCTCAGATAATATGTATATTTTACCTATGCTTCAGGTTTTATGTTGTTGCTTTACCTAGCCATCCTAACATTGTTGTTTTATATTAAACATCCATTGTATAACGGATAACCATCCTATTGTTGCCTGAAATGTTCCGTAAAGAATTCATTAATGTTAAGTGAGAAAAATTCCTTTTGAAAAATGAGATCATGATTTGGCTGTGAGGAAGAAAATTTGTTTATTAAGACTCAACATGATCCAAATTATCATAATTCGGTCTGTTTATGCTCATGTATTTGTTTGGTGTACCAGGGTGCAGGAGCACGGAGGGGAGCCAATTATACCATTCAGTGGCGCTTTTGAGAGAAATCTTGCTGACATGCCACCAGATGAGGCTGCAAAGTATTGTGAAGAGAACAAAGTGCAGACGTAGGTGCCCCCCCACACACACCACAGAAAGAAAGGATGAAATGATGATAGAATCACACAAATGGCCTTGAAATCAAAGTGCATCCTATTTTTAGCTTGAACATTTCAACTAGACCTGACAAAAATGACCCGAAACCCGAAGAAAAACTTACATGAGACTGATCCGAATCGTAATCCGAAATGTGACCCGATGAAGATTAACACCCGAGGGACCTCAAATCGAATCAGAACCCAATCTGAAAGAACCTCACCCGAAGTCAGGCCGAACTTCACCCGAACCGGAATTGGCTGACTTGACGCCAACCGAACCGAACTTCACCCAATCCGAACCTGAACCGATTCACCCGTTTGTCTTATTTGAAGACTTTTTCATGATCGGTTCATGATTTATTGTTTCGCTTGTTGGATGTAATTCCTCTTAGTCGAGTCAGTTTGGTTATTGAATTCAGTCACCTTCATTTCAGAAACTCCTCTGCTGGGTGCTGTTTTACACAGCTGTTCTTGTACTTTGATTTGTGGGAATGATCAGTTGACCGAGTTTAGTGTTTTGTGTTCTCCTACAGTGCCATCCCGAAGATTATAAAGACTGGATTTTCTGCGATTAATCTGATATACTTCTTCACTGCAGGCCCAGATGAGGTAAATTTTTCATGTCTATTAGCGAACTTGTCAATAATTTAACAAAAATTCCAGACTTAGAAATTACAACTTGATCAGATTCAGTAACTATTCTAAAACCACCCTTGTTCAAAAGACCTTCAGAAACCAAGTTCTTCCTCATATCCGGCACATGAAGAACATTCTTCAAAGTCAATTTCTTGCCGGATGTCAACTGTAGTTCCACTGTACCTTGTCCAAGGACCTTTGCAAGATCAACATAATTGTGGACTATACCACTTCACCGATTTAGTAGGTTTCCTTTAAACGGTATCGTGTACCTTCGTTTCTGTTTTATAGGCATCAGCCCCTCTTATTTTTCAGGATTTTTGTCTTTTATCCATCTTTTTATCTCACTTTAGCCCCAAAATAACGAAAAGGACGTGGTTTTTTCCGTGGTTGTAATCACGTTTAATCACTTCTTTGATGCGGGATCAAGTTATTGTCAAAAGTTTATGCATTGGAACTTGGAAGTGATTTTTAAGCATTAGTTCACGTGCTCCTCGCGTTTAAGAAACCTGCACCGTCTATTCCAGGACCCTCTAGACTTTTAGGCGTCTTGAGCATTCTAAACTAAAAGGGTGTGTTTGGAGGTAAATACCTAGTTTTACCCATTTTAACCCGACCCAATTTTACCCACTGTCCATTGGTTTTACCAAAACTTACCTGATATTACCAAACCAACCCAAATTTACCCATTCTTTCCCTTAACTTTTCCAAAACTTACCTAATATTACCAAACCAACACAAATTTACCCGGCCTTCTATTCCTTACGTGGGTTAGGTAAGGTTGGGTAAAATAAGGATGTGTATGTTAGGGTAAGTATTGGTAAATTTGATGAAAAGCGGAAAATAATATAAAACATATTCAAATTCCACATCACACAAATTCTTACTTTTCACCAAAAAAATTACCGATATTTACCCTAATATACACACTTTTTTACCCAACCTCATCTTACCCACATAAAGAACATGGCAATAATAACACACTTTTTACCCTACATGAAGAGTTGTATTGCCTTTTGTATGATTGGACGTTTTAGCAAGAGGGGAATTTAGAAATGTGAGAGGAACAAGAATATAACTTTTCGTTTATTTCCAATTGTCTTGACGTAATTTTTCTACATTTTTTGTTCATATAATATATCTTTCAAAACGATTTCAGGTCAAGTGTTGGCAAATTAGAAGACAAACAAAGGCACCTCAAGCTGCCGGGACAATCCATACTGATTTCGAGAGAGGCTTCATTTGTGCTGAGGTGATCACTATCGTCTTGTCGAACTCTAATACTGAAGAGTTTGCTGATTGAATATGACATGTGTCATTAAAGCATCTGTTAATTTTGTTACTTTTTTTACGCGAAGAAGATTGTCGGTTACAAACATAAGCTAATTAGCTACTATTCCCATCCGGACCATAGAACCTGAAGTGAAAGCTTTGTGACTAAAAGACTTTTTGGTGTTGATGTTTCAGGTTATGAAATTCGAAGACCTAAAAGAACTTGGCACTGAATCAGCTGTGAAGGTATATATACATACATGCCCTTGTGCATGGATTGCAAAGTTACATAACTATAGTTTCCTTAAGTGCCTGCTTTTTGTTGTTTTTTTGTTTTGAGATGTTAATTATTTCCTCTAGATTTATTTGGGTTTTTTTTTCACTTGAATGCATAATGAATTGAAAATCGATAGCCCGGATGGGCGTAGGGTAGCTCAATTGGTAGGCCATTGGGTTTGGGTTGGGATTATGCCCTAGTGGTCAGAGGTTTGGGTTCCATCAAGGGCAGTGGAGGGTTTTCTCGGTTGCTAAATAGTTGAGGTGCGTAAGCACGCCCTAGGTTATCGAAACAAAAAGGAAAAGAATTGAAATTTAGTTCATGCCCGGTATGTTCTTGCTTATCTACACAGCGCTGGCCAAAGATTACACCCGGGTCAAATTCGGGTCGATCTTTGTTAGCCGGCCTTTCTAGGTCTGACGATTCGGATGGACCTAAATTCGGTTGAAAAGTGGGTTCAAACAATGGAGAAAGGAAAATATTGTGTTGAACTATTCAGTCAAATCGGTTAATGTCAAAATTCGGACGGAAAGTCTGACTGTACCCGGATTTGATACCCCGTAGGACAAGATATTGCCAGCTCTGAATATTTGCACAAATCAAATGTAGGCGGTAGGCCGATATGTATGTTGTTGTAAGACTACTTGTATTTGGATCTCCCTTGACCCGCATAAGTTGGACCCACACGGACGGGCGTATGTTTTGTGTTATTTCTGTTTTTGCTGCTGATAAACGAGAAATCTAATCTCGGGACCCACCTCTGCAGGCCGCCGGGAAGTACAGACAGGAGGGCAAGACGTACGTTGTCCAAGATGGTGACATCATCTTCTTCAAGTTCAATGTCTCGGGTGGTGGGAAGAAGTAAGAGTAGAAGTGAAGCACTTTTGCCAATCTCGCGCCCTTTTAGACAGTTTACACTGATGCTTGCCGTCTGCTTTGATATTGTAACGCTTCCTATACGGTCGCATTGGTAGTATTATCGATCCATGTATGTTGCAAAATTTGGACAGTGATTTGTTTTCAAGTGTTGCTAGTTGTAAGAAGTTGAGCCGACACGAACCGACTCTTTGGGGTCGGATTCAAATGGGTATTTGGACCGGACAATTTTTTGACAGTTTTGGATAAGACTTTCAAAGTATAGGTCGTTGGCGAGATGTTCACATGTATTATTAAAAAGGTTATTTGCAGGGAGTCTGTTTCACGATAAGTTTATTTGAATCTGAATGGTCTTATACCAGGTGTTGCGTATCTTATTTGGGAAAGGTTTTGTGAGAAGGAAATTCTCCCTTTAGATTATGATAGATGCACTCTGTAAAGGTTTTTTGGACAAGTATAATTGAAATCCCTACCTTGAATTTGAAAATGTCAAAACTAATTGAGCCAATAGACCAAATCGACTCGATTATATGATTCACTGAAGTTAATTAGCCGAACTCGGAAATGATCCAATTCAATCTCGACAAAAGTAGAGATTCATATTTTTGCTTTATAGTTCATGCATTTTCATGTATGGGGGAAGATTGCCTACATTTGGATCATTTCAGACCCTGCATTAGCGGTTATATCTATGATTGTTCTTTTATGTGTATAGAATTGTTCTTTAATATCCATATAATTGTTCTTTTACTATTTTTATTGTAAGTGATTTTCATTAAGTGTCACAGGACATTTTATTAATGATTTATTTTTTGTTTTAAAAGGAAAAAAAGTAGAGAAACCCAAAACTACATCCAGTAAAACTAACTCGAGATCTGAAACCTGAACCAGAAATATCGACCTTGACCTGACACTCGGATGGATGACCAATGTTGACTGAAACCTGAAGAAACTGATTCAAACTGCAACTTGAAAAGTGACTATTGACATTCACATCCAATTTGAAAGAATCTCATCCGAATAGGCGAATACGACTCATCTAAACCCGACTCAACCCGAAATTGATTAGCTTGCCACGCAACCCAAACTGATCTTCACCCAAACCAAATCACCCATTTTCCAAGTCCAGGTATGGAAAAAACTAAACCGAGCCCGGTACCCGAACCGACACTCTATTGGACGATATGATCTTGGCCCAGACTTGAAGAGAACTCGAAACCGATCCGAACCGCAACCTGAAAGTGATCCACACTCAAATGATGTCTAATCAAACTAGAACCCAATTGGAAATAATTTCACCCGATCCAGCCTGAATGAAACTCACTCGAAGTTAAACTGTACCTGAACTGAGACTGGTTGGCTCGATGCCAGCCCAAACTAATCTTCAACTGAACCGATTAACAAGTCTTTCTTAATCATAATTGGATCATTTTCATGTTGCGGTTTGGATCTTTCGGGTTTGGGTTTTCTTTGGGTTAGGTTCGGCCTTCGGGTGTCGGTTCGATTTTTTCGGTTCGGATTCGTGTATCGATTTAGTTTTGCCAGGTGATCCAAAAGGCCCAAAACGCATAAATTCAAAAACAAAACGCTTTCTTGCTTAGCTTTGTTTGTCTTTTTACTACGCTTTTTTTTGAGGGAAAATGCAGAAGAGCTCGCAGGGGAAGCAGGGCGGCTCCGGCGGCGGCGCCTCCACTCCGGCGCCGAAGAGAGGCCGCCCCTTCGGCAGCGGAACCAACAGCGCCGCCGTCGCCGCCGTCGCTGCCGCAGCAGATTCCGCCGCCCCTTCCACTCTACTGGGGCCCACTCTCCAGGTCCACAGCTCCTTTGCTGGTATGTTGCTTCATCCGCCCAATCAATCTGAATTAGGGTTTATGTTTTGAATTAGGGTTGCAATTTGGAGTGCCGTGTCTTCATAATGTATATTATGCCCAATTTTTCCACAATTATTTGGAAAACTTGGGTTTAGGGTTCTATTTGTTTGTTTCTTGCTTTCGTTAGTGTTGAGACTAGCTTATTTTTTGAATTAAGGTTGCAATTTGAATTGTAATTTGAAGTACAATGTGTTCAGAGTGCACATTATGCCTAGTTTTTCTGGACAGTTATTCGGAAAATTCAGTTTTTTTAGGGTTCTATTTGTTTGTTTCTTGCTTTCGTTAGTGTTAAGACTAGCTTATTTTTTGAATTAGGGTTGCAATTTGAAGTGCAGTGTCTTCAGAATGCATATTATGCCCAATTTTTCTGGACAGTTATTTGGAAAACTTGGATTTTTAGGGTTCTATATGTATGTTTCTTGCTTTCATGAGTGTCAAGACTAACCTCGTTTTTTAATTAGGGTTGCAATTCGAAGTGCAATTTCGTAACTTTTCTCATTTGTGGGTGGGCTTGGGGTGGATTTTCTTGAAGGGAGTATAATGTGCAAAAGAGATTGACTCTAAGGTTTTGCGAGGGTTGATAGAATGAAATGTTGTAATGTAGCCATGTACTGTAGATATCTGAAAAGGGATTTATTTTTCAGCTTATATTGTCATGGGCTAAAGCAAAATGCCTCTCCAAACCTCTCGTCGGTACTACTTTTTCTTAGAGTTGTAGGGAGTGAGAGATCTTAAAATCTTGGGTCAATTGGAACTAGTTTGTGTGAATCTTGAATTTAGTGATAAGATTGCCGGATTAGATTCCCGCACCTTGTTTTACAACTATGCTTTTGGGCTAAAGCAAAATGCCTAACTTGGTTTTACCGTAAAACATTTTGTCAATCCTCATTTTCATTTGTAGGATTGATGCAGACAATAAGGAGAGCTATGTGAGGCTATTTTGAATTATTTATTGGTTCATGACCTTAGGTTATACTTTTGGTAAGGCTAATTTTAGATCATTTGGATAACTTTTATAAGATATTTTGCAGTAATTTCCATTTCATTTTGGGTGAAATTATTCAGGATTATGTTTTAGCCTCTTGTAGTCTTGTTACGAATTTAGACAATATATTTTCTTGGGAAATCAACAATACCCTAGGGTTAGGGGTAACTTATTATTTTCCAGGGCACGTTAGGCATATGAAACATTGTTGCAGATCTTTCAAAGGGATTTTGTTATGTATCATTTTCTGCATTTGTTTGTGGATCTTTCCTGAAAAATTGAAACTCACTGGGTTGTTACGTTCAGATCAAAACCAGAAAAGAATTGTTCTGGCTCTTCAGAGCGGCTTAAAGAGTGATTTGACATGGGCCCTGAATACCCTTACCGTACTCTCTTTTAAAGAAAAGGATGAAGTTCGCAAGGATGCTACCCCTCTTGCTAAGATACCTGGACTACTTGATGCTATTCTTCAAGTAGTATGTTTCCTCTTTGGCGGGGCTAATTCTTCTTCTACTTTGAACTTGGCACATATTGGCTATATTCAGCTTGCTAACATATATTGAGCTTGCTAACATGAGTTTTGTTTTATTGCCATACAGATTGATGATTGGCGTGACATAGCTGTGCCAAAGGAGTTTTCTAGGGCTCGGAGGGTGAGATTGTTGGGTGCCAATGCTCCGGTAACAGGGTTTGGAAATGAATATGAGGCTTTGGCTTCTAGTGATGGCTTACCTCAATCCATGTAAATTTTCTTGTCATTGTCTTGCATACTATGTTGTGCATTTAGCGGCTGTCTTATAGAGGTGTCCATTGGCCCAACCCGGGACTGGACCATATTGGCATGGTGCAGATACAGGAAACTCAAAAAATTATAGACAGGGACCGGACCAGTGTAACCTTAAAATAATATGACCTGAACTGGACTGGACCCCTTCCATGTGAACACAACTTCTAGAAGTAAATCCTTATAAATATAAGCAAGTGATATTATGTGATTCAAATGCAATGTCATATGCAAAATATAAAGCCTACTTCAACAACCAATTATCAATCAACTTAAATAAATAACATGATATTTATCTATGAGGTAAGTATTTTTTATTTTTAAACTCTTATCAAAATAATGTCTTCTCAACTTTCATATATTTTCAAATTAAATAGGTTTATAATTTGATTCTAGTTAACCTATTGTTAAAAAGAATAAATACATAAACTGGGTTAGCCGGTCCAACCCAGTTTTCTCTGGGTTTGGACCTGGCCGACCCAAAAACCCGATATTTATGGACTTGGACCAAACACACCCGATCCGAACAGCCCTGGGTCGGCCTGGGGCTTCCCCCCCTTTTTTTCTGGTCCAACCCGGAATATGCACACTCCTACTTATCCCAAGTTTACCTGATTATTAGAGCGGTTTATGCAGTGCTGGATCTGGCTCAGCTGTTCCGGATATATCATCACAAAAGGTTGCGGCTAGACAACGACCAACAGATTGGTGGTATGAGGAAGATGGTCTGTTCAACCTAGATGAGGATGGGCGTGCAGAAAAGCAGCAGTGTGCTGTTGCTGCATCCAATGTACTCCGTAACTTCTCATTCATGCCAGATAATGAAGTCATCATGGCCCAACACCGCCATTGTTTGGAGACAATATTTCAATGCATAGAAGATCAGACCACAGGTGAGTTGTGTTTATATAAGAAAATGCGGTTTCCGAAAATTCAGTCACAAAAATTGAGATGGCTTTTTGCTAAGAGTGCTTCCTAGCTGAGGCCTTTGATATCTAAATAAGTATGTGATGGGTTAGGCCCCCAGCGTCACGCCGTCGTTCCGTTTTGTGGTTTTATTAATTTATCTAGGGTAGAAAATATATTCAACATGATAAACTTAGATGCACCTTTACTCATAGCCTTGTACAATAGTTACCGTCCTGAGTGCCTTGAAGCGAATATGCAAAGGCTTACTTGACTAGATGCTTATATGATATCTCATCTTAAAGCAAATCCATAGAACTTGACCAGATTCTTCTCAAATGTATAAAGTGATGACTTATAAGATAACTCACTCCAGACGATTCCACAAATACGATGAAGGGATTGGTTTGGGAGTTAGTTGTTGGTTTAATGACCAACCATGATGATTGATTGACAAATGACGATGGTTGAGACCGCAGGGCTTGCAAGTATGGGAATTGAGACTCATGAACCACTAATGATTTAGGGATGGATATGTTGGGGTCCGTAATGGGCTGACAGGAAGAGATGATATTACCCGGAAGGCGGAATGTGAGCTTTTTTTTTTTTTTTGGGTGATAAGTAATCAAAAATTATATTAATAAGACTTTTGCTGTGAATGCTTTTGCTGCTTGGTCTCAATCTGGTTATCTTAACTTTTCTTCTGTCTGTTTGGGACTCACTAAGCTTATATCGGCTTGCTCCTACCTTTTTCAGAAGATGAAGAACTTGTGACAAACACTCTGGAAACTTTGGTGAATCTTGGACCTTTCCTTGATTTGCGAATTTTCAGCTCATCAAAGCCATCCTACATCGACATAACGTGAGCATTTATTTATCTTTGCTGCTGTGACTTAAACTAGTCTGGATTGCTAGATTTGAATACTCTCCCCTTCCCATTTTATATGTCATTCTAGTTTACGTGTTCGTCACACTTTGAAGATATTGACCATCAATGTCTCAACATATACAATGATCTATCATATAAATGTACTATCATTAGGGTCATAATGAAAAAAAAAAAAATACTATCTTAAGAATATACTTTTGCAATTTTTCGATAAACTATTATGTGAGAATTTGTCTGTTAAAGGACATGGGAGACCATGAAGCAATTAATTGGTGACGGATAATAAAATGGGAAGGAGAGTAGCTTGTTATAACATTCTCCTTGTATCAGGGAAAAGCGTGCGGTCAAAGCCATCATGGGCATGCTGGATTCTCAAATCAAAGCATGGCATTGTGCTGCTGCAGAATTGCTCGGGCGCATGATCATAAATCCAGATAATGAACCGTTCCTTCTTCCCTTTGTCACTCAGGTTCGGTTTGCATCCTTCTGATATATTACATGCACTTGGAGTTTATGCTCCAGGATATTGCAATTACACCATTGAGAGGGAACAACCGAATATATGCACGTGAACAATGACCCCTATTTGGAGCGCAAACTCTAAGAGCACTGAATAAATTGCATCTGGAATGCCTACATAAGTCTGTATTGCAGATCATGTAAGCTTAACCGAGCTATGCATTGCAGATCTACAGACGATTAGTGGATCTACTAAGCTATGCAGCACATGACTCGCAAGCAGCCGCTGTTGGGGCACTCTATCACCTTGCAGAAGTCAATATGGACTGCAGGTTAAAGCTGGCTAACGATCGATGGTGAGTTCATCTTTCATTCACACTATCAATATTATTACATGCCCCTGGAATTTATGCTATACGATATTTGCAAGTGAACAATTATACTACTGTAAATTGAACGACCTGATATCTGCAAGTAAACAATCACACTATTTAGAACACGAACTTCTGGAGTTCAGGAGCACGCAATAAATTACACTCACTATGGATGCCTTGCTATATTCCAAAATTACCGAGATTTACCTACATTACCCAACCTTATAATTTTCCATAACTTACCAGCAAAATGTCCATAATCATGGAACCAGCCTCTTTTTATCATTTCTTTCCATATTTTTAATACTGAACTTTTCAACTTTTAGCTGAACATACCAATGTTTACTTTACCCTACCTTACCCATACCCGAAAATATCAGACCCTAATCGGAACCAGTCTTTTAATTCACCCCCCCCCCAAAAAAAAAAAAAAAGAAACCCTACCCAAACACCTTGTTTTCAGCGGAATTGTAAAGATATTGGACTCAAATTCATTAACTTACCATTGAAATAAACTTACATTTACCATACCGTGGTCGGTACTGAACCATGTTCTCTTTAAACCCACTTTCCAGGGCGGTGGACCGGTTGTTGAAAATCGTGAAAACGCCCCATCCCGTTCCAGAAATATGCCGAAAGGCTGCTATGATTGTGGAGAGCCTAGTGTCCGAGCCACAGAATCGGTTGCCTCTCTTAGCCTATGAGAACGCGTTTGCCGAGATCCTGTTCTCCGAGAGTAAGCAGGCCGACACATTTGCAAGGATACTATTCGAATTGACCGCCCGCCCAAACAACAAACAAGGATTAGCTCGCGGGGTATGGGGCATGTAATGTATGCATTAAGGGGGTGTTTGGTCGGATTATTTTCCTGGAAAAGTCTTGTCAACTTTTCGAGGCTGACTAATTTTCCTGTGTTTGGTTGAGGTGGGGTGCATTATTTTCCACTCATACTCAGGGAAAATGTTTCCCAGGATACTACCAAATGCACCCATAAATGCCTGGTTTTTGGCTGTTCTATTTGGCAATCTTAACCTCTGCTGAAAATCTGTATCGCATCCACTAGTATGCCGAAGAAGACATTGGTGAGTTAGTTGTATTTGTATACAAAGTGTATGAACTCAATCGAGGAGGGTGATGGTGATCATGTAAAATGGACAAATCTCTGAATCTCCTATTTGTGTACAAATGCAGAAATATTTCATTTTCATTTGATTATTTTTTAAGATTAGATTGTAATGGATTGAAACAAAATGTCTCTCGATCTCTTCCACTTATTTTCCATGTAGTTTGGTTTAGGAAAACAATCTTTCAATTTAAATAATTTTCAATATTTTCCAAACCATCATGAAAACTGTGGATAAAATGCCTTCAATTTGTCATGTATTTTGATTAGTTTTAAAAAACCGTGAAAATAATGGATAATAGTCCTTATTAGCATTTTTTTTTTGGCAAAAGAGAACTTTTACAAGAAACTAAACAGGCCAAGGATATTGTCTTTTCCTCGCCCTAATAGCGAATATGTGAGCATCCTTGACTTGAGTTCTGCAGACTTTTTCAATAGTACAAACATGGAAACTGAACATGAGTTTTCGACAAGACTCAAGGATAGAAATACAATTAATCGGAGGAATGATGCAAGGCAATGTTTCAAGACCAGAATAAACATTGAATGAAAATTTCTTGGGGAAACTTTGGAGTCCCCTGAGGCTATTGCATTCCATATCATCACCACCATCATCTACAGAGCACCTGTGATACACAGATACAGACTATGTTTTCAGATTCAGATATGACTGACAAACATCATAAGATCGATCGTTCAATCGATCTTTTTCGGAAAACATCGGTCAGAAAAGCAAGCTCGCCCATGCTCCGATGAATGCAAACCCTCCAAATGGTGCCAGCCTCGCGTACTTTCGGTCTTCTTGCAATGCCACAACATAACACCTGCAAAACCAATCATCAATCATCGTCCTCTTTGTATCTCACCGAATCCAGTTCTGAGAGGCTGATTCCAATTGACCCAGAATCATGATCCCTTTTGAATTCAAGTTTAAGCATAACAGCACAAGAATGGGATACATACAACGGTTTCAACTCGTGGCAAAGAGCGCATGCATCACAACATCAACATGCATGTGTGGAGATTTTAGGCGTGGCAATTGGGTCATTCGGGCTGGGTTCAAGCTGGGTCATGTTTGGGTCAACAAGGTTAAAGTTGGGTGTTTTGCGGAACCGGATTTGTTTCGAGTTACTTTACATTGAGTTCGATGAACGTGTCTTGTGAAAACAATGACTTTAGTGAAAGACAAACTTGGGTCAAGTTGGATTTCGACCTTAAGGGGATGTCGACCCGGTACAAAAGGGGCAAATTACAAAACCATAAAGCCCTCACAATTTCATCTTTTTGTTAAGACCAAATCACCTATAAGAGTTACAGTGAGAGAGATTCCTATAGAGGGTGATCTGGTGAAGGTTTTGTTAAGACTAATAAGTCATACCAGAATGACATTTCAATGTAAATGTGGCTAATAACTTATATGGTGAGACGGTCTCACGCAAAACCTAATTTAGAACTAATCACTTGTACATGTAGGCGCTTTGATCCAAATGAGTCATCCAGAATGACATTTCAATGCAAATGTGGCTAACAATTTATAAGGTAAGACGGTCTCACGCAAAACCTAATCCAGAACTAATCACCCCTACATGTAGGGCCCTTTGATCCAAATACTTGAATGTCAATTAAATGTATGATAATGAAGATGGTCATATCTTGTTTATAATCTACCAAGGTCAAATCCTTCGAGTGATCGCTACAATCACCAACCTCCAAATGAACATATCATACACAAAACAAGATTATCAGTAAAGTTTCAATACCCTAAACAAATGCAATTTACTACGTTCTCCTGGAGTTTGTGCTTCAGTGTGATTGTTCACTTGTAGATATCCCGGAATATAAACTCAAGTATGTTGTAAAACAAAGAAGGTGAAAGCGTGAAACTTACGTTCCTGAAAATGCCACAATCCCAGTAGTCAAAAGGCCTCCAAACTGCGGACGAAAAAGACCCACAGCAAACACAAAATGAATAATTGCATCAGAATACGATCACGCCATGCAATTCAGGATGAAATTCATGAGCCAAACGAGAAATGAGAATGCAAGAAAAGCATAAGTTCAACCGGGAAATAAATGACATACAATATTCGGGTTTCTGGTGATCGGGGCAGCTAATAAGGCTGCAGTGTGCACCAAATGATATAGAGATGCCGTCTGCCAAACCTGCAACATCGTATATGCAACAAGATAACAACCAAAAGGTCAAAAACCCAGATGGATAAGTAAACTACGATTACCAATTATCAACATGAAAGCATAATTAAATCAGCATTACACGAAATCCCTGAAAAATACACAAAGAACCAAAACCCACATATGTAAACAAACTACCAGTTAACAACATCAAAATCCAAGTCCAAATACTAGAGCTGGCAAAGTTTAGTTCGGCCCAAAAAGAACCGGGTCCGGTCATAATTTTTTTGTCCGAATTTCGCATATTGACCAAATATTCGGACATAATAATTCTCTCTTTTCTATTGTCTGAGCTGAACCCCGTTGCGACCAAAGGCAGGTCCGATTTGACCCGGAAAAAACCGGGCAGGGACATCAAATTTTCATCTGAATTTGACCCGAACCCGACTTTTTGCCAGTGCCACCAAATACCCAAAAGTCTTACAGCAAAACAGGGAGTTTGGGGGGGTCCAATACAACAGTTTTTTCCCATGATTTTAAATTGATTCACTACAGGATGGAAGAAGCACAAGGGGTTTAGAGACGCATTTTGCTTTAGTCCATCATAATCTAAGCTGAAAAATAAAAACCTTCTCAGATATCCAAGCTATGGAAAAAAGAGTTAAATCAGCAGTTACACAAATACCCAAAAATGCAGCTGAATTACCCCAAAAAATAGTTCGAAAAACCCTAAAAACCCAACAGTCCAACACTCCCACCGAAAATTAACCAGAAAGAGGAAATGATGGAGGAACTTTAGTCCATTACTCCCTTCATTCCATATCATAGTCTCCAATATCATTCTTTGGTTAATAATTTCTTATATAATACTTTATCAACAATTACAATATTATAGTCAGTATTATTTTTCTTTACAAATCTAATGCTACATAATTTTCAAAGATGACAATTAATACAGGACTGGGACGGAAGGGGTATAATCTAAGTAGAAAAATAACCATCTTCAACCATATAAATTATGAACTGAAAAAACCCCAGCAATGCAGAAATACCCCAAACCACCCCACAAAAAGGAAAAAAATCAAATGAGAAATGTAGATAGATACCTGTTTGTAAGAAGGATCTTTGGGGTTGAATCCATGGGCACCATACGTCCCCAATCCAAGAGCAGCTACACCTGGTTCACTCAGTAATTTCGTTCGAAATTCAAAACCCTAATCAAAATTCAAAACCCTAATCGAAATTCAAAACCCTAATCGAAATTCAAACCAAAATGCGAAACACAAATCATAAACACACAGAGAAAAAGAGTGAGAGATTGATGATAGCATAGTAGTACCAGAAATGGCGGCGACTTTATGCCAGAGAGAAGGATCCATCATGATTGTTCTAACACTTCCTCGCAATCGCATGGAAATGGAAATCCCAGTGAGAATTAATGAAGAAAGAAAGTAGAAAAATTTGCGACTTTTGGGAGTGAAAATCAGCTTCTTCTTCACTGGTGTTGCTCTGTGCACGTCTCATGATACTCTTGTACTCCCTAGTTCCTCCTTCCCCAAATACTTCCTCCCTGCCGTATTAACTGATACTTTGATTAAATTTTGATAATCAATATAGGTAATTTAAAATTTATTTCATTGTAATTTGTGAATAACTAACAGTCAAAATTTAATCAAATTGTCAACTAATATGGAGTGAAGGTAGTATTTGTCACCTTTGTCAAACTTACGGATAAAAAGCAATTAGTAAAAGTTAAATTTTAGTAAATTTTGATAATTTTTGCTAACTTTTGGTTACTTTTAACAAATTTACCTTAATACATCAAAAATATTTTTGTTTGTTTTTTGATAAATTTGGATAAATTCAGATAAAATTGTTAAATTCAATTTACCCATTAATTTTACAGACCCTCACAAAACCAAAAAGACTTCCAATTTACGGTCATCTGCATTCTTGAAAATAAGGGGAAAAGGTGAATAAAATAGTGAGCAAATAAGAAAAATGGTGAATAAAAAAGAAAATTTGAAGAAAAAGATGTAGTTAATAACTAATAAGGTTGATTTAAGGCACCGTTCTTTATGCGGTATCGCAACTTACCACACCGCAATATACCGCAACCTACCGCAACTCATCGCAATCTACTATTTATCTTTTCATTAATATCAACACCCATTTATTATTTTTCACCGCAATATACTATTTACCTTTTCACTAATATCAACACCCATTTATCATTTTCCACCGCAACCCACCGCACCATAACTCCACCGTATAAAAGAATGGTGTCTTAATAAATTAGTAATTAATGGATTATTGGAACTGTAAGGTGACAGATATTATGCAAAAACGGAAAGTTAATTAAAATGACAGATAATACGGGAAGGAGGAGGGAATACTGTGTAAGGGCCCGGCCGACCCGGATAAGTTATTGTTCGATAGTCCAATATATATTACGTGCATCTGGAGTCTGTGCAAGTGAACAACTTCATATATGCAAGTAAACAATGACCCTATTTGGAGCACATGCTATAGAAGCATGTAATAAATTAGCCCAAAACAATAATCAAACAAAAATAATCACAAAATGAGCCTCTTTACATACAAATATGTTGTAAAAACCGACGGACGGCTGGTCCGACCGATTCAACCAGGGGTGGCAAAAATTTGACCGACCTGATTGACCAAATTTGACCGACCTGAAAAAATCGGGTTTCGGACATGGCTTTTGACCAAATTTAAAATTCGGTCATTCGGTCATGACCGAATTTAAATTCGGATCAAGTTCGGGTTTTGGTATTCAAATTCAGGTTGACCAAATTTTGGCTAACATTTAGATTCGATCAATCCGGGTTCGGGTTGACCAAATCCGAAGATAATGTTAATAACTCATGTAAAGAGGCATAAATTTCATATTCAGTCAAGTTTGGTCATTCGGTCAAATTCGGTCAACTGGTCATATTCAGTCAAAAAAGTCTAGTATTCAGTTAATTTTTAGTTTGACAAAAAATTAAATTCGGTCATTCGGTGAAATTCGATTATTCGGGTTCGAGTCTGGTCATTTTGTCCGAATTAAAATTTGGTCAGAGTTTGGGGTTTTTGACCGAATCCGAATACCCGAATTGACCGAACCTGATAAGACCCGGACTCGAATTTTTGCCACTCCTAGGTTCAACCGTGAACCGCCAAGTTGACCAGTTTGGTTCCAGGGTTAGTTCCAGGGTTAGTTCAGCTAACTGGTTCAACCTGGGAAAAAACGCAAACATCGGTTCAACCCACAATTACACATCATTTTTTGAACTCAAATTAGTGATAATTTTACAAGCAAATGCCAAGCTTTCAGCAAATGTATGTTGATTTTACATACACAATACAATACCACCCAATGAGTTCTTCCAAATTAGGGGAACAAAAAGAAAACCACCCACAATTACACACACAATGAAAATGGGCCTTTACATGGAATTAACTACTCATATCATACATGACAAACATCAATCTATATTATGTTTCCATTTGGAGCAAAGAGTTCAGAGATGTGCTGTTGAACTTCTGAGCTAGACCGCGAAGAACGAGCACGATGACATCTCTCAAGTGCCGCGTATGCACCATGATGTCTGCCTCACTTTCCCCGTCAACCACCACCCTCAACCGGTGTTGATCGTTGCGGAAAACCTCCACCTACAAAACCGGCCGAGTGTAAAATGTCGAGTTGAACCAATAAGTAATGTGAAATACATAGCATGAGTTAGCACTAGCGTAAATTCGGGTCGGTCAAATCAGTCAACGGCAAATTGTGACGAGAAATTGGTAAGCATTGCCTAATATTTTTCGAGTTGACAAGGTCGTAGAATTCAGACAATTGTAGAATTTGGATCGACGAGTTTCACAAACCCTAAGAGAGAGCTTTGGTTTTCTCAACATTCAAGGCGGATTAGAATTTTCACCACATTCCTTTGCTATTCGCAATTAATATTGTTTTGATGGGTCATTACCTACTTACCTTACCTAACCCGACTTCACCCATTTCCCCCCATATTTTTTATACTCAACTTTTCAACTTTTACCCAAATTTACCCAACATTACTTTATCCAATCTTACCTTCCCCCTATAAAGAACAAAGGCTAAGTAACTTTTAACGAGTTTTTTTTGTGAAGGGGGTTGAAAACTGTCGATATACATTACATGCACCTAGGTGAACAATCATACTATTGAGAGTCAAGAACCTGATATCGAACAATCACACTATTTGGCGCACAAACTCTAAATTGCAGAAAACCGTAACTAAACAAACACAAACTTACATGGAACGGCGGAGCATAACTGCCACGCATTTCGGTAGTGGGGAAAGATGTTTTGGAACCCGGCTTGACCACCTTGACTCTCTTTCTATTGATTTCGAGGATTCTCCTCTCGAAACCACCAGCATCAAATGCCTAGAATAAGAGTTTGAATCAAAAAAATAAGGAGGTGTTAATAATAAGCAAAGAACTATTGAAGATGAGCAAGTACCAACCTTCTTGGACACGGGCGCCTTGTTGCACAAGACCTGTTGAGAGATTTTAGAACTAAGAGAATCCAACAAATGAAATGAAAACACGTCGTCTATTACATAAACACAAATTCTAGGGTGACACCGTCTATTACATAAACACAAATTCTTGTTCCGTAAATGGTTGATTAGATAAAAGCCCAAACTAAAAACCGGCATTGTGAGAGCTACATACCTCGAACTTCACAGACCCAACGTCCAACTTTTTCTTCACTTCTTCGTGAACATCGGGCTCTACAAGTAAGTACCGAACACCAAGCGTCAAATTACCGGGAAAAGGCATGGAAAAATTCTAGGGTAAGACAGTCTCACATAAGTTATGGTGAGAATGAGATGGACTCTTTTTACGGTGACCTGTTGAATGCTTTGCTATGACTAATAAATTATTCATAAATTATACTAGAATGACTATTTCATACGTATGTGACTAATAATTTATTCAGGGATGGCTTTTATCGGGGTCACCCCGAATAAATATAGTGATGAGCCCATCTCACATGACACCCATTGATGATCCAATGTCATAAACCAGTCGATTGTTGAAAAAAATGATATCAAAAGGTTCACCAATTGCTATTGGCTCGGTTGATGTGGAGATAGGTTGTCCCTCGACTCCATCTTCTCTTACTGGTGTATAGATTGCTACCAATCTGTATCCCACATCATCAACATTGGCTTCATACATCCTTCCCGTCTCCCCTAAAAAAGCATTTGGCATTACAATCCAAGTTTAGCAACCGATGGAATACTCGTATTCATAACAATGGAGTTTCTATGTACAGACATGATAATTTTGCAATTTACTACGTACTCCAGGAGTTTGTGTTCCAAATAGTGTGATTGTTCGCATGCAAATATCTTGGATCATAAACTTCAGGTGCATGTAATATATATTGGGATCATTTACAAACGTAAATGAACGAAGGAGTTTATAAGTACAACCAAGATAATTTTGCAATTTGTTACGTACTTCAGGGGTTTGTGTTCTAAATAGTGTGATATGTCACTTGCAAATAGCGGGGTGTTCACTCATGATAGTATGATTATTCACATGCAAATATCTTGGAGCATAAACTCCTGGTGCATGTAATATATATTGGGATCATTAACAGACATAAATGAATGACAGAGTTTCTAAGTACAAAGAGAAGCTGAGAAGGTATGAATGAAAGATAGAACATACCGGGAATGGAGATGAGATCGGGACTTCCCACCATGGATCTAAGCCACTGTATTCGACTTTTGCCTTCTCTTCCTCCGCTATAAACTCCTCGAACCGCATATAAATTGGTGTGCAATCCTCTTCCCTCAATCTCCAATTTATCTATTCTCGGGATTCCTGAAATTAACCAACTTGTTAGGAAAGGTCATGCCTAATGAGTAATGTCCGGGTTGTTCGACTAGAGATATGTTCTTGGATTGAAATAGCAGAACAATACAGCCTAAAAAAGATAAAGGTATATAAAATGTGCCTATGCATACATTTTCTAAATGGGTCACATCACATCCTCTTGGGTGTCCTTTAATACATATTTCGATTACTAGTTGGGGAAAAAAGTAGGGATATCTGGCTCTAATATACTGACCTATGAGGGTATTTGTCTATAATATATCAACCTTTCACTTTGGCAACAAATATACTGACCTTTATATCCGTACTACTGTTAGTAGACCAAATTTGAGTAAATTTGGTATACTAACAACAGTAAGGATATAAAGTATATTAGTTGCCAAAGTTCTAGGTCAGTCTATTACACAGACAAATACGTACGCCCAAAGGTCAGTATATTAGAGGCCAAAATTCCAAAAAAAATATATTGATAACTCGAGGTATTATTTTTGTCTTCAAAACGTAGCTTCCATTAACACAACAACAACAACAAGACCTGTCAATTTGAGCAGGCGGGTCAGTTCAGTTCGGTACGGATTGGGTTCAGGTTTATTTATGTTTTAGGTTTGGAAACTCCGGGCCTAACCTTAAACTTTCATGCGGGTTTGGGTCGGTTTTCGGGTCGGGTCAAATTTTGCCAACTCTTCAACAACAAACCCTAGTGTAATCCTGCTAACACGAGGTACGAGGGATCCAAATGTGGGCAGTCTTCCCCCATGCATGGGAGTGCATGAAGAGACTGATAGCTTCCCTTAATACATTTCTAAAGCTAATTTTCAAGTGGGGAGCTTCTCTCGACACATCATCTCAGTTAGAGTTATTCACAATCTAGTCCGGACCGAAAAAGGGATTGGGCTGAGAATTGAGCCGAATGGACCAAGGGAAGTTCGGTCAGCCCTTGCTCCAACCTATGGACCGAAGGGCCGAAAAAAAGTGAGTCAAATATTGAAATTTTAGGGTTTCTTTCAATCTTTCTCATTCAGTTCTTCGTTGGACGGTGAAAAGTACCTGGCAATATTGGCGTACTTTCGGCATATGCTGGCTCACTTGACCTTCCAAATACATCATTTACAATGCATTGGCATCTCAGGCAACGACCGATATCCTCAAAACGTAATCTGTAGGAACACGAGCGCTGTGAAGGTAACATCTCCAAGGACTCCACGTCGTCCGATCCAGAAGAATAGTACCTGCAGCAAATGAATCTTCTGTCATAACATATCAAAGGCGAAAATAAGATGTTATGAATTTTATGGATTACGGTGTGAAACCATACCATTGATACTTGACATCTTTCTTGTACTTGCTCCACACAATCTGCTGCTGCTCGCTATTTGGGACGACTTCAACAGCGGTGAGTTTGTCTCCTTCCATCGCTCTTCCGGTGAGAGCAACCATTTCGATTTTCAAAGGCTCTAGGGGCAAAAAAGCCGGAAAAATAAAAAACAATAGTTAGTAAAGGACTGAAGCCGATAAGCCTACATAAACGTAGAGAGCTCGTCCAGAACTGATTACCTGGCAGAACAACATCTGTCAGATCGGAGAGTTCGAGTTCCCCTACAACTGAATCTGAACGAACTGGCGTGTATCTGTTCAAAAGTTAAATTCATCAGCATATTACTTCCATAATTCAAAAGAGATAAGAGACCGCACAATAAATGGCAAGGATGACAAAGGACTCTCCGCACAAAAACAGCAGTAAAAGACACAAACTGAAAATTTTAGGTAAAAACCTATTTGGTAGTTTCCCGGGAAAGACTTTCCCAGGAAAAACTTTCATGGGAAATATTTTCCCTAACCCCCCTTGGGAAACTTTTTAGTGAGGTTGTGAGGGAAATAATAGACCCCCATCAAAACTTTCCTATATATTATGGAGAACCAAACATGGGAAAGTTTGTCAACTTGGAAAAGTTGACCAACTTTCCCGGAAAAATTTCTCAACCAAATGACCCATAAATGAAGTGAAGATGTATCGGATTAATCATGCTAGATCTTCATTCACCAGAAGCTCGTTTCCAAGTTCTAACAAATAACAGTGCAATGTCGCCAACAAACAAACTTACCCAAACAGCAAACGGCAATTATAATCTGAATCGGTGACTTCATAGGTACGAGAATTCGCCTCATCTATTAAGGTAACGGTCCCATCGGCTGTTTTTCTGTACCAGGTAAACAAACTCGAACCCTCGTGTCCCCCGAAATACTGTCCTTCGCCGCAATAGGTGCTCGAATTCAAGGCCTTCACATGAACATTGGTGACAACCGGATGCGCTGTTAAGAAATCAAAACTGTCACTTCTGGAGTTTACTACAAGAATCGAAACGTTGTATAAGGCACAAAAATGTGATTAGCGGCATATTACCTGGGGCAATAGGATTGTCAGAGACTGCGACCAATGGTTTGCCACGTTTCCCGTCTTTACGGATTGGAACCCAATGTAATGCCAAATAAGACCCCACATCATCAAGAGACGGTGTATATGTTCTGTAAACCAGTTGATCATTAGAAGAACTAAACTAAAGGTCAGTCCAATCCGTGGGTAAGATAAGGTAAAGTAAGGTAAGTTTTGGTATATTCACGTAAGTTTGGGTAAGTTGAACTTTTACCGAGCCATAATTTACCCACTAATTTCTACCTACCCATGATTTACCCACGAATTGGACTGACCCTAAAGCATGGAGAAAACTGATCGTAGAATACGAGAATGGCTTTTGATGAAGCAAAAGGTGAACCAAGAACTTACAAATTTCTTCCACATACAACAACATTTTCCCACAACTCAGATGAACCAAGCAAAGCAGATGCATCACACTTGTCCTTCATACGGTACCAAATATATTCCCCAAAACTTTCCTGGCCGCCAAAGTATCTCTTGTGCGGAATCACTTCCTCGGCCTCACAACATGCCGGAAGAGTAAGGTCTAGGCCGATAGGGTCAGCTGTGAAAAGAATGAGTCCAAAAGATGGATCAATGACCCACCAAAAAAAAAATGATTCAAAAAGCGCAAAACATATAACAAAAGAGATGCCAAAAGATTGGGCTTTTCGCTTTTCTTGGCATTAGGTATTGGAGTAAATATGAAACGTCTTCTAATCTTTTCTTGTAACCCGCGAAGATCATTGCAATGGCCTTCATACCACAAGAGTCCAGCCTACGCAAGATAATCATTCAGATAAATATGATACAGTGTGAAAACCACGTACCAGGCAGTATAACATCAGATGTAACACTTCGAGGAAACCCAGTAGCTCCATCTTTCCGAACAGGTATGAAAACGACCTCAATGCGGCATCCAACATCCTCAAGAGCTAAATCCAGCACCTCTGCAAAAATGAAAAGTTCGTAGTAACCATTCATTCTTCTTTTCCCTAGGGTACGAGTGTACGACAAACAACAACCAAACCCTAGTGTAGTCCTACTAACGCAAAGTCCGGGTGATCTAGATATAGGCAATTTTTCCCCCATACACAGGAGTGCATGAAGAACCCAATTCCAACAGACCCAAAAAAAAAAAAAAAAAAAAACCTTTTGACAATTGAAAACAAAACCATTTGGAAAGTAAGGGAATCAGAGATAAAGATAACTTCTTTGCTCAAAGGTAAAAAGAAATATTTCTTGGTTCTTACCATCAGCACACAATTTCTCCCTCTCACCATCCGGCTTCACTCTAAACCATTCATGAAGGCAATTGCCTCTCTTCCTGCAAAAAATCATAATATATACAAGGCTATAATAATGGACACGTGGAACTCTGAAAGTACTGTCCCTTAAATATTGGTTCAACACTAGCTTACCCTCCACTGTAGGATGCAGTGAAGGTCAGTTGTTGCCCTTCGGTCATCGACCCGGAGAAATAAAGAGCCTGGCAGGTAGGAGGACCTACATATTCATCAAGTGACAACATGAAGAGTTAAAAGCTCTCAACTTTGGGTATAAGTATGATTGATTTGAACAAAATGACAAACTAAAAGCTCTCAACTTTGGGTATCTGATGGAGGATTGACAACCTTGAAAACGAAAGTTAAATGCATGTAGTTTATATTAGAAAGATCAATTTAGCCAAATTGAGGACCCCTTGCTCACTGACTCTGTTCTTTAGAGAGGTAAGGTAAGGTTGGGTAAATTTAGGTAAAAGTTGAAAATTTGATATGAAAATATAGGTACAAATGGGTATCAGTTGGGTTGGGTAAGCTTTGTTCTTTACAGGGGTTAAATACCCTATTACCTAATCCATCCAAATTTACCCATTTTACTCATACTTTTAACACAATTTTTCAATTGTTACCTAAACCTGCCTAAGCGTACATTACCCAATCGTACCTTACCCCTCCAAAAGAACCAAGTACAAAACTTGATAACAAGTCACTAGGAGAACTAAACCTGAAAACTTTTTCATGGTTTTCAAGTTATGCACAACACTTCCAATCTTAATAATAATTGGAAACAAGTCAATGAATAGTCCTCCCTTATTTTATGCATTCTTCCGAAGATTGACAACCTTTTACAGGGTGGAATGAGAGCCTATGAGATGGAATGAGAGCCAAATATTTGCTTCTTACCGGGTTCTACTGGACCAAACAGCTCAGAAACTACTATCGGACCACGTGCCCAATCACTTCTAACAGGTTCGCAAGATACCGATACAAAGCATCCAATATCATCAACTGTAAGCGTGTAGGATGATGTAGTAGCTCCATCAATTTCATGTTGCTCCCCATCTGAGCCAGCCTACACAAACAAGTAGCCATGTCAAGAAGATTCTAACATTGACAACATCAAGATGCATCCTATAGATCATATCAGTACGGATTTCCAAGCATAAAAAGTGAAGAAACGCCATTTTGAAGGAGGGAGATCCCCGTCCATTTGAAAAATTAAAAAGGAAGAAAGATTCCTCAAATGTTGTCAGAGACAAATCCGACACAAATGTGGGTCTCTTGGAATCACTCTCTCCACAAATAGCGATGTTTGTTGAGGTCAGTTAAGGTTGTCTATATCTAGATCTCCCCAAACCCCGCAAAAGTGGGGCCAACACCAGGAGCTGTTGACAAATCCAACATAAGAGACTTTAATTTGCAGATCGAGTACAATCTTCATAATACCCGAAACCAGTGGAAAATTGACTCTCCCTCTTCACCGCCCCAATATCTTTTGTCAGCAAGCAAAGTTGATCCTTCAATGGATTTCCCAACTATTTGCAATGAAATCAATCTCGGATTTCCTGAACATTGAAAGTATCATCCAAGGTTAGACAATGAAGGACAAGAGATAAAGATTCAGTTCACAACCGCAATTTCACCAAATTGTTTCCAGCCCCGTCATCGTCATATCTTTTAACCAAAAACTTCAGACAAAATTATAAAATGAAAATAGTACACCTTTTGTAACAGTATGTACACCTATCATATTATATCCCTCAGCATCATTCAGATATAGTTGAAGTTCCTCAAACTGACAAAATGTTTAACCTAGCAAATTACGTTTGAGATACACGAACAGAAAGTACATTCTTTTTGTTTTTCCTTCCATTGAGTACACAATACACCTAGATAGTCTTAGAAGTATAAAGGGAGAACATCAACAGAAACCACAAAAACATTCATATAAATATTGGATAGCAAAGCAAAAGGCTAGAGCAAATGTAATCACCAGCACGAACACACTCTTGTCCCATGCAAACTCCCGGTTCACCAATCATACCATCATCTCGAGCAGGTATACATCTGAAGGAGATAAATTTGCCAATGGCATCTGTTGGAATTCGGTATTGAAGATGCCCAGAAGCTTCCTCTATTAAGGTACCTTTATCAGTTTCAACCTTCCAATACACAAGACTGTTAGCAAGAACAGAAGATAGTTGATCTCCAAAATCTAACCTCAATTTAAAACTTAAGAATTTGCTCTTATTAAACCACACTTTGAGGACTTATTTGCAATTCTGTCTTCTTAACTAAAAAATCATAGATATCATGGTGATACACCTACATTAAGGGTGCATTAAAAATCTTCCCCGGGATAAAATTTACTGAGGTTGATAGTGAAATAATGAGCCCCACATCAAAAAATTTCCCATTCACTAAGTACAACTAAACATAGGAAAATTTGTCGACTTTGGAAAGTTGACTAATTCACCAGGAAAGTTTACCAACCAAGCGCACCATAATGTACACTTCTTTATGTTCAATTAACCACCACGTAAAACTTAACGTTTATGCCCAAATGGCTTGCCAAAAGCTATTTTGCCGCTCATTTTCCAAGTTACAAGGCAGTCCATCTAGATCAAGGACTACCTAGTTTATACAATTCCAGATGTGAATTATGTACAACTCTAATTGTTCAATACCCACAAAGGAGCAGTTGTGTGAGCCCGAGAAAGCATCAAAACTCATGGAAGATAGCAAAATACATAGGAAAAAGTAAGAATCATGCAAATGTACTATTGAAGATTAACCTCTAAAAGTCAAATGCACGAAAAACTAATACCTCATGAAGATACCACTCGTATATACTTTTTCCTTCATGGCCACCTATATAACCATATGATGCTGTTAACATTTCTCCTTCAGCATAGTCACCAGTGACTGACAAGAAGTTTAGGCTTGGAGGGAGAGCTGCAAGATGGTCACAAGGGATTAGATAATGGAACCTTCCGTTCCTTCTTTTTGTAGCAAAAAATAAAAATATTGAATTAGTAACAAAATATAAAATGCTTGACTAGGATCCTAGAAAATTATATAGAACCCAAAAAAGACTAATGAAACTTCAAATCCTTTTTCTTACCATTTTCCAAAAGATAATAATTTGAACTAATTGTTTATTGTTCCCAAAATCAAAGAATATGAAGTATACATGAAAGAATATGAATCTTTCTAGTCGTAACTCATGAAGCCTTAACTTCTCTTCCACATTTCTTCTTTTTGATAAGTAATCAAAAGATATATTGCAAAGACACCAAGGGGGTGTCACCCATTTAGAAAAGAATCAAATACAAGAAAAGCACTCAAGCCTTCAAACTCTCAACAATAATATTGTCTACAAAATCCCAAAAATAAAAAATAAAAAAAAAGTCATCGTCCTTAATTACCACATTCCAGCTACACAACATCCTCAGAAAATAGAGGTGAAAATCAAATTATTAATGATAGATATTACAAGTAACTATGTAAGGCGTGTACTTACTCTCAACAGTCTTCTCGGATACTACATATGCTGGCTCACCGGCTTCACCATCGGGTGTCATGGGAGTAAATTTTGCAACAATATAGTGACCAACAGCTCCCAGAGGTATGCGAAAAGCCTACGTAAGTGTATCCAAGCAATGTTTAAATATAAAGTTTACAATATTTGAGAATATATATTTTCTTTTTCATCACAGTCGACGATGAGTATATCCAACCTTTGCAATTTTGGATGTGCTTAAGGCTTCTAGCCCATCCTCCCCGGAAAATGAAGAAGAGCTTGATTTAAACCACTGAACTCGGCTGGAACCTTCTGTTCCTCCGCTGACTGAACCAGTTACAGTGATCTTACTTCCCTCTCTTAATTCACCAATTATTCTAGTATTCGTTACCCTCGGTGGTGCTGCAATTTATAACACAGAATGAGATAATATGCTTTCTAAAATCCAGACACACTTCATCAAAGCGAACATTGGAACCATAGTTACCAGGAACGCTTCCCGGGTCGTTAGTCCGGGGACGCAGGTCGTTAATTTTTACACAAATTTAGTCTAGTTTTGACTTCGGAACGCTTGTTCCGGGAACGCGACGCAGGCGTATGTAGCGTTCCCAGTAACTATGATTGGAACCGTAAGTTATAGATTGAAAGCAGTGTTGTAATCACATGAAATCCATCAGCTACATTTCTCTATCTCAAGCCATAAAAGTCAAAAGAATGGAAAGAAGGAAAGTCAAGACTACCACCTTGCCTCACAACTTCAGAAACCACAGATGCAGATTCGCCTTCTTTACCTACAAGATTAAACAAAGATCAGGAAAATGAACACCGCAAAGCATGCATTCACCAAAAAAAGTTACATACCCTCGAAATTAACAGGTATATATACGAAAGCTATCTGGTGGCCTATGTCTTCTTTTGTCAATGTATATTCCGCAGCACCATCTAACACCACATCAAAATCTCTGGAAACGGGTAAACAAATTTAGCATATGTGGCTTGAGATGATGAAAAAAAACACCAAATTTCCCACCAGTTGAAACTAGTAGAGAAGAGATCCGTGATAAAATGTTCTCTATCATTTTCAATCTTTGGATTAAAATGGATGGCACTCAATGTCCTCTCGTACTGGAGAAGCAAGCGGGTAAACATTCCTTTCAATTTTACAACAGTTATGAGTTCATTAATGTCACTGTGGCACAAGTCAGTGTATGTCCAATCACATGCAAAGCCCACCCTTTATTCAAGATTCAAGGGTCACGAGCAAAACATATAGTACAAGCATAGTTATTAAAATCCCAATCCTGATCTACGATCCTACGATTTTATGATCCAAAATCCTCAATGCGATTCTACTATCTACATTCCGATCCACGATCCTAAGTGGGTTAATTCCGATCCTAACTACCCCATGGATCCGAGTTAGGATCCCCCGATTTTAAAAACCTTGAGTACGAGGCAATGTGGGTCCAGAAGCATCATATGGGAAAACACGCATAAACATAGTTTCGAAACATAAATAACTTTCTTAATCTTGCAAAGTAATATGGACACCAGATGAAACTAACCCGGTATCTCTATTATCACGTAACCATTCAAACTTGCTAGGACCTTCTCTCCCTCCAAAGTAATCTCCAACACCCTTTATAACATTCCCTTCAGTAGGATCTCCAATTATCCGCACATTAGAGACCGATGGAGGAGCTGCACCCAAACAATATCAGATTTCAGCTAAATGGACCATGCTGAATGCCGGAAGGAGCGAAAATGTGACATAAATACGAAATGAACCATAACAATACCTGCTTTTACGAAATCAGTGATTGCATACTGGGGTTCACCTTTGGTACCTTCCTTTGTCACGGGTGTGTACATAAAAACTAAGCTCGAACCAATATCCTCTAATGTCAACAGATACTCCTCGTCTTCAGCACCAGCAATCACAACAGGACTGCTGTTCCATTTTCTCCTTAACCAACTGCGGGATTGCTCAACAAGTTTAACATCCATACATATGGGAGAAGAAAACCCGCATTCAAACGAGTTTCTCGTGGGAGTTTGTTGTTGTGAGTATGGGAGAAGAAAGTCGGGGTAATAGAAATAACCCAATTCGATCTTCAGAACATTTAATAATCAAGTTAAACTTTCGTTAGCCTTAAGATGCGAGCATAATAGCAATACAGAATAGTACTCCCCCGGTTTCTTTTTATGTGACTTTTGGAGATGGTGGGGTAAACCAATATTACAAAAAACTATGGGGTAGTTAGTGAGAAAATTGCTTAGCAAGAACTTTACTTAGTTTTGGTGTTTTACTCAATGAATGTTAAGAGAAAGTAAGAAAAGTAGTAGTTAATGTCTTTGGGATTGTAAAGTGATAGATAATATGAAATAGAAAAATTAGTTAAAATCATATTAAAAAGACGGAGGGAGTATCCAATTGTTCGTAGAGATACTCGTATTTTCATCTATAAGTTAAATTTCTGTTATCCGACAACTCTATCTAATTTCACCTTACAGAGAAGAACCGAGTCATTAATGTCAACTATGCGGCAATGAAACAAGACATCAATGAGAAAGCTCATCACCTGGCAACACCTTTTGCCGGAGTCCCACCACACCATGCAACCTCTGCAAAACCCTTGATTATGTTTCCCTCCACAAGATCACCACGAACATCAAGGTTTAAGACTTTTGGACATCCAGTTCCTGTAAATAAAGAGAGGCAATTAGAATAAGCAATACATAAATAGCTGAATTTAAGAAAAATTCAACCCCCTCCCCAACAAAAAAAAAAAAAACACTCAAAAAAATTGTACCCCCCTCAAGTTTTGTGAAATTAGGGAAAATTAGCGTATGTTTAGCTTTTTCCAATTGTGGGGGGAAAAAAACACCCAGGACATGGTCGAATTTGGTAAAATAAGACAGGAATAGGATAAATTAGGGTAAAAAGAGGTAAATTTTGTGAAAAATTAAAAAATGTTAGTGTTGCAAAACTTGTGAAGTTTAGCTTTTTTTTTCAATTTTCTTCAGAATATACCACTTTTTACCCTAGTTTATCCATCCTTACTTTACCCAACTCCACCCTACCCACATAAAGAACAGGGACTTAATATCTATGTTACTCACTTACTCCGACTCTTCATTTTCCCTGTCGTACCCTTGTCAAACCCTAGATACCCGAACAAGGGTACGACGCTCAACACTTCAAATTACAATGAAAATGTATAAAATTTCTTTAAAATAGCCAAGGCCGACACCCGTATCCGTGTACGATATGGACACGCGTACCCGAGTCCGACTAACATAGCTTAATATGTGACCCACCAACAGCATTAATTTCACACGCTATGTTGGGAAAGAAAACCATCACAAATTCTTCAAGAAAGTAGCTCCCAAAGACAAGGATGTGACAAACCTGGAGAAACTGGTGAAGAGATTGCGAAAATAGGTGGATATTCGATCTCTTCAACTATAGGTGTGCACTCAACTTTTAAATACTTGTCAACATCCTCAGGCTTTGGGCAATACACCTGTGAATCAAACACCAGACAAACAACAAGAACAAGAAAGACTTTAGCAGTTTGTGGCTTTCATAAGAACAAAGTGACTGAGTGCAAAATCACAATACCTCAGAAACAGCATCCGGAATGGCTTTGAAAGTTGACAGAGCTCTATCTCCGAAATACCATTGGTATTTTAAGATCAATTTTGAGTCAACTCCATGATCATGTAAGAAAATGAAATGGCAACGACAAGCATCTTCCTCAAAGGGGGGATCAATGGAAGCCTCCTTTAGCTGCAATCCGGGAGGCAACTGATCCTTCCAACTTTCATTAAGGAACTGGAAAGTTGATTCTGAGGCGAGAAATAACATGTAAGATTCCAAATCAACGCGAGAGAAGTAAATGTGAATCATACAGACAGACACAATTGTGGAACCTATTGACATAAGCAGTCACAATAACCATCACAAGCACAAAATATCCCTCAACAAGAGGCAAAAGAGGTTCAACCCTTACATGCACCTAGAGTTTATGCTCGAGGATATCTACAAGTGAACAATGACACTATTGAGATTGAACAACCTAACATATGCATGAAAGTCAACAATGACCCTATTTGGAACACAAACTCGAGGTGCATGTAAGAAATTGCAAGTACCCCCCCCCCCCTCCCACCCAGTCATGGGTAACCAAGTGTAAGCTTTACAGGTCGGGATAAGGGGTATTGAACTATCCATGACAAGCATGGCCCATCAACCCCACAATTTCCGCTCGAGGGAAATATTTTTGCTTCCACCAATAATTGAACCTTGTTGGGGAGCCTAGAAGATACGGGTGGTTACCAACTCAGCAACCACCTTTTTGGTATGTCAAAGACCTAACGGTGACCAAACCCGGCCTAGAAAACACAATTTAGCAAAGATGAGAGAACTTGATACATCCCAACAGAAACCTTCTTAGAAAAGATAATGTAAGCAATTTTTTCATAAAACTTCCATTCCTAAAACAAGATCCATTTCCTTTTACCCGGCATCTTCCCACTTAAATATCTGACAAATCTCTTCTACAAGTAATGCATCACATGACCCTAACATTATGACAATGATTCAGAACATGTCTGACCACAAGAACCATATCACCATCTCAGATCCCATATCAAAAACCAATGCATAGTAAAATTAAAACAGAATGCATGGTTAAAATATCAACCTGCAGCACGCTCTGGCGAACAGAACTCCCAACCATCTCTGATGCAGACAGCAGTATGAGCAGGATACTGCTTAGCAATCACAGTTTCCTCTTTGGAGAGATCTACAAGAGTTGAACAGAAATATAGGGAACCAAAACACACAATGTTACGAACGTGAAAGCATATATACATATAGTAGCCCAACAATCAAGAGCACAGTTTGACAGACCTTTGTCATTGAACTTCTTTAAAGTGGGACCCACGAGCAAAATGCAAGCTGCTTCTATATGGGGCATTCGGAGAATGGGGTTTTCTTCAATCCTAAGATGCTGCATTATGCAAAGAATATATATACCAGATAAGGATTCCAAGGAAAGAAAATTAAAGACTTACAATCTCTGGTATGTTGCATGTATTAGGATGTGACAGTTTTACACATTCTTCCATTCTAGGATTCATAAGGGGGTTTTTTCAGCTTGTAAAAAGATGGGACAAAATTAAATCCTGAAGAACATAGGAAATCTGAAGTATATATATTCATCTATTCTAGCTCAGCAATTCAGGGATAATAGATGAGGTCCCTTACATTATCTAGTGAATTCCAACACCGAACTTTGAAACCATATATTCCACTTTAACTATCTTTCCGAAGCCAAGAAGTGCAAACATAGGAGCACTACAAAGATCCACTTTCATGGCTTTTTATCTCACATTTCTTGAACTATGATGTAATTTAGTAGAACTCAAAAGCTAAAATGTCCTCTTAGAATTTGAAAGGGAAAAGGGAGCAAAATGGACTTTGGCAAGGCAATGAGCCAACTAACCTCAAGAACAGGTAAATGAGGGAAACCCTTAAGAGATGATATCTTGTTTTTGCTTGCAGCCAAAACCTGCAAACAACCCATCAAGATCTCAGCAACCATGGCCCGCACACGAGCACACACACACACACACACACACAGAGAGAGAAAAGAACAAAAAAAAAAGGAGAGGGGGGAGGGGGGGAGAGAGAGAGAGAGAGAGAGAGAGAAAGAGAGAGAGAGATGCGAAAAGATAAAGCATTAAAGCCATAATCCCATCATCCCATAGAAACAAACCTGCAATCGAGGCTGACTCGCCATAGAAAGAGATTTCAACTTATTCTGAGCTACAGAAAGAAACTGCGCAAGAAAACACGGAGAAAAAGAAAACCATGTAAATAATTCACATGAGATCAAGCATCAATGCATGTACTGAATACAAGGATCAATAAGTGGCATTCAAGGGGGAAATGTGAGAGAGCTAACCTCCAAATTAGGAAGCTCAGGGAGGCTAGAAAGTGATGTAATCTGATTCCCGGCAAGGTAAAGTTGCTGCATGAAAACATAGAGAGAACTCAGGACCATATATAAAGATCAATCAAGATCAAGATCGATAAAATTCAGATTGAGACCTGTAAGACTTTGCAGTTCGCAAGTGGTTCAAATCCAGGACCCGTAAAATCATTGAAACTCAAGTCAAGAACCTGGTCATAGGGGAAAAAGAAAAATTGTCCGTCAATTACCAAGAAACTAATTCTGAAAATAATCACGATGTGTTTGAGAGAGAATCCTTCGCCATTACAGGAATCTACTTTCACTCTTTCAGGGAGAAAGGCTACCGTATATCTTTAAAGAAACAATAAATATAAATCTATTATCGTGATGGAACTTAACCTTCACATGCTTCAACACTTCAATTCCTTCCAGTGAAGATAGTAGATTGTCCCTCAGATACAGAAACTACAAGAAATAATGTTACCCAGTTAAAAGGAGACATCATTCCTTTTATTAACATATTAAAAAAAAAGTTGATAGGGAAACGAAGGAGACATCATTCTTGAAGTACATCATCAAAAAGTTTACACCAACTAAACAAAGTTCTCAAAAAACAAAACTTAAAATCATCTAAAGTTCTAGTCTGACCCCTCACACTCTTATAGTCTTATTAGTTCACTCTTACATTAAGAAAGTCATATACTCCTATTCAGCTTGTTCACCCTTTTTAAAAGACAACAAAGAGTACTATAATCTAGGGATAAAGAGATGACACAAGGCTTCATTTTCAATAAATGAAACAATTGAGGGTTTTCTTCCTGCGTCATATGAAAAATAGGTACCTCTAGATTTTGCGACAAATTCATTCCATTGGCATTCAAGCTGCGAATCCGCTGTCCTCTGAGATCCAGCCTCTGAAACAGCGACGTGAAGCAATTAACAAAAAGAACACATAAAACAGCTAAAGATACAAGATTAATAAATTAAGTTCCCTGGTTGAGCAGTTTAACTTAATATGGTAGGAACATTCCCACATAATCTAAAAGAATAATATAATACTTTTAAAAAGGTAGCACTGGAAACCAATTGACAAACTGTTCCAACACGCAACAAATGCACCCCATTCATCACTGTTTGCAAATCATTTATTGATCCAACATCTATCAATTCCTCTCCATCTTTGAAAGACAAATATAACAACCACCTCTACTTGTAGTGGTGACTTGTATGGTCATATACATTTGAAGGTTTCATATATGCTACTTCAGTGGAGTGCCTTCGCCCTTCTGGGTTGCCTTAGTTGATGATATTTAGTTTCATTAGAAATAATCAATCACTTTCAGTTTTATCTTTTATTAGAAGTTCCAGCTCCACGATGTGAATAATTGATACATTTTACATTATCCATAACAGTTAGTACTTGGTTTTGTTTGTTATAATTGTCTTTTAAAAATGATCATCTCTCACACCTTATGGCCAAAACTTACTTTAGATGAAAACACTAAACAATAAAATATTCTTACTACTGTAACTATTACATATTAGAAGACTAGATAAAATATGATAATAGTTCTAGATTTTATTTACTATAAATACACAATTATTAGAACACAAAAGATATATTAGATGTTTTTCCCAATAGGGTCTTATGTAGCCCACCAAACTTACCCCTTGGTGGTGTTTCACATCCTTGTGTGAAAACCCCACACACACACACACCTTTTTGGGATATTATAACTAGTGACCTCATTCTATGTATTTATAGAACATAACCCAACCTCATACATACCTCTTTCTAGGATGCATTCCCCATTGTTTTTTCCATTTTTCGTCATTCGATTGTTCCCACATGCCTTAGTGCCTAACAGCCATGTATATCCACCTTATTTATTGTGCGAATTCCGTACTAATAGAAGCAATTTGACACCAGTTCTAGGATAGAGTAGGCAAGCAAACACTACAACTAGTAATTATCGCTATTTGCTATAGCTCATCATCTATCCACAATGCATGTTCCAATGCAATGCCACACACATCAAGCAAAGACGAAACCACTCTAGATTAAACAACTAACACAGCAAGCAAATGCATTCAAACGCCGAAACAAACCAACATATATATACACACACACACACACAATGAACAATGTGTTAGCTTCATACCACATCATCGCCGCCTTTGATCTCCACCTGTGGCAGCACAACCAACCGCAAGTCTTTGGCTTCCGAACCAGACACATTCTTGGGATTATTCAAACCCTGATCCCTCGATGACGACAACGAACCAGCTTTACTTTTAGTTTTAGCTGAAGAACTGCTCATGGAAGAAGAAACCCTAGAAATCGACTTCCTCACAACCGAACCACTAGCACTACCACTAGCACTACCACTACCACTACCACCTGAGGACTCCAACCCAGAATCCGTCACAGACCCGGGTCGCCTCTTACCCGAAGAACCAACCTTACCCTCACCCGAACCCGGACCCACCCGGGCCGGTCTAGAAACAGGCGAATTCGGCCCTGGTGGTGATGCTAAATTCTTGGCCCCTCCAACAACACCCACAACCACCCCACCAGAACTCCTACCCTTACTCGCACCCAAGCCCGGGCCGGGTCGGGCGGGTCTAGGAACGGTCGAATTCGGCCCTGCTGAATTCTTGTTGCCTGCTGCAACACCCACAACAGCCCTACTCTTAGCAGAACCAACCATATTTGCAGAGGAGCTCAAACCCAGGCCGGGTCGGGCCACCTTGGAAGAAACCGGCGAATTCGGGTCGATCCTCTTGGTTTTCGCTACACCCGGAGTCTTGATTGAGTCGGAGGAGCTCGAATTCCTCCTCATTTCCGGCATAGAACGACGCACAACAGACGGAGTACTACTAGCTGTAGTTCTAGCAGTAACAGTAGAAGTAGTAGTTTTCTTCAGAGTAGAAACCGAACTCTTCTTCTCACTCACCCCACCGGTCGAATTCCTCCTCCTATCCCCAACCGCCATTGCAGCCGAGCTCGAACTCGAACTCCTCTGTGTCCCCCTGCCGCTAACCCTAGTTTTCGCCACACTCAACCCGGCAGCTTCGGAGGGCCGTTCTTCGTCCGCCATTACAGCAGAGCTCGAGCTCGAACTACTCATCTGGGTCGTCCTTCCGCCAACCCTAGATTTCTGCACAGACCCAGTCGACTCAGAGGGCTGTTCTTCGTCCGCCATTGATGGGCCCACCACAGAACTCGACGAAGCATCTGGGGTCGCTTGCAATTGCTCTTGCGCAACTGGGTCCTCCATTTTCGACCCACAAACTCGAAGAGATTGCAGAATGCAGAGTGAGTAGCAGTAGAAGTGTTGTTAATGGTGGTGACTGTAGTTGGCGCCTACATGGGTTGAGATAGTGATTTTGAAATGGACGTGACTCGGACACTCAGTGACTCAGTGAGTCGTTCAAAATGCAGAAAATGCGTTGTCGGCGGGTTTGGTTGGTTGTAGTTGACTGGAAAAATCTGGGATCCCCATGACAGACTGGAGAAAATCTGGAGATTGGTTGCTTTCTTTTTTTAAATTCTTTTGTTTTTGTTTTAATAATACAATTTGGAATGTTTGTGTCTTTTTTGAAAAAAAAATAATAATAATACTATGTTTGGTTTTGTAATTTAATGAGGTGTGTAGTTGGACTGTTCTTTTAGTAGATAAGATCAGATTTGATACAATAATAGTATCTAATAAGGGTTTGTCTAATTTACAGATGAATTGGGTTGAGTAATTTTTTATCTAGATTTATAAAAATTATCAAAGTAAAACGTTTTAAAAAAATAATTTTGATATATTAGGGTAAATTATAAAAATAATCAAAATTTACTAAAAATTAATAAAAATTACTAAAAATTATCAAAAATTACCAAAAAAATGTTACTATATGTTACCTTATGTCAAATTTACGATGGATTGGGTTGAGTAATTTTTTATCTAAATTTACCCAAAATTACCTAAGTAAACAATTTTAAAAAATTAATTTTGATATATTAGAGTGAATTTGACAAAATTTACTAAAAGTTATCAAAAATTACCAAAAGTTACCAAAATTTATTTATTACCCGATTAATTTTTACTTGTGAATTTGGCACACCCTTATATTGGATAATTTGGGCAATTTTAGTAAAATTATTTTAATTTATACTAAATTCTGAATGCCTGTAAAAATCATGGGTGAAGGGAATGGTAAGTTTTCGCTAAATAGAAATAGGTATTGGAAATATGAGAAAGCAAGAGCATCATATATCATATATCATATATCATGTATCAAATATCATATATCATATATCATATATCATATATCATATATCATATCTTATATTATATATCATATCATATATCATATATTATATATCATATATCATATATCATATATCATATATCATATATATTTATATATCTCTGGGTACAAAGGGTGTGGATCGTAATATGTATGCTTTAAGAATGGCAATTTTGGAAAGTTTTAATTTGTCATTTTTATTTTCTTTAAATAAAATATTAATACTTATTCATTAATAGGTTATGTATTTAATTAATGACCAATAAGTTACCATTACATTGATCTATGTATAGATATTTTCTTTTTTAAAAAAAAAAAAGTCATGTTTTAATAAGTTACCATTACATTGGTCTATGTATAGTATTTGGTTAATCATAATAACTTTTACAAAAACAAGAACAATTACTACAATATAATATTTTAATTTCTCAAAAAAAAGGAATAAATATAATTGTAATTGTATTCTCCACCAATAAAATAATTTTAAGTGTATTCTAATAATCATATACACGGAGATTAAAAGGTAACTTTTTTAGGATATTAAAATTGATTTATTTATTTTTAACATAACCTAAACATGTTTAATCCTTGAATATGAAAACTTAACCTCATATTTAAGATTAGAATAGAGGATGTTCATATACTTTTGCTCTTGCAACATTGAGATTAAAAATAAGGAACTAGTTGTAAAGGGATGGAAAGAATGATTGGACAATTGGTTGCTTTCTTTTTTTTAAAAAAATTCTTTTGTTTTTGTTTAATACAATTTGGAATGTTTGTGTCTTTTTTGGAAAAAAAAAATGATAATGAGGTGTGTAGTTGGACTCTTCTTTTAATGGATAAGATTTGATACAATAATGACTAAGATTTGATATTTTAGATAATTTTAGTATAATTATTTTAATTTATTTAAATTTAAATATTAAGGGCGTGTAAAATTAATAGGTAAATGAAAATGTTAACTTTTGGTAAGTTTTTGTAAATAAACGTAAGTTTTGGTAAATATTAAAAAAATATTTTTTTTACACATGTTATATCCATCTAATAAAACCACACATGGAACAATTTTTGCACCCAAAAAAAAAAAAGGAAAGAAAGAAAACCACACATGGAGAGATTAGTGACAATCTCAGGTACACGTACATTGTAGTCTTTAAGTTAATACATCCTTAGAAAACCCTAGCCTCCACTTCCCAAAAAGGGCTACCATCGATTTTTTTTTATCGATGGTAAGTCCCGATTTGATTGATTTCTTCTCTAATAGTTTGGTTTTAAGTTTACGCAAATAAAGTTAGTATCTTATTTTGCAAGAGTTTTTATTGTATCCTTATTTAGGGTTTTTAGTCTCTTTCTAGAGTTTTTGTTCAGTTGGTGTGGTCTAATATGTTGGATGAAGATCTACTTTCAAATCGTTATACCACGGGTTATGAGGCCCTCCGTCAATGGTAAAGATACAGAGTCATCGAAAAAATATGCAGAGTCATCGAAGAAATTGAAGTCAAACGTCAGTAAGATTAGTATTAATTATTTGGAAGTTGAATTTCATATCCATGTCTTAGATCTACAATTGTTCAATTACGATTTTCATTGTAAGTATTGTGTGACTTATTATTAATGAAATTGTTATGTTTGATTAAAAAAAAAAGTTAATGCATCTTTTTGTTTGCACCAAAAACAAAAATGCACCCTTTTTAGGTTTTCTTTTTCCAATTGGGTTTCCCATGGTAAACTCCTCGTGTTCAAATTCTCGCTCTCTTGATTTATTCACTTGTTTTGTTTGAGTGTTTAACACTCCAATTTTCTAACAACTGGTGTCAAAGCATTTGTTAAGCATTGTGTTGTGTTGCTATTTAGCATACTAATACCGTTGAGAAACGTAACTTTCGACGTGTTGGATTAGCATACGATGAAAGGTTCGTGTTGCGGGCTTAATGAATGTATATGTGAAGCCTCCGACTATCAATAAGACATGTTTAATTTGTTGCATCTTATGTTTCATCGTAAGATGTATGACTGTATGAGTATAGTAATGTACTTTATCACATTAGTGAGATTACTCTGATATTTGTTGAAACTTTGATATGTTGGATTAAACCTTTGCGATGAAATTAGAACCCTGATATTTTTGTATTCGCTACCTTATTCTCAAGATACAATCATTACTACTGTCAGTAGTTCTAAAGATTATACTATTATCGAATTCGATGAGACTCGTGATGTTGTCCTAAGTGAATGCTTTCGTAGAATTGATTATGGGAAATATTTTGGGAATGCCTTGAGTGCAAAGGGCATAGGGGGGAAAGTGATTCCAGGCAAAGGGCAATCAAAATCCAAACCAAGTAAGCATTTTGAGCATGTTGTGTGCTATAAGGCCCTTTTTTTATGTGGTTGGTAGGTTGTGGTGCTACACTGCACCGCAACTTTCCATAATCCACCACAATCTACCGCAATCCATCACAATCTATTTTTTCTAATTTAATTTATATTTTTATTAAAAGTTAAAGTTTCAATATTCCACCACAACTTTCCCCAACCCACCACAATCAACCACAACTTTCCCCAACCCACCACAATCCACCATAACTTTTCTCAACCCATCACAATCTACCACATTTCATCCATACCGCATCGCAGCCAGCCGTATAAAAAAAGGGGCCTAATTGTGATTATAAAGGGCACCTTCATAGAGATTGTCTTAAACCTAATGGCACGAGGAGCATAGTATGATCATGAGTTGTTAAAATCTACCGAGAGGGAAGATTATGATGCATTGACCTTAAAAGGTGTTGAACCGATCAAACATTGGGTGATGGATTGTGATGTTTCCTCTCACTCTGTGTCTAGTAAAGGCCCGTTCCGTAATTTTGTTAGCGGGAGGCTTGATAATGTAATGTTTGCAAATAACAATATTTTGGAGATATTAGGGAAGGGTATATGGATATTAAAACTTCTAATGGATTTTTGTTAGGTTTTTGGGTATTTGAAGGTAAAAGTGTTTTGTGGAAATGGATGAAGGATTGTATTAAAGATAAACTTTTCTTATTGATGGAGGGAGAATTGCTTACAACTAATGTTGATGATTGATGCAAATGAAAGGCCCACCACCTATATTTATACTTGTAGAAAGGAGGTGGTGGTAGGAAAAGTCTAAAAAAGAAAAATCTAGAAAGGAAGGATCTAGAGTATGCTACAGCTCTACAACAATATATCTCCTCTAAATTATTCAGATTTTTCTTGGAGATTTTTCTAGTATTTTTCTACAAGATTTTTCTAGATTATTCATTACTTTTAACACTCCCCCTTAATCTAGAAAAATCTCGAACCCCGATCTGCTCTCGGAAGTAATTAAACTTCTCACTTGGAAGCGCTTTTGTGAATATGTCTGCCCGTTGTTCATCCGTTTTGCAAAACTCTAGCTTGATTTCGCCTTTGTCCACGAGTTCGCGAATGAAGTGATGTCTAATCTCTATGTGCTTTGTGCGACTGTGGAAAACCGGATTCTTTGTCATTGCTATTGTTGACATGTTGTCACAGAGAAGTGGTGTTGGTTCTTCATCGCTTTGTAGTAGATCTTGTAGTATTATTCTCAACCATACCGCTTCACATGTTGCACTTGTAGTTGCAATGTACTCTGCTTCTGCGGTTGATAATGCTACAGTTGGCTGCTTCTTTGATGTCAAGTTGGAACAAGTATCCACTTGTGCTTTTTCTATCGTCGATACATCCAGCCCAATCACTATCTGTGTACCCCGTGAGTTTGGGGGCTTTCTCTGTTCTGTATAGAAGACCATAGCTCTTTGTTCCTTTCATGTATCTCAAAATTCTTTTAGCTGCTATGAAGTGAGCTTTACTTGGCTCACTCATGAATCGGGAACAATGTCTAGTCGAGTGTTTGTTAGATATATTAATGAGCCAACCAGACGTCTATAGAGTGATCCATCCACCCTTTCCTTGCCATCATTTTTTGAGAGTTTCTCATTTGTAGCCATAGGGGTTGATATCGGCTTGCAATCCAACATATTGAACTTTGAAGAAGACCTTTAATATATTTCTCTTGAGAGATGAATATCTCACCTGGGCTTTGCTTCACTTGCATCCCGAGAAAATACTTCATGAGGCCCAAATCCGTCATCTCGAATTCAACCATCATATCCTTCTTGAAATCTTGAATCATCCTTTGATTTGTGCCTGTGTATATAAGATCATCAACATAGAGGCACAAAATTAGAAGATCTTTACCTTGGGTCTTGACATATAGGAATGGCTCGCTTGGACTCTTTTTTGAATCCGCTATGAAGGAGATACCCATCGATTTTACTATTCCAAACTCGTGGTGCTTGTTTGAGACCGTAGAGTGTTTTCTTGAGTCGATATACTTTGTTTTCTTCTCCTTCAATCATGTACCCTTGGGGTTGCTCCACATATACCTCTTCCTCAAGCTCGCCATTTAGAAATGTTGACTTGACATCAAGCTGAAATACTTGTAGTTTTAGTTGCGCTGCAATGGCAAGTACAGTCCTTATTGTCTCCATGCGTACTACTGGTACAAATGTTTCGTCGAAGTCGATTCCTGGTTGCTGTGAGTACCCTTTGGCAACCAATCGAGCCTTGTACTTATGGATTGAGCCATCCTCGTTGTATTTGATATTGTAGACCCACTTGAGCCCAATGACTTCTTTATCTTGAGGCTTCTCCACTAGTTGCCATGTGTCATTTTTCTTGATGATTTTGATTTCCTAGTCCATCGCCTTGATCCATTTCTCATCTTGTGATGCTTCTTGAAATGTTGTTGGGTCGCTGGCGAAGAATGCTGTAATTACTTGGTCGCACTCGCAATCTTGTAGATAAGCAGGTGGACGTCTTTCTCGTTGAGACCTCCGAGTTGGTTGTGGAGCGTCGCTTGACTCCATAGTAGGAGGTGGTGCGCTAGCTCCATGAGGAAATGGAGTTGAAAATGGACGGTTGTCACTAGGTCTTCCTTCTCTGATTTCTTGAAAATGATGGTCTTCATGTGCTGACTCTTGGTCTGTGTCTTCTGACCATCTCCATTTGGATGCTTCGTCAAATATGTCATCTCTTGAAATAATCACCTTCTTTGTTTCTGGATTATAGAGGCGGTATCCCTTCGACTCTGCGCTATAGCCAATAAAGATGCACTTCTCTCATTTGCCATCCAACTTTTCTCGATTCTATTTTGGAATATGTGAATATGCTATGCAACCGAATACTTTGAGATGATCCACCTTTGACTTCCTTCTGAACCATGCTTCACATGATGTTCTGTTTGGAACTGCCTTTGTGGGAGACCGGTTGAGAATGTAGACGGCCGTGTTTACTGCTTTTGCCCAAAAGTTCTTCGGAACATTTTTACTTTGCAACATGCTGCGGGCCATCTCAACTATTGTTCTGTTCATCCTCTCTGCAACTCCATTTTGTTGTGGAGTGCGTCTTATTGTGAGCTCCCTTTTTATGCCATATTTTCGACAGTAATCATCGAACTCATTTTGATGGAATTGTCTCCCACGGTCTGTCCTCAATGTTTTGATATTGTGCCCACTTTGGTTTTCCGTGAGGGCCTTGAATTGTTGGAAATATGAGAATGTTTCTGACTTTTGTTCGAGGAAGTGCACCCACATCATGTGAGTGTAGTCATCCACGAACAATTTGCCACCCAGGCTAGGATTACGTGCTGGACCCCAAATATCGGCATGGACCAGCTGCAGGGGGCTTTAGCTTTCCACGTGGTTTTAGTGAATGGTAATCTATGCATTTTTCCCATTATGCAGCCCTAACATGTATTCCTTTTGCTTTCTCTTGTGGGCAAACCAATAACCATGTTCTTTCGCTTCAAGACTTTAAGACTGTCAAGGTTTAAATGACCATACCTTTGATGCCATAAGGTTGTGGCATCCGTGATGGAGCTGAGGGCCACCTTCTCTTTCGTTGGCATTGATAAGGGGAAAATCCTGTTGGGCTCCATTGCGATAGATGTTATCACTTGGTGCATCTTCTTGTCAATTATGATGCATCTACCATCATCAAAGTTCACCTGATAGCCTTTTGAAGGAGTTGGCCCACACTTAGGAGATTATGAGCTAGCCCAGGTACGTATAGGACGTCTTGAATATACTTGGTCGAGCCGTTTTCCGTCACCAAGCGTGATGTTGGATTTTATGTCTTCATTCGGCTCCACGAAGGAATCTCGATTTCCCGTCGTATGGTTGGAACAACCGCTATCCAGGTACCATAAGTCTTGTACTTCTTGCGTGGCGTTCAGACATGAGTAGAATACGTTTTCACTTGGGTCGCCTTTCTCAGTGAAGTTGGCCTCATCCTGTTGTCGGTTCCTACAATCTCGTACATGATATATGTGCCATGTACATTTCTTGCATTTGAACCGACAATCCGTTGTATCATGGTTGGACATCTTGCATATCTTGCAGTATAGCCCTGGTTTTCAATCTCCATGACTTCCTCGATTTTTGTGACTTCCTCTCCCCCAGCTACGATTATTGGATAGTGTCTTCCTACCATGGCTATTCTCCTTTTTATTCTCATGGTTGGAGAATTTTAATTTTGCTTGAAAAGCCTGCTCTAGTGGCTGATGTGTGAATCTACGCATTCTCTCCTCATGTGCTTGGAGAGACCCTGCTAACTCGGTGAGGGTAAGCGTAGATAGATCTTTAGATTCTTCTATTGCAGCCACTATATGATCAAACTTTGGTGGAAGGCTCCTTAGTACCTTTTGTATCACCTTCTTATCTTCGATCATGTCACCATATATTCTAATTTTATTTACTATGCTAGTGACACGATCGAAGTATGCTTGAATTGTTTCATCCTCCTTCATTAATAGTGTATCAAAACCCTTCCACAAAGTTTGAAGTTTAATGGATATTACCTTGTCAGTGTCATGGTATGCCCCCTTCAAGATTGTCTAAGACTCCTTGGCCGTTGTCGCAGCCATAATCCGAGGGAAGATTGTTGGTGTGATTGCTTGATAAATGTGATGAAGGACCGTAATATCTTTCTTGTAGTTATCTTGATATTGTGCCTCCTTACTTTCATCCCATGATGATTTTTCCTCTTCATTAGGCTTTCCTTCTCCATCCTTCTTTTCTTTTGCATCCTTCTCCTTCTTCTTAGGTGGTTTATCATAACCTTTTTCTACCACATCCCATAAACCTTGTGCCATAAAGAAGGTTTTCATTTAAATACTCCACATTTGATAATTCTCCCCATCAAATATGGGTCGCCTCAAATTTGGGAGATAGTTGAAAGTTGTGGTTGGGGTTTGAAGGGAGGCCATGTTTAATTTTTGTGGAGTTGGATTTGATGGATGATTTATTATATTGGAGAGTTGAGATATGGCTTGAAGGTTGATGATTAATTGTTGAAAGATGTAGGTTTGATAGGAGGACTTGGGTTAATGTGGCTCTGATACCACCCTTAGGTTTTTGGGTATTTGAAGGTAAAAGTGTTTTGTGGAAATGGAGGAATGAGTGCATTAAAGAGAAACTTTTCTTATTGGTGGAGGGAGAATTGCTTACAATTCTTATTGATGATTGATGCAAATGAAAGCCCCACCACCTATATTTATACTTGTATAAAGGAGGTGGTGGTAGGAAAAATCTAGAAGATAAAAATCTAGAAAGGAAGGATCTAGAGCATGCTACAACTCTAAAACAATATATCTCCTCTAAATTATCTAGATTTTTCTAATATTTCTCTACAAGATTTTTCTAGATTATTCATTACTTTTAACAATGTTCAATATGCCGTATGTTTTAGAACTAGCAAAAATCTGATATTCATGGGCCAACTAGACGATGGGGACTTCACGATTCAATTTGAGAGATGGTCATTGGAAGGTTATGAAAGGGGCATTGGCAATTACAATTGGTGTGAAGATGGGAAAGTCATATTCCACCATTTATTGTGCTAACACAATTGTTCAGATTCAACAAAGGCGTGTTAGTTTTTTGGAAATGAAAAAAGGGAAATTGAAGCGTGAAGGTCTTGGGTTGTTGTCCATAGAAAGATGATTGATAACTAGGCGAGAGTTCAAGGAGAGGCGATCTTGAGACACATATATTGCATGGAAAATCAATACAGTCAATAAGGAAATTTCCCTTTGTTGAAAGTTCAGACGAGTGTCTCGGTTTTGCATGATATTGACTAATCAAAGTGGGAGCATGGAAGAAGTGACCGTGAGAGTTTAAGTAAGATATCCGTTAACCTCTACTAAAAGTTCAGACGAATGCACTATAACTATAAGAGTTGATTAGGGGAGAGTATATGGTGAATGCTTACATTAATCTCCAATTGGGAGGTTTCTGTGTTGGTATGGAGATCAATGGAATCAAAGTTCAGGTTTGGGCTATAATTAGCTGAAAGGGCACGGGGAATAACATGGTATGAATAGATCAAGGAACCGAGACTAACAATGTCATACGAAGAGTCAAGTCAACAACAATACTCAATTGTTTTGCCTTAGCGTCAAGCTAACTCGAATATTTATATTAGACCTGTTCAAATGTTAGGTTGGGTTAGGTTAGATGGGTCGGAAGTATTTGACCCCTTGTCTCAGGCCCGACTTCAAGCTAGAGACCCCTCTCCCGTCAGGTCACGAGTTGGGCCAGCTGTCATCTGACCCTATAACCTATAATACTTCCTGTTTTTTGGATTTGATAAAATGAGGTTTGGATATATTAGATTGGATTGGATTTGATAAGTTATGATGTTTTTTTGGGGAATTGTGTTTTTAAAGATGATTTTTTTTGGGGGAATTGTGTAAGGTTTGGATTGAATTGGAAAGAGTTACCAATATATAAATTTTTATGTTAGTTTCGCTCAAAGATCAGGTGGGGCCACACGAATTGCCATAATGTTTTTAATGAAAATATATATAATTTTTTTAACGCTACCGAGTCAAGACAACTCTGATCGGAATCTGACCCTAATTAAGCTCGGGGCTCCAAAACTTCCAGGCTAGGTTGGGTCATCCTCCAAAAAGTATGACCCTGACCAACAAAATTTCGAACTAGGTCGGGTTGCATGGGTTCCAAACCCAGTGATCAAGTCTAAACCTAGCAAAACTGACCGGATACTCGAAAAGCCGAACCAACATCTGAATGGATGGTTCATTCTAGATACGAAACATGAGAAAATCTGGGCAGACCCGACCCACATCTCGATTAAAATCCACACCAAAATGACCCAAAATCAAACATAGCCCATCCGAAAGAAACTTACCCGAATCAACACCCAAACCGGACCAAACTAGTCGGCATGTTGCCAACCTGAATTGAGGTCTTACTGGCTCGAATCCAAACCGATTCATCCGTTTGTTAGGTTGAATAAAATTTTATTCATGAGTTCTACAACTATAAGCCCTCCCACCCCAGTATTCGTTTTGGATTTGAAGGAGCAGCCAACTTTGTGGCCCATATGCGAAGCCCGAATACCCGCCCCAGCCCTCTCTCTCTCTCTCTCTCTCTCTCTCTCTCTCTCTCTATCTTTGGATTCTGCAACCAAGTTAGGTTTCGATTTCGGAGGTTGCTGCTGTCTTTCTCATCATCCTCCAGGTATTGCGATCGTTCCGTCATTTTCTATTGATTTCAATTGGTTCATTAATTTGTTCGACTTCGAAGTTGAGTGTCATCTATTTGCCATTTGATGATAGTCTCCATTGATTGTTGGATGGATGATGTTCGTTGATTCTGTACGTTAATTGGATGTTTGATTTAGTTTTCGTTGGTTCCTCCATTGCAATGGAGTTCGAGGTCACTCCATTTTCCTTCACTTCAGCGTCTTGCTAGCTTACCTTTCCCTGTTCAATTTGGGGGCTGCGTTCTGAATTGGGAACTGGGAATTCCGTTAATTTGTTCATTTTTGAAGTTGGGTATCATCGAATTGCCATTGGATAGTCTCCATTGATGCTCGTTGATTGTGCTTCATTTAGTTTTTGCTGGTTCCTCGATCGCAATGGAGTTCGAGTTCACTCCATTTCTCTCCACTTCAGCGTTTTTAGGGCACCTTTCCACTCTGCATTTTGTGGGTTGAATTCTGTATTGGGAATTCCATTCATTTGTTCGATTTCTAAGTTGAGTCTCATCAAATTGACGTTTGACAACCTCCATTGACTGTTGGATGGAGGATGTTCGTTGATTCTGTATGTTAATTGGATGTTTGATTTAGTTTTCGTTGGTTTCTCCGTTGCAATGGAGTTCGAGGTCACTCCATCTTTCTCAGGACATCGTCCCCCTGCGTTGATTGTTGAATTGGGAACTGGTGAAGTTGGGTATCATTGAATTGCCACTTGATAGTCTCCATTTAGGGCTGGCAAAAGTTCGTCCTACCCGAAAACCTGAATTGTTCGCCCCGGTAGGTCCGGACATAGTTTTTTCGTCCGAATTTTGATATTGACCGAATATTCGGACATAATATTTCTCTCTCTTTTTCCATTGTCCGAACCGGATTCTGACCCAAATTGTTCGACCTAAATTAAAACCGGGCCTGGACATAAATTTCTTGTCCGAATTTTGACATTGATCGAATTTGTCCGACCTGAATTTACATGGACCCGAATTTTTGCCAGCACTGTCTCCATTGATTGTTGGATGGAGGAGGTTGGTATATATTCTACAGGTAAATTGGATGCTTGATTTAGTTTTTTTGTTGGTTCCTCCATTGCAATAGAATTCTAGGTCACTCCATTTTACTTCACTTCAGCGTTTTGCTAGGGCACCGTTCCCCTGTACATTTTATGGGTTGAACTCTAAGTTGGGAAATGGGAATTGGTGAAGTTGGGTATCATCGAATTGCCATTTGATAGTCTCCATTGATTGTTGGAAGGGGGATTCTCGTTGATTCTATGGTGTAAATTGGATGTTTGATTTAGTTCTTTTTGGCTCCTCCATTGCAGTTGGGTTTGAGTTCACTCCATTTTTCTTCACTTCAGCGTGTTTTGCTAAGGCACCTTTTCCCTGTTCATTTTTTGGGTCGAATTGGGAGCTAGGAACTGGGAACTAGGAATTCTACTAATTTTGTTAGGTTTTGAAGTTGATTATCATCGAATTGCCATTTGATAGCCTCCGTTGATTGTTGGACGTGAGGATGTTTGTTGATTCTATACGTAAATTGGATGTTTGATTTAGTCTATTTAGTTCCTCCATTGCAACTGAGCTCTAGCTCACTCCATTTTTCCCAATTCAGCGTTTTTCCATGGTCCCTATCGACACCATTGTTGTTTTGTCACTCTGCAGAAGAAAGGAAGTAAGAAGGGAAGAAGCCAGAAATGGCGCTAAGGCAGAAAGCAGTGTCCAGTTTGCCATCTCTGCTCAAAGTTCTGAGGAAGGAAAGCCCAAAGCAATTCCCTAACAGTCGACCATTACCCTCGCTCAGACGGGCCTTCTCCCTCTACGATCAGATCAATCTCATTGACAACGTGCCCGAAGACCAGCTTCGCTTTCAAGAGTAAACCCTAAGTTTGTTTGATCCATTTTTCCCTCTTGTATTTAGTCAATTATATTGGGCAGGGCACATTCTTAAACCTTAATTGTGAACTTGGTTTTTCACTTATAGGTTTGATGACACCGGGTTTAAGGTGAACGGAGTCAAGTATGAAGGAAGCTTGATTTGTGTTGGTAATCTGTTAATGTCGTGGAGCCCTAAGAAGTTTTCAGAAGTCACTCCTGAAAGGTACTACTTTTTGTACTTTCTCAACGTTTTTCTGCGTGATTGCACATATACGTGATTATTTTTGCAATTAGATTGGTTAAGTTTCGTGAAGCTTCAGGAACATTTTCTTTTGCATGGTAAGTTGCTTCAGAAGTCCTTGTGGACTCATTTAGTTTGCCCTAAACAATTCATATAAGAAATGTGGGAATGCTTTATGTATTCGCTCAATTTGGAGGATGGCTTGGAAGTATGTGTTGGTGACCTGGAAGAGAAGGATGAAGAAAGGTTGGGTTTGTAGTGTGGAATTTCGTTCCTTTAGCCATTTGGTGGGCCACATGGAAGGAAAGAAATCAATGGATTTTTCCAGGACAAAACTTTGGCCCTTGATGATTTGAAGCTCTACTTTTTGAGGATATTGTATAATTGGAGAGTGGTGCTTAAGGGCAATAGAAACTTGATTTTTGGGATGTTGTTGATATTATCATTGATGAGAGAGCGTAAGGGCTTTGGTGTTTTTGTAATTGTCCCTTTTGTATGGAGAGTGGTTTTTAAGGGCAAAAGAATGGAGGATGGCATTTTTTTTTCCAAAGTTTTTTATGACCGTCCGGTCCAGCTTGCACACGCCTTGATTTTTCCATGGGGGACCTGAAGTTAGAAACATGTAAAACCTTTTTGTGGCACTAATGGGACTCAAACTTGTGACTGCTAGGATATTATCCAATGGCTTACCAAGTGACTAGTGAGTTACCCACATTAGGGTTTTGGAGGATGGCATTCTTAGCTTTGCTTTAGTAGTGATCAATTTGGGAGAAGTTAGTTGGAGGTTTGTAGATGATGGAAAGAACTCGAAAGTCTGTATGTTTTCTAATACCAATTTGAGGGGGTCTGCAAGTGACGTATGTTGGAAGATAATTGATTACAAGATGACATCTTTTAGGTGCTGGTCTGGGCTTTGGCATTTCCCTAAGGATTTTGGAGGGTGACCCTTAATATGTCATTTTCCCATGTAAAATAATTACATGTCAAAGCAAGAATGCTGTGTACGTCTCTCTCTTGTTGGTTGCTAGGTTTATATCCCGTTTGTGTTGTGAGGCAAGTGACTGAACGCGACAAAAGTTCTTTAATCGGGGCGAAAACAAAATGAATGTAGTGCACTGCTGCGATTTTCCTACAAGTGACCTTGATTCAATTTTTTCTCAGAGCAGATGATGCAATTTTCCCAACAATCAAGCAATGGTCTCCAAGGCACTGAATTCTTTTTCAGTGCTTTCATGTGAAAAGTTAGCGATGCATAGATAGGGTTTCTTCTAGTGACCAATAATTCATTTTTGGGCTGGCATAGATTAAGAGAGTAAAATATAGCTAAGATGTTCTATCCGTCACCCCAATTGCCAATCACCCTGAAACGAATGAGTTGTTCACCCATAATATTCTCTCAAAATCACTTGTAAAAGTATTCATGTGTTGGCTTCCTTTGAATAGTTGATCTCGTCCTACAATTTGGTATTAAACAATAGTATCCTTGCCATCCTACTTTGGTTGAAAGTTAATGCCTAAAGGAGGAGTTGCTTAAAAGGACTCCGAACAGACCTAGTAGGTGTTCTATGCGTTACCGAGAAAAAGAATGTGTTGACCATCTATTTGTCTGTTGTTCTTAGGCTTCTTTGCTTTGGCATGTGACCCTTTGCCGATAGGGCCCTCTCGGGTTCAAGTGTGTAGTGTGAAGGAGGCGTGGGTGGCTTGGAGGAATGGTGAAGAAAGGTCGGGTTTATAAGGTTTGGAAGTTAGTTACTTTAGCTTTGCCTCTAGATGATTTCAAGCTCTACCTTTGAGGATGTTGTATTGTTGGAGTTTGTTGCTTAAGGGTGATAGAAGTTCGAACTATTTGTATTTTGTTGATAATATCTCACTTATCTTGACCCTGACTTTCTTTTCTATAGATGGTCCTTAGTTCTTATGTGGCCATTTCTGTTTTTTTGCTTCGTGAAAGATTACGACAGCATAACTGTGAACTTTGATATCAGTCCAATATGATCATTTGTGAACTTTTCTTTTGCAGCCTGTCAATTTTTCAGATTCTGCGGCCTGTACCAGGTGAATATTAGTGGCTTATTCACATGCACGCCTCAATTTTAGTTACGCTTTATTTTAATAACCCATTTTGATATACTATCAAATGTTCATCTCGTCTTTTTTTTCTGATAGGTAATCTAGTAATCTAGTCCGAGGCCCTTTTCTTTCTCCTTGATCATTGTCGACATTTTCTTCCCTTTGCTTCGGCACTCTTTCTGGAAATATGGTCTGGGATTTGAAAATCATCCACCCGGTTGAGAATTTTCTTCGGTTTGTTGCAGAAATTTTGATTCTTGGATGTGGGAGGCACATTCAACCGGTAAATTCCGAGTTAAGGAACTTTGTTCGGTCTACTGGCATGAAGTTGGAAACAGTTGACTCGGTAAGTAATTGTGATTATGTCGATCGCTTCAGAGTTTAATGTCTGTGCAACACTGCTACCTTACCTTAATGACTGTGATAGTGTGTTCTGTAGAGCGATTAATGTCTCTTTTACCGAGCCTAACCTAGGTTTACACATCCTTCTCATATTTCATACGGCCAACTTTCCAACTGTTATCTGAACTTATTAGAGTTTACAAAATTTTGTCCTATCCAATTACCCGAATTGGTCCCACCCAGAAAAAACTGCGTTTGGTCATAGATTTTTCGTCCAAATCTTGACATTGACCGAATATTCGGATACACGTTTCTCTCTTTTCTATTGTCCGAACCCGGTTTTGACCCGGATTTAGTTTAGTTCAAATGGTCCGACACTCTGACCTGAGCTGGCCCGAAAAAACCTGGATCCGGACATCAACTTGAAAACCAAAACCAATACTCTGAAATTCTAGGTCCGGACATTGATTTCGCGTCCGTGTTTTGATATAGACCGATCCGAATTTGACCCAGACCCGAACAATCCTTACTGTACCTGACCTTCCGGTACTCTTGAGAAAAACTTATCATTACAAGACATTTGTATGCTTTTAACCCCCTGATTTCTGTTGTTTTCCCCCTCTTTCTAGCGGAATGCTGCATCGACATACAATATCCTAAACGAGGAAGGCAGAATTGTGGCTGCTGCTGTCCTTCCTTTCGGAGTTTCATCGTGATCTCATTCTTCCATCACCATTCTAGAAAAAAGGCCCGAGAGTTCCGGACGCGGGGCCTGTGAATTTCTTACGGTTTTTGTGTACCTTTGATCCACCAGTTAGTGTTCGTTCGTCGACATTTTGCTCCTTAGATGGTAACTCGTGTATGTATAAAGAGTACCATAACGAGCCACATACTTCTGTGTTTTTTTTTTTTTTTTTTTTTTACTCAATTTGCCGTGGACATGTAATGTGGGTTTTGGTGTTAAAGTTAACCCATGAAAATAATGTAGCTTATTAGGATCCATTAATGGTCTAAAATCATAGTTTCTAGGAACGCTTCCCGGGCCGTTAGTCCCAGAACGCGGGGTGCTGACTTTTACACAAATTTCGTGTAGTTTTGACTTCAGAATGCTTGTTCTCGAACTCGGGTCGTAGGTGTATGCAGCTTTCCCGATAACTATGTCTAAAAGTGTTAGTACATAGCGTGATAGAATTCATTATGATGTGAAGATGATGGGAGCTTTGGCTGTGAGGGTGGCTCCAACAAGGATATAGCAAGTCGGATAACTTTTGTAAGATCGTCTTATGTAAGAGTTAAATTTTTGTTATGTTAGGGACAAAGTTGGAAATAACAAGGATATAGCAAACCGGATAACTTACTATAAGATTGTCTCATGTTAAGAGTTAAATTGTTATCTTAAGAACGAAGTTGGAAATGTCAAAAAGCAAATAAGATTAAATCAGTGATTAGATTTTAGACCGCTACTGAATGTGATAGTATGAATGTGACAGTATATAGAATGATAGAATGGACTATGATGTGAAGTTGTGAGCTAGATGGGAATCCTTCAAATTTTTGAGCCTTTTTTAACTATGTGTTAATTTGTTCAAATATAATAAATTGGATAACTTACTGTAAGACTATTTTATATAAGAATTGAATTGTTGTTATTTTAGGAAAGTAGTTAGAAACGTCAGAAAGTAAATTGATTAAATCAATTATCGGATTTAGATTGTTGTTGAAGTGATACTGTAAGTGAAAAGGCAATCACAGACAAAAGTTAAAACAATGTAATGGTTATTGTTTAGATGGTTGTTTCAAGAGCGGTTTTGGAATTTTATGCTGTCATTTTTATCGTACTATGTCTAACTAAGAATTTGAAAAGAAAAGAAAAAGGGGAAATATAAGAAGAGGGTCAAGGGTTGGTCTTTTGGAGGACTAATGCACTAAATTCTATCAAAGATATTCATTCATGAGACATCATTTAGACTTCTTTACCCACACAAATATTAGGTTTTTTTTTTAATTTTTATTTGCACAAATATTAGGGTTTTTTTTTTTTGGTTGAATACACAAATATTAGGGTTACATCACCTCATTTAGACTTCTTTTTCTATTTTGTTTTTCACCCATAAACTCATTTAAGAGTTATGGTTGACAAGTTGTTTTAGGTGTCCTTTGTTACAAGCAATAATTCATTACCCCAATGTCAATGTAACTAGTAACTTTTTTTTTTGTTACCAAACGAAGTAAACTTATATTGATAGTTCATAAAAAAGCTTACACATATCGTTCACTATCAGATTATTGATACTATCCCAATTCATACTCTTCTACTGGTTTGAGTAGAATCAAATGAGCTAAGGCATGAATAATAGTCTCCTTCCCTTCTCACATGCGAACATCTAACAAAATCAAATCACTCATATAAACATAAAATAGTAAAACCAAAAAAAAAAAAGACTCTAAAAAAAAGAATATGCTAACTTATCTTATCTATAGTGTAAATAGTTGAAAAATATTTATCTCAACATAGACTAAAGCAAAATAATTTCCTAAAATATCTATTCCTATTTCCTACATATAATTAGCTAGATTTCTTGTGATAAAGGTTCCACCTACATTTCATGGTACTTTCATATTTCTTTACCCGCTAAAAAATATCTCAATTTATGGGTGACAAAAACTCGGGTCTAGGTCTTATCGGGTTCAGTCAATTCAGGTATTTGGTCAAAAATTCTAAACCCGGATCCTAACTGAATTATAATTCGTACAAAATAATCAGACCCGAACCTGAATGACTGAATATCCGAATTAATTTTGTTGTCAAACTTAAAAATTAACTAACCAATAGGTTCTTTTTAGGGGCAGGGGTGTTCATGAGGCGGGTACCCGAACGATTGGATAATTTTTCCGGGTACCCGAAATTTCGGGGCGACCAAACCCTCGAACCGTAACCGTAACCGAAACTACCAAGTACCCGAAAGTTTCGGGGCGGATACCGGTTAACCAAAAAACCCGATTAATTATAATCATATGATAATTTCCAATTTTATTTTTAATTTGTAATTATTAATTAACATTCCAGTAACAAAAAATGTTTCGAAAATGTTCTAAAACTGGGCCTGCAGGACCACCGGCACTGAGTTTCCATATGTTTTGAGTTTTTGGAGGATTTGGAATTGGAGCACCGAGCGCCAACATTAAGATAAATTAGGGGTTTTTCCTGATTAAAATTTGGGTTTGGATAGTGGACTGGAGATTGGACAAAAATAGATAAAAATTAAATCTGGACCTAAATGTTAAATTTAATTTCGGGTACCTGAAAACGTCAAGGGGCCGATCCGTAACCGAAAAATATTACGGGGCGGGTACCCGACCCGATTAAAATTGATTTTTCCGAGGCGGGTACCCTAAATTAACGACCGAGTAGTGGGTTTCCGGATCGGGTTTTTCGGGGCGGTTATTTATGAACACCCCTAATACTTTTGACCAAATATGACCAATTGACCAAATATGACCGAACATAAAATTTGAGCCTCTTTATGTGAATCAATAATACTTTCCTCAAAATTGGGTTTGGTCAACCAGAATCTGAATGACCGAATCTAAATTTCAACCAAAATTCAGGCAACCCGAATATGAAAACCAACACCCAAACCCCACCCGAATTTAAATCCTGTAAATTCAGTCCAAAAAACCATGTCCGAAACCCGATTTTCATGGTCGGACGAATTCGGTCATTCGGATCGGTCAAATTTTTGCCACTCCTTTTTTTCATAAAACAAAAATCGTTTTCAAAAAAAAAAAAAAGAAAAGAAAAGAAAAAACCCAACATGGGCTTGTAAGTAAAAGCCCATACCAAATTAATCTCCAACCAAAAAAACAAAAAAAAGGAAATGAAAACAAGAAAAAAGAAAAAGAAAAAGAAAAAGAAAGTAACTAATACCCGGATACCCCATCCCTTATGAAAGGAAAAACCCTAGCCAGCTCCTTCCGATTTCCTCAATCTCTCTCTACTTGTTTGAGAGTGTTCTTCACCTCCTACTTCGCCGATTCAATCGGATTCATCAAACTACTCTTCAATCATTCCATCATTCATCATTCAATCATTCATTCTATTAATCAATCAATCAATCTCAGGTACTGTGCTTCTTCATATGCGTATGCTCTTGATTCTGCGTCGTAATCTTCTTTTTCGGTAATTTTCGTGGTTTTTTTGATGATGTTTTCCTGATTTGGTCCTCAATTTGGAGCGAATCAGTGTTGGGTTGGGTGGGATTGTGATTAGGTTTAGTCTATACCTTGTTTCATGCATCGGAATTTCTGCGCTGTGTATATGATAAGTTGATGATTCAAAGGTTTAGTCTATACCTTGTCCTCAATTTGCTAGCTTGATAAGTTGATGATTCAAAGGTTTTATTTTTTTTAGGGTTTGTGTGGATTGGATGCTATTTGTGGAGTTTTGTCCATCAAGCGGATATGTATGTATATGATGATTTTGTGCTACTGAAGTAATAGTTACTTATTTTTGCTTGCCCATCAATGAAAAAGAATTTTTTTTTTTTTTGGGGGGGGGGGGGGGTTTGTTAGGAACTAGGAAGTGTTTGATTGGGTAGAAAATCATGGACATGCACTTCTATTAACTACTGAAGTAATAGTTACTTATTTGTTTATGCCCTTGATTCTGCATCGTAATAGTTACTTCTATTAACTACTTTCGTTGTCATCTTGATGATGTTGTCATGATTTGGTCCTCAATTTGGGGCGAATCAGTGTTGAGTTGGGTGGTTTCGACTTAATCTGGTGACTATGATCTTAGCTTGTTGTGGGATTGTGATAAGGTTTAGTCTATACATTGTTTCACGCATCGGAATTTCTGCCTTGATAGGTTGATTCTAGGGTTTTCAGTATGATGTTACCTTGATAAGTTGATGATTCAAAGGTTTTCTGTATTTTATTTGAGGGTTTGTGTGGATTGGATGTTATTTTTGGAGTTGTCTCCATCAAGCAGATATTATGTATATGATGATTTTGTGCTAATGAAGTAATAATTACTTATTTTTGCCTGCTCATCAATGAAAAAGATTTTTTTTTGCGGGGGGGGGGGGGGGTGTTTCTGAGGAAGTGGTTGTTTGGGTAGAAAATCATGGACGTGCACTTCTATCTGTTAACTACTGAAGTAATAGCTACTTATTTGTTTATGCCCTTGATTTTGTGTCGTTGTCCCCGATTTTGGTATCTTTCACTGTTGTTTTGGTGATGTGATTGTAGTTTTCATGATGTGGTCCCCAATTTGGAGTGATTTAGTGCTGGGTGGGTTAGACTGAATCTGAAGATTATGATGCTAGCTTCTTGTGGGATTTTGATTGTGTTTAGTGTATACCTTGTTTAATGCTTGAAATTTGTGTGTATTATAGGAAATTTGTGTGCAGTGTAGCTACCTTGATAAGTTGATGATTCAAGGGTTTTCTGTATTTTTTTTGACGGTTTGTGTGGATTGGATGCTATTTATGGAGTTGTGCCCATCATGCAGATATGTATGTATATGATGATTTTGTGCTACTGAAGTAAGGCTTACTTATTTTTGCATGTCCATCAAAGAAAAATATTTCCTTTTTTTTTTGGGGGGGGGGGGGATGGGGGGTGTTTCGTAGGAAGTGTTTGATTGGGTAGAAAATCATGGACATGCATGTCTATCCATTAACTACGATCGTAGCTTGTTGTGTGATTGTCCTTAGTGTACATCCTGTTTCACATATTGAAATCTATGTGTAGCATAGTTGCCTTGATATGTTGTTGATTCAAATGTTTGTCTTTTCTCTTTGGAGGTGTATGGATTGGATGCTATTTATATTGAGTTGCATCCATAAAGCTGATATGTGTGTCAGAATTTTGTATTAGTAGTTATGTATTGCTGCTTGCCTTTCAATGAAAAATGGTCATTTGGCGCTGGGGGCTCTTAGTTTTTGGTTGGGTAGAAACGTGTTCTCTGAAACTGGCTTTCCTAGTTTTATATGTTTGGCAAGTTAGATGACGTCAAATCCAATTTTTTTATGAACTAAGAAACATAGACAACGATTCACGTGACGGATGATATGACACAAAATGACATGCGGACAACTGAATTCTCAATCATTCAGTATAGGACATTTATAGAGGACACGTAGTGATGAAAAAAATCTGTTATGGATGTGTTTGTGACTTTATGTTTTGGGCTTTGAGAGTGCCTGTGTTGGAAATGTGTCGGACAAAAATACTTGAAACTGGGTGGAGTGTCGGTGCTTCTTTGTCTATGAAAGTTATTTTCTGCTCAATTTATTTCCAATTTTACACTCGTGAAGTTGATTTTTTTGTGAGGCAGATGGAGTGTGCAAACCATTAGTTGCGTATGATGGATGGAGGAACAGAGATAGGAACACAGATGACATTACTCGTTTAATCTGCACTGTCAGCTTTGTTCTTGCTGTACTTTACTGTTGTGTGTTTGTTTGGCATGTACATGTACTTCTATCTGCCCTTACAGCAAACTGAAGAATAGAATTGGTTTAACTACGGTAAATGGTTAATATTATTTGCTTGGTTTAACATTGCAGCTTGTAATTTTAACACTTAGCTGTATCTTGCCCTTTAATAGTAACCGATAGTATGTTTCTTTTATCGTGATGCTTACTGGGATTCGTTTTTGTGAAGTAAAACCCTATTTGACCGAATTGTTCAATGATTATTTGCAGTTTGCTGCTCGTTGGCTGCCTCAAGTTAGCTTGTGATTTCGTGTTAGCCATTTCTGGGTTCTGGTCCTTTGGCGATACAAGATGGTACAAAAAGCAAGTAGTGTTCTACTCATATCCTACACGCAAGAGCTAGAAGATGGAAAACCGCTCTATGTTTCTTCAAATTCTCTTCCTATCAAGGTCTCAAAATTCGAGCCTGCTGGACACTCTTTTCACTCTGCGGCTCTGAGACTTGCGGGTTTGGGTGATGATGAATCGGACGAGGATGATGAGAGTGTATCGTCAAATGACAAGGAACAGAGTTACGTTCCTTCTTTTGATTCATACAGCACTAAGAGTAAAAAGAAATCCGGAGCCGATGGGAAGCAACAGCAGGATCACTATGCATTGTTGGGGTTGGCACATTTGCGGTATCTCGCTACTGAGGAGCAGATACGGAAGAGTTACCGTGAAGTCGCTCTGAAATATCATCCCGATAAACAGGCTGCGCTTCTCCTGGCTGAAGAAACAGAAGCTGCTAGGCAAGCAAAGAAGGATGAAATCGAGAACCATTTTAAGGCGGTTCAGGAAGCTTATGAGGTTTTAATTGACCCTCAAAGGAGAAGAATTTACGACTCAACGGATGAGTTTGATGATGAGATTCCTACTGACTGTGCTCCCCAGGATTTCTTCAAAGTTTTCGGCCCGGCTTTCATGAGGAACAGCCGGTGGTCTGTCGCTCAGCCGGCCCCTTCATTGGGGGACGAGAACTCTCCTTTGCAAGATGTTGATAAGTTCTACAATTTCTGGTACTCCTTCAAAAGCTGGAGGGAGTTTCCTCATGCGGATGAATTCGACCTTGAGCAAGCTGAATCTCGGGACCATAGGAGGTGGATGGAACGTCAGAATGCGAAACTTTCCGAGAAAGCCAGGAAGGAGGAATACGCCCGGATACGCACCCTCGTCGACAATGCGTACAAAAGAGACCCCCGGATTATCAAGAGGAAGGAGATGGAGAAGGCCGAGAAGCAAAGGAAGAAGCAAGAGAAGTACTTGGCCAAGAAACAGCAGGAGGAAGAAGCCGCTCGGGCTGCCGAGGAAGAGAAGCGAAAGAAGGAGGAAGAGGATAGAAAAGCTGCCGAAGCCGCCTCACAGCAGAAGAAGATCAAAGAGAAGGAGAAAAAACTCCTTCGAAAAGAACGAACCCGTCTTCGAACTCTTACAGCTGCTATTGTATCTCAACAAGTGTACGGAATATCTGAGGAGGATGTGGAAACCCTTTGCATGTCTCTCGACATGGACCGTCTCAAAGACCTTTGTGATAAGGTAGACGGAAAAGAGAAAGAGGAGCAAGCCAGACTTCTAAAGGACATTCTTGGGCATCAAGATAGTAACCCCGGACCCGAGACCCGATCTGAGCAGCGGAAGGTTCCTAAACAAAATGGCGCGGTGAATGCCAACGGGGTGTTGTCATCTGGGGGTGGTAGTAATGAAAAGAAAGAGAAGCCTTGGGGAAGAGAAGAAATCGAACTCCTGAGAAAGGGCATGCAGAAATACCCAAAGGGTACATCCCGAAGATGGGAAGTCATATCCGAGTACATCGGTACAGGAAGATCGGTCGAGGAAATCCTCAAGGCAACCAAAACAGTTCTTCTGCAAAAACCCGACGCTTCCAAGGCGTTCGATTCCTTTCTGGAGAAGAGAAAACCCGCAGCTTCCATCGCCTCCCCGCTGAGCACCCGGGAGGAAATCCCGGGTTCGAGCGTGAATAATGGACCAACCGAGGGACCCACAGAATCAGCAGCAAATGTTTCATCGAGCAACAACCCCAGTGATAATGCAGACTCACCTGCAACTGCAGCTGCAGCTGCAACTGATCAGGATGTGTGGTCAGCCGTGCAAGAGAGAGCGCTCGTGCAAGCCCTGAAAACGTTCCCGAAAGAGACACCGCAGCGTTGGGAGCGAGTCGCGACTGCCGTCCCGGGAAAAACTGTCAACCAGTGCAAGAAGAAGTTCGCTTCGCTCAAGGAGAGCTTCAGAAATAAGAAGAATGCAAGTTAATGATTCACATCATGCCCTAATTTTGACCCAAAAACTCGAGTTGGTGCTTTTTCGGAAAGGTTATTCTTCATCATAGGGTGGTAGATTTATCCAAATTTTTTGCACAGAATGTTGGTTGGTTCTGTGGTGTTATTTGATCGACGTCGACAGGTTTTGTTTCCCTTGTTTCTGTAGTTGTGGTGGTGATCTGGAAAATGCAAAGAAGTGTAGAGGTGAAATGGTGGCATAGAGGCCAAGAATTTTGAGTTGAGAACTTGTGATTCTGGTAGTTATTGTGTAATATGATGCAGCGATTCAGATTTTGCGAATATATGTATGTCATGGATACAATCTCCTAGCACGAATCGGTCTCCTTGCAAATAGTTGTAATGTTTGCTGAGGTAAGGCCGTGAACTTGTCATTAGGGTAGTTATTTACAAATATGAAGAAGTGATTCAGATTTTTCAGATTTTGCTAATATATGTATGTCATGGACACAATCTTTTAGCACGAATCGGTCTCCCTGCAAATAGTAGTGATGTTTGCTAAGGTAAGGCTGAGATTTCGAGAACTTCTCATTTTGGTAGTTATTTACATATATAAATATGCGAAGAAACGATTTAGATTTTGCTAGTATATGTATGCCATGGACACAATCTTTTAGCATGAGCTAGATAGTAGTGATATTCGTTGAGGTGAGACTGAGAACTTATCATTCTGGTAGTTATTGACTTATTGTGTAATGAAAGAAGCGATGCAGATTTTGCTAATATTAATGTCATAGACTGATAGACACAATCTTTTAGCATGAATCAATCTCCTTGCAGTTAGTAGTAATATACTGATAATTGTTGAGGTAAGACTGAGAACTTGTCATTCTGATAGTTATTTACATATTTACGTATGCGAAGAAGCGATTCAGATTTCGCTAATATATGTATGTCATGGACATAATCTTTTAGTAGCATGAGTCAGTTAACAGTAATGTTCATTGAGGTAAGACTGAGATGTTTTTTTTTTATCAGAAATATATTTATTTTTGATTCAGATTTCGCTAATTGTGTAATGGAAGAAGCAATGTAGATTTTGCTAATATATTAAGGGTTTATTACTCTTTAATGTTGGGCTTAAGATTTTGATTAAAATGAGATGTTTTTTTTTTACAGCTTGGTGTTGCCATCAATCAAGGTAGTTTGACCATGAATTTATTTTTGATTAAAATTTGGTAAAAGTAAGTAGGCCTGCTGCTGATGTTACATGTCTGATGTATTTAATATAAGTAGTCGATGAACTTCAATGTAGGATAACCCAAAACAATGAGGTGGTTAACCCAGATATAATTTGGTTAACATGAACTTATTATGGGTTAAGTGTCTATTGTAGGTTAACCCAGACCAATGAGGTGATTAACCCAAAATACAGTAGGTTAACATGAACTTATTCTGGGTTAATCGTCCATGATGTCCATGTTGAGTGTTTTATGTTAGAATCATTACCCATATGACCTATCTTCATAACCCTAAAGCATAACTTATGTAGTTTTTACTTTATTAAATTATCAATTTTAGTATACAAACCTTATGTTGGAACTATGCGTTAGGAATACGTGAAGTTCATTGTAGTTAACCCAGGCCAATGATGTGATTAACCCAAAATACAGTAGGTTAACAAGTTGAACGAATAGGGTAACTGCAAATGTAATTTTAATTGTTAAATATTCATTTGCCATCATTACACATGTCCGTATAGGTTGTGCTCTACTAAATAACACCTAACTGCAAATGTTTTTCTGGTCAAAGCTGAGTTTGATTGATGCCAACACTAAGTTTTAAATAAAGATCCTCATTGTAAATAAATCTTAAGCCCAACACTACAGCGTAATAAACCCATATATTAATGCCATGGATACAGTCTTTTAGCATGAGTTGAGAGCTTGTTATTATAGTAGTTATTATGTAATGGAGGAAGCCATGCAAATTTTGCTAATATATTAATGCCATTGACACAGTCTTTTGGCATGAGTCTGTCTCCTTGTCGCATGTAGTAGTAATGTTTGCTGATGTAAAATAAACTGCTTTTGAATCTTTTTTATCGCTATTTTATCAAAAGATTACAATATTTCATTCTTATGATAATATTTTTTCCATTATAAATCTAATGACACTATTTTCGTATAATAAAATATTGTATATGATAAGAAATCATTGACATCAATTGACAATTAGTACTACCTCCGTTTGTTTTTATCTGTCACCTAGGAAATTGTGTTAAAAACTTTGACCATTAATATCTTAAATTGTATAATAATTTATTATACAAAATTGATATCATTAGATTCGTAGTAAAAAATATTATTAAAATAGTATAATATTATATTTTTCTATAAAAGTTTGATATTAGAAATTATTGATATTGATTAAAAATTGACATTGAAAACCGTAAATGACAGTAAAAAGAACGGAGGGAGTATCAAATAGAGAGAATATTTGAAAAATATGATTACCAGAAAAATATTATTAAAAATTACAAAAAATGAATTATAGAAAATTCAAAATAATTATTACTTTAAAACCCCTCTCATTTTATATATTATTAATTAATAAATTAATAAAAAAACAAGAAACAAGAATTTTTAGACAAAACCATAAGCAAATTATAGTTTATTAGTTCTTCAGTTCCGTTTCGTTTCATTCAGCAACAGTCAATTGTCAAATCGTTTTAGATATATTATTCTCTAACTCTTATTGTCAAGAAGAAATTTCGATGTATTATTATCCAATACTCCAATAATAAAATATATTGATATCAAAAAACGTGAATAAAAAAAATTAAAAATTTCCAATAATAAAATATATTAACATCCAAATACTGTTAATGAAAAAAGAAACTCTAATAACAAATATATTAACTTCCAAAAATCATTAATAAAGAAATCAAGAAACTTCTAGACAAATTCAGAAGCAAATTATATTTCTTCAGTTCCGTTTCATTTCATTAAGCAATAGTCACTTCAGCAACAATCACTTGTTAGATCGTTTTAGATATATTATTGTCAAACGTTTATTGTCAAGAAGAAGTTTCGACGTATTATTATCCAATACTCCAATAATAAAATATATTAATATCAAAATTCAGGAATAAAAAACAAGAAACTCCAATAATAAATGAAATATATTAATGCCCAAAAACTGTTAATAAAAAAAGAAACTCCAATAATAAATATATTTATATATTTTTTATCAGAAATATATTTATATTTATATTAACGTTCAAAAATCATTAATAAAGAAATCAAGAAACTTCCAGACAAAACCAGAAGCAAATTATACTTCTTCAGTTCCATTCCATTTCATTCCACATGTAATCGTTTTTTCCGCGCAAAATCCACCGCTCAACCACCGCATCCTGGCGTTTGTTCCGCCACCTCCGCCGTATCTCCGCCACTTTCTCGCCGGAATCGTACTCTCTCTCCAACTCTCTCTCTAACTCTCTCTGTCACTCAATACTCTGTATCTGCTTATTTGTAATTATGCATTCGGTTTAAGTGGTTTGCATGTCGACGATTCTTCCAGATTCTCCTTCGATTATGATTGTGGAGTTGATTCGATTTTGATTTTGAGTTTTGATTTTTCAGAATTTGTTTCGTGTGGTTTTACGAACAGGAGTAGAGTCTGATGAGCATCAGTGGGCAGCGATTTTGCGTGCATGAGTTTTGATTCTCCATAATAGTTTGTTTTACTGAATTCATTCCAAAGTTTGTGATGAACTCCATACTTAAATTGTTGATCAGCTCTAATTTGGCAGCATTTTGTACAAAATATATTACATGCACCGAGAACTAATTCTTCTAGATTCTCCTTCGATTGTTTCCATGGAGTTGATTTGATTTTGATTTTGATTTTTGAGTTGGTAGAATTTAGTTTGTGTGGTTTTATGAACAGGAGTAGGAGCTTGGGAGCAGAATCTGACGAGCATCAGTTTGCAGTGATTTTGCGTGCATGAATCCTAACTGGTAATCTGATCTTTCATACTCATCAATTTTAGTTTGCTTAATCTGGCTGTTTTGATTCTCGATTGTAGTTTGAATTCATTGCAAAGTTTGTGATGAACTCCCTACTTAAATTGTTAAACAACTCTAATTTGGCAGCATTTTGTATGATTGAAATCTATTTGGATGTCTGATTGGGAAACTATTGGAATGTATTTGCATGTATCATTTGGCCACTGAATCCTGCCTGGTAACCTAATCTATCATATTCATCCATTTTAGTTTGCTTCATTTGGCTGTTTTGATTCTCCATAATAGTTTGTTTCGCTGAATTCATTGTAAAGTTTGTGATCAATTCCCTATTTAAATTGTTGATCAGCTCTAATTTGGCAGCATTTGTATGATTGAAATCTATTTGGATGACTGATTGGGAAACTTTTGAAATGTATTTGCATTTAAGGCTCTGTCAAGTGAAATTAGCGTTTTAGATAGCGGATAGTGGTTTATGTAGCGGATAGCGATTTAGGCAGCTGATATCGGTTTAAGTAGCGGATAACCGATGGTTGTTCAAATGAAAATTGTGATCGGTAAATTTAGCGGTTGAATTAGAAGATTAGTGTGAATTGACATAAAAGGATATGGATAATTTTCAAAGATTAAATTTTCAAAGGTATCTTTTGACCAAAAAATATGAAACGCTACTCCAAATGCTAAATGTTAAATTTATTAACGTTTCACAAAACGCTACTTGAAACGCTAAATGCTACTTAAAATGCTAGTTTAACAAATGCTAATATTATGCAATTAGAGTTTTGAATTGACCAAAATGCTAAAAGCTACCCTAAATGCTAGTGCTAAACACGGACCAAGGCGGTGTTTGGCAGTAGTGCTTGGGGTAGCCTTTAGAGTTTTGACAAAGTCAAAACTCTAATTGCATGGTGTTTGGTATGCTAGCGTTGTGAGGAGCGTTTAACGTTTCAAGTAGCGTTTTGTGAAACGTTAATAAATTTAACGTTTAGCGTTTGAAGTAGTGTTTCATATTTTTTCGTCAAAAAATCCCTTTTGAAAATTTTATCTTTGGAAATTATCCGTACCCTTTTATGTCAATTCACGTTAATTTGCTAACCCAACCGCTCAACTTACCGAACACAATTCTCATCTAAACAGTTATTCGCTATCCACTACTTACCCAAATTTACCAGTTTTTACCTAAATTTACCAAAACTTACCAAAAATGACCAAATTTAAAAAAATAAAAAATTTTTTTTTGATATATTGGCATCAATTTGTCAAAAGTTACCAGAATTCACCACAAGTTACCAAAAATTACCGAAAATTATCAAAATTTAACTTTTACCCAACTGTTTTTTACCCATGAATTTGACAGGCCCTTAAACCGTTATTCGCTATCTAACGCATTATTCGCTACACAAACCGCTATCCGCTATCTGAAATGCTAATTTTGCCAAACAAGGCCTAAATTTTGCTTCATTTGGCTGGTTGGAGTTCTCCATGGTAGTTTGTTTTGCTGCATTCATTGCAAAGTTTGTGATGGACTCTCTATTTAAATTGTTGATTAACTCTAATTCGGAAGCATTTGTACACTATATATGTTACATCTATACATGCATATGGAGTTTATGCTCCAGGATATTTGCCATTGAACAATCACAGTATTGAGGGTGAACAATTTGATATCTGCAAGTGAATAATCACACTGTTTGGAGCTCCAGGAGCACGTAATAAATTGCATTTTTGTATGATTGAAATCTATTTGGATGTGTGATTGAGCAACTATTGAAATGTATTTGCATGTGTTATTTGGCCAATTATGTATGTATCTGAAATAGCAGTCTCCTGTTGGAATGTTTTTGCGTGGATCTTCCCAAACATTGGAAAGCGGTATTCATGATTACAGTTGTTTATTTGGCCAATTATGTATCTAAGCTTAGTAGTCTCCTGTTGTGAGATCTGGTTCCATAATGCAGTATCTTTTTTTTTTTTTTTACAAAAAAAAAATGGTGAGTGATTGAAAGGTTGCTCTAGAAAGAACTCGAGGGGGTGCAACCCATGTACAGGAGGGGTAGTATGAAAATCTCCATGCCCTTATAGTCTCCTGCATGATAAATATTATTCATAGAATCTGTAAAAACCTAAGTTACTTTGGATAGAAGCACTATAGCACTATACTCCAACTATACGAAATACTCAAAAAGTGGATCTTTAAATTTTTCAAGGAGAAGGATTTGTTCTCAAAAATCCTCTGATTTGATTCCTTCCAAGTTGGGGCAAAGTCAGACCATGTACACACCCTTTTTCCCAATCATTAGGGCTTCTTGAAAATTTACACACACATATAGACCTCCTCCCATTATCTTAATTAAGGTGGTTGATTTTTGGCTAGGTTGTATCTGTTAGGGTTAGAGAGGCCTCCAAGGCTCTTTATCTCTCCATATAAACACTCCATATGATTGTAAATGTCACACTTTGGTATTGTAAAACCAAGTTGGGTATTTTTTTTTCTATGAAAGAAATTTGTAGTTACTTATCTTACTCTTGGATGGGTTAGGTGGTGATTAGACCTGGCAATTCTCGACCCGACCTGGAAACCCGACCCATACCGACCCACAAAAAGTGGGTTTTGAACACGAAATTCCGACTCGAGACCCGAAAATGACCCAACCCAAAGAACCCGGTAAAAAACGGGTCAGGTCTGGGTCGACCTGTTGGGTCAGACACTTTAATTTTAAGTGTTTTGTCTACTTTGCCCTTGTGCAAAAAAAAATGGGCCCATTTCATGATAATTAAGGCCCAAAAGTAAAATATTAGGTTGCTTTGGAAAGCTATGCGTAGAGAGAGACATACAAATGAAATAATCAAATAACAAATGAACAAAACAAAACCCTAACACTGTCACTCACTCACTCTTTCAGTGAACCCTCAAACTCCTGCAGCCCGCCTCTCTCCTCTCTTTTAGTAAAATAGTGTATTATTGTCCAAGGTCAAAGTTCAATGCATTATTGTCCAATACCCCAAAAGTTCAGTATATTAGCATCCCAAAATCCTATATATTTCGTAAGTATTGTTATTCGTGGATTGTTGACGTAAACCGCATAATACTTGTAGACTTGAAGATTGCCAAATTTTGTCCCTTAGGTGTATATTAATATGTCTATACAACTATGACATATCGTGGTGGTCGAACTTGGAATGGAATGGTGCATTACACAGGTGTCTTTGACTAATTATAATAAATTTTATTAGTTGTAAGTGACTGAGAAAAAGGGCGGTCATGACCCGTAAACCCAAACCGCCCGAAACCGGAAAACACCCGACCCGTATTTACCCGAACCCGATATACGACCGACCCGTAACCCGCCCGCCCGTATTGAAAGGTCTAGTGGTGATCTAGGTTCTTCAAGTGTGTGGTGGTGCTTACATGTATCCATTATTTTTTGAAGTAATCCTGCTTATCTCACTAAGTGGTGCATTAGTTGTACATTGGCGGTTGGGGGGGGGGGGGGTGCTTGGATTGTTTTGGGTTGATTTGTCTTGTTTTTGCTTGGGTGCTTCAGTGTAAGGCTCCATCAATTTGTGATGTTGATTACAGAAATGATCAATGAATTGAACTCGTACCAAATATTATTGGTTAGAAAACGAAAATATCATCAAATTAAATTGATTGCCATATATGTATGGCTGATTCGAAGCATTCGAAAAGTGCAAAATGTTGCCTGGAAAAAGAAAGTGATCCTTAAATAAAATTTTTTAAGAGCTCGACTTTTTCCTTTCTTTGAGATGGAAAGTACAATAAAGTTCAGACAGTTTTTCTCGTGAGTCATAAGGTTTTATGCAAATATCGGTAAGGAGAATACTAGAAGTTCTACCAAAAACAATTGGGGATGTCAAAAGGTAGTTGCTACCCTCTTCAAATATATATTGAACAGAAATGCCTGAAACAAGCTAGAGTAAAATTCACATACTGTGAATTAAAGGGCAGATTCCCTGTGGGATATTGAATTGTGGATGAGACCTTGTTCTATTTGGATGTCACCAAGGTTGTTGCCCTTCTTTCCGCTCTATTTGTCTTTCTTTTATTCCTCTCTTTGCCTCCGTTATCCTGAAAGAATGCAAAAGATTTGGTATTTTAGGTTAAAAGGAAGTCTAATCATTCATTGAATGCGATATCTAACTTATTGTCAAATAATTATGGTTTGGGAATGGGTTTTAAGCATTAGTACAAGTATGCCATGCATCCAAAAACCCCACACCCTGGGTTCCAAATCCTTTGTGCTTTTCTGGGCCTCGAGTTTTTTAAAAATAAGGAGGTGAGGCTAGTGGTGTTGTTGCCATTGCCACTCTGCCTCTAATTAAAGACCCCATGCTTTAGGGATGCCATATAGGAGACAATGGCACAGTGACCCTTCTAAGTGCTCTAGAGGAGACTAGTTGGTTCACTACTTCAATTATCTGAAGTAGTTTTCATGACTAGTTTGAATCCTCATGGTATGATATATCCATGCTCATTTGTAAGTAGCATCGCGCAAGGCATTATGTATGGTAACCATACGTAGAATTCATGCATGAAGGAGTTGAGTGGATTTTATACTTATTGACTATCTTGTAAAATTTTCATAAATGGGTTGATAGATGATTCTTGGTGGCGCTGTGTGTGCGTGTTTATTTGTTCTTATTTTTTTGTGGCGATACGAAGGATTGCAATGAAGGCTAAAAATAATGAAGGAATCGGTATTACATTAAAGGGCCTTATCTTCTTACCACGGTGTCTTGTCTAATAATGTTAGTAGTCTGATGCCTTGCAGTCTTCTAAAACCCATTCGCATTGTTACTTTTTCCAATGGAGCTACTTTGAAGATTGTATCAAGTAGAGGCAATCTATTGCTAGATTATTTTCTATCATGATGTCCTCAAGTGCTTTTTTATTTTCTATCATGACATCCCAAGTATTTTTTTCTGCCTTAATGGGACATTTTTAGACAGAATCTTGCCATCTATTATAAAAAATGCATACGTTTTGATGTTATGTATTTTCATCGTCCTAGGTGGGACAATTCTTCAGTAGTTGATTTTTGTATTCTTAAATACAGTCTAAAGTTCAATGTTTCTGAAAATAACAGGCAGTTGGTGGCTCATTATTCTTGACTTTTTGGTTGAAAACCTCCCTTGGCGAGGGAAGTTGAATGACTCGTGAGGCTTTGGACGTTCCCTCGTTTAGGCTAATGCTATGGTGATAATACAAGGTTGTGCATCTTAACATTGCCATAGAAACGTGTTTTGACATGTCTTGTGGGAGCTTTGCATTTGATGTGTGGTGGTCTAACATTGCATAAGATATGGTAATGTTCTATTTCCATCTTGACTGGTTTCTATGGAATGTCTTCTCTGATTCAAGTATTTATCTTCTAGATTCTTGCGAGCCATTTCCAATGTATGATGTTCGTGAAATAACTTTTCATGCTTTTTCTTCGGCTTGATCTTGGTTGGATGACTTGTGTCTGGAAATTCAAATATGTAGGGTGAAAACGTCTCCGATAGTGGAACTGACGACCTTAGCTGGAGCAGTGATGATGAGCTAGACAACAAGAAACCTTTTGGTTCAAGTTCAGCTTTAAATGTAGCTAATAAGGAGACATTTGCGTGTTTTGCAGAGGTGAGCTATGTGAGATGGATTGATTGGTTTCTGTATTTACTAATGATTGCATTGTGAGGAATGCGTAACTGAACACTTAAGTTGCCTACGCTTGTTTTCTTTTGATATAAATTTTCGATTACCTTTACCACTATTGGTGAAACTTGTGGACATCTTTAATGTGCCAATCTTATATTTGTACATGGAGAACACATGATATCCTGTAGTGGATCCTGTCACTTAATATTTTTTGGATTTGCAACGTGATTTCGTTGTTGCAATGGTATTAGATCCCAGAAAGGATGAGAGATTGGTTGAGTTTTGTGCAAGAATTATGTGCTTTCAACTGACTTTATTTCCCATTTATGTTTCCTAGGCAAGCTCCTCTTCCGGGCCTTCCTCAGCTTTGTTTCGCCATTTTCTTGAGGCAGGTTTTCCTGAAAAGTTGATTGCAAAAGCAATTCAAGAAGACGGTATATTTGCTTGCTTCTTTACTCTGTCACTCTATGGTTGTGCAAGTCTTGTAACTTACAAATATTTCATTTGAGCAGGTTCAGACGATGTGGATTCTATTCTGAATACTCTTCTTACATACTCGGTGGGTTCGTGTCCTGGCCTTTAGTGGTGTCTTGCTTCCTGTTTGAGCTGTAACTTCTGTTTCCGCCCTTAAGGTGTAATGATGTTTTCACTAGGAAAGAATGACTTTTCTGTCATGGGTTTTCTTGTCGTAGTTTCTATGGTTTCTGTATGTACTTAGATGTGAAAGTTCATGGAATTCTAAGGCGCCGGCTAAAACTTGTTTCTTTGCTTAAGCAGGAACAAAAGAGAACTTGCTTAAAAGAAGAATCTTAACGGTCCTAGTAGGTGTTTAATTTGTTTTTAGGAAAATAATATCTGGATCATCTACTTGTAAGCTAACTTTGGCAACTTTGCAACAATTGGCACACATATTTAACCGTCGTATTTTGCAAGAGGCTTGTCCTCAACAGTCGATAAGATGTCTGCTATGATCTCAATAATATTTCCTTGCTGTTTATGCCTCTTGTAATTCCTTTTCAGGCTTTGGAGAGTTCTCCTTCAGATGAGCAAAAGGCTGACAACATTCCTGAGAGTGAGCAAAATGGTCACTTAGCTCAAGGAGTAGATGCTGTCCTAGATCATAACTTAGGCACTGACTGCTGTGAGAAGACTGATGTGGATTCTGATTTCTGGTCATCTGATTATGATGAAAACGTAGCCGATGATTTTTCTGATTCAGACAGTTGTCCTGAAGTTGAGGTGACCCGATGTTTCCACTGCTTTTTGCTCTATACCGTCTATTTCGTTTTGCATTTCCTCACAACTATATAAATGCCAATATACTGACCTTTACTATTGGACACCAATATACCTTGTTTTGGCCCTATTTCTTGTTTGTATACCAAGAACGTTGAGTGGTGGGATACTCCGTGGAAACTGACATGGCAACTCGACCCAGTCAATTGCCCACCCCTCGGTAAAAGTCAATAAGAAATCAACAATGAATGGGAAAGGGAAGCAAACCTCTGCTTTAGACCAGGGGTAGTACAATAAACACAATAGTTCCTATGCCGACTTATCAATCTTTGCCGGTGCATCAGCTTTCACCAAGTGCTCCATTACTCAACTCATTCTTGGTACACAACCAATATGTACGGTTAAAGTAGAGTTATAGTAGTGTCCAACAATAAAGGTCGGTATTTTATTGTCCAATACCCCTATAGTTGGGTTGAGAAATATTACGATCCAAAAATCCCATCCGAAATCAAAGAAATTACTAAAATGTTGATCATGTCTGAGTGTAAAGTTATGTGGGCTACTGCCAATGCTTTTGTGTTTGTGTTTTCTAGTTATCTTCCCTCTAACTTTGTTTCACCTGGAATTGCAGGAGGCCTCCACGCCTCCGGCACAGAAGGACCAAAGATTCGTCTTCTTGACTGAGATGGGCTATCCTGCTGAAGAAGTCTCAATCGCATTAGAAAGATGCGGTATGTTCCCTGTTACCGTCTAGGAGTTTACTTTTGAAATCCAGTGCCTCTGTTATATAATCCATGCATCTCATTCTCTCCTTTTTCAGCACATTGCCTTGTTCTTTGGAGGGGTAAATACCTCATTCATCGAACCCAAGACAGACTTACCAATTTTTATCCATATTTTTAGCATTCATTCAACTTTTACCTAAACTTACCCAAGCTTACCTTACTACTGTTAAGAACAGACCTGGAGATTTTACTCTTCCCTAACCGATGTTACCGGGACATGGGTGTGTGTTTGATATGGACGAAGATATGGTTGTTGGACTTGGCTGTTTTTAAGAAACTTAGAGATTTTTATCTGTAATTTAAAATGTCGAGTGTCATATTCTTTTCCAGGTGTCAAGGGTTCGATATGGGTATAGTAGGGAAAATGGCAAGTTGGGGTAACATGGTCCCTAGCTATATATATGCTATGTGTAATACATGCTGCTTGTACATGCTTCCTAAAGATCGTTGATGTATTGAAACCTCTTTGGTCATGCAGGTCCAGATTCCACAGTTGAGGAGTTGTCAGACTTCATATATGCTGCTCAAATGGCGAGAGCAGCAGATCCTTACTATGTAGATCAGCCCAAACCAAAGGTCTTGTCCTGTTTTTTCCTGTCTTAGACTAATCCATGTGCGAAATAGAAGTGTAATCAGTGTAGTTTTCTTAGTTGCTTTTTCTTTTTCAGTTTCTATCGTGTCATGTTATTTTAGAGGGGCGAGCAAATATTGGGTAAAGTAAATATTGGCAAGCTTAGCTAGAAGTTGAAAAGTTGGAAAATGAAAAAAAATTGGGTGGGTTTGGGTAGGGTAAAGTGGGTAATAATCCCACCTAAAGAACAAGCAAAATGCTTCTCTGAACCTATTCTGCTTCTTTTCCATAGAGTATTTAACTAGTGCATGATTTTAAAACATTGGGTCAATCAGAATTAGTCTCTTTGAATTTTTTAGTCAAGGGGTGAGACTGCTACATCAGACTCCCCCCTATTTTGCAGCACTTTGGAGTATTGCATTTGAGTATTCTTCAACATCTATTAGTGTAGGTCCAACTTCTATGCTTATTTTTGTTAAGTCAATGTAGAGATTCCTTATTCTTTTATTTATTTCCGAAATCAGCTTTACAGCAACTATGCTAAACACAAGAGGAGGATGCTCGGGAACGACCTGTCTAAGAGGAAAAAACAAGCAACACTACTCGATGATGATGAGCCTATTCGCCTCCCTAAACCGATGATAGGGTTTGGGGTCCCAGAGATCACCGACCCTTCTCCTTCTGTCCACAGAACCCTGCCAGATGCAGCCCTTGGACCGCCCTATTTTTACTATGAAAACGTGGCACTCGCCCCTAAAGGAGTCTGGGACACAATCTCCCGCTTCCTGTATGATGTTCAGCCTGAATTTGTGGACTCTAAATTTTTCTGCGCTGCTGCCAGGAAGAGAGGGTAGGAAACAAAAACCCTTTGTGTTCTTGATTTGGGTTTCTGCTTCCTGTTATTGTTTTTGGTTGATATTGTGAGTATATGCATAATCTGGATAGTTGAAAAAGATTGAAGATTGTTTTTTCATCTTAGATTGTAATGGACTATAGTAAAATGCTGCCTCATTAAACTTTCTCTGCTTCTTTTCCATGGAGCAGTAGGGGTAGCGAACGATTTCTAAATCTTGGGTCAATTGGAACCAGTCTCTCTAAATTGGAAAATTTAGGGTTAAGACTGTTACATTCGACCCTTGTATACTTATTAGGATAATATACTAGTGGTGATGGTAGATTAATGTCTAATTCTACTCATCATCACCAAAGGTTAGTACATTAACAATAAATAGGTCAAAAAGGTCCGTACACTAGTATCCTATGCTAAAGGTAGGCATATTACAGGCTAATACCTCCAAATGTAAATATATTAGAGACCAAAGTTCCTTTAATTTTCTGCTTCTGTCATTGTTTTTGGTTGATATTGTGAGTCTCTGAATCCTAACAGGTACATTCACAACCTCCCCATAAACAACCGGCGTCCTTTGCTTCCTCTTCCACCCCAGACCATCCACGAGGCCTTACCGTTGACCAAAAGATGGTGGCTGACTTGGGACACAAGAAAGAAACTCAACTGTTTACAGACTGCAATTGCCAGTGCTAAGACAACAGAACGGATTCGCCAGTCTCTTGAGAATTGGGACGTTCCGCCTCTTCATGTCGTGAACTATGTTCGTGAGCAGTGTAGAAAGTGGAACTTAGTTTGGGTCGGGAAGAACAAGGTGGCCCCACTCGAGCCGGATGAGGTGGAGATGCTGTTGGGCTTCCCAAGGAACCACACGAGAGGAGGGGGAATTAGCCGGACCGACCGGTACAAGTCTCTTGGAAACTCATTTCAGGTACTACTAGCACACCTTTCATAAAATCATAACTGTGTATGTGTTGCTTTCTTCCTTTTAAGGTCTAGGTTGCCTTAGAACTTGAGTTCTTGGATATGACTGCCACTGAACTAATGTTGATATTCAACAATACCACAACAAATGTTGGGTATCTATCTTATGTATCTAAGGCCATCGTTAAATTATCGAAAAAACAAAATGGCCAAAGGCAATCTCTCAAGTTCACTTGTTACATGGCGATGTGAGTCTGAGAGATGGGTGAAGGTTTAAAGTAGAGGGGATAGGATTGCGAGACTTGAGGGAGAAATCATGACATTGAAGATTTGAAAACAGATCCTAAGAATAGTCGACTTGGACCCAGTACCTGAATTTTTGCTGGCGTTAATATTTTCCAACATCTCATTCAGATCTGGCAAAATTTGACCCCAGCTGAATACATACACCGAAACTGACCTGTACCAAACCCGACCCGTTTTTAACCTGCCCACCCGGTCCAAATTTATTCCATTCATGTGAGGTAGACACGGTTGCCTACCTGCTCTCGGTCCTGAAATACATCTTCCCAGCGGCCTCCGAATCCTGTTTCTCTTTTCCGGCATAGGCGGGGCCAAGGTGGCTGGCCGCCTCGGCATCCCTCTGAAAGTCGTGGTGGTGGTTGAGATATCGGAAGTAATATTTCTCATATTTCTATTGTCCAAAGTCCGACTCGATTTTGACCTAAATTTAGATTCCTCGCATCATCTGACTTGGTCTGACCCAAAAGAATAGGCAACAATTATCAATTTCTCAGTTCGAATGTCAGCATTTATGATTCAACAGACCCAAATTCGACCTGGGCTTAAGAGTCTGACTTGGTCTGACCTGGAAAAAATCGTGTGACTACAATTTTTCGTCTGAGTTTCGACATTGCCCGATTTAACCGACCCGAATTGCCGAATATGTTCAACCGAATTTCGGCATTGATTGATTTAACCGACTCTAATAACCTACTTTGTCCAACCCCAACAAAAAAAAAAAAACCTGAATGTTCGCCTGCGCTAATTTTCTTTCCACATGTCATTCATTCATTCATTCCAGGTAGACACGGTCGCCTACCACCTCTCGGTCCTGAAAGACATCTTCCCCAGTGGCATCCGAGTCCTCTCCCTCTTCTCCGGCATCGGCGGGGCCGAGGTGGCCCTCCACCGCCTCGGCATCCTCCTGAAAGTCGTGGTGGCGGTCGAGATCTCTGAAGTCAACCGGAACATCCTGCGAAGTTGGTGGGAGCAGACCGATCAGAAGGGCGTCCTGGTCGACATTGCCGACGTCCAGCAGCTCACCGGCGACAGGCTGGAGCAGCTGATGGCCTCGTTTGGCGGGTTCGACCTTGTCATCGGGGGGAGCCCATGCAACAACCTCACAGGCAGTAACAGGGTAAGTAGGGACGGACTCGAGGGCAAAGATTCAGCTCTCTTCTTTGATTATTGTCGGGTGCTGGATTTGGTCAAGGGCATTATGGGAAGGAATAGATGTTGAACTTACTCTGCAAATCTGCAATGGCCCGGCTAATAATCTCGGGCTTTTTCTTGGGTTGTGCATAGTACCCGAATGCGAGGTAGGTTTTTTTTCCCCAACTGCCCGAATGCGCAAAATGGGTGCCCCCCCCCTCCCCCGGGTTTTTTTTTTCAATGTTGACAGTGTTATCTGTTAACCATAGTTACCAAGAACGCCTCCTGGGTCCTTAGATTTTTCTGGTAAGGCTCGAGTCATGGCCATAATAGGATGAGTAGGGACGGGCTCGAGGGCAAAGAGTCGGCCCTCTTTTTTACTATTGCCGGGTACTCGATTTGGTCAAGGGCATTATGGGAAGGAATAGACATTGAAGTCTATGCAAATCTGCAATAACATGGCTAATAATGTGGTGCCTTTTCTTGGGTTGTAAATAATTGAGGTGTTTTTTCTTTCCTTAGAGTGTTATCTCTAAACCATAGTTAGCAGTTACCAAGAACGCCTCCTAGGTCGTTCGATTTTTGCTGGTAAGCCACGACTCGTGGGTGTTATTTGGTGCCTTTTCTTGGGTTGTACATGGTGTATGAAAGCTAGAGGTAGTTAATGGTAAGGCTCTAGTTGACATTGTACATGCTTTTTTCTTTAAATATCGATTTTAATCTCTGAATGATAGTTATCAGAAACGCCTCTCAGGTCAAATTTATTTTTTCCTACCCAAATTTTGTCTTGGTTTTGGTATGTTTGTACCCAGAATGTGATTTCATGGGTTGTACCTCTCAGATTCTTTGATTATATTTGTTTGTTTTCTTTTGTTACAAATTTGGTCTTTAGCACTTTCTAGAATATAAATTTATTATTCTTTTATCAGAAATATATTAATAAACCATGATAGTTGAAAAAAAAAAAAGTATTAGAGGCTGTGTAAATAAAAAGATCACAAGTTAAACAGACGAAGGACTGTTTTTCCCTGGTGTGATACTGTTAAGAATTCCAATGTACTGCGACTCTTATAACTTTTCAAATGGTTAGGCCATGATATTTGGATTGATTTAACTATTCATTACCAAAATATTTTCTTACTTTTCTCTGTTCTCACTTTATTCTTTTACATTCTCTCTCCTCACTTACCCCACCTACTATAACTTTCACCACAACTTACCATAACCTACCACATTTCACCACTTTTTCAAATTTCACCACACCGTAACCGCACCGCATCGCAGCGGTACCGTGTATAAAAGAACGGGCCTAAATTAAACATAAGACAAACTGTCAGTGTAGAACTATCATTGGACATTTAAGTATCTGGTTAATCTTTTGTTGAGTTTGTTTTGTTTTGCATTGTATTTTTTTTTTCCCATCGTGTTAGGTTTTTCTGTTGTACTAATTGGTGTTTCTTGTAGTTGTTTTGTTGTTGTATTGATGAATTTTAGTACGTTTATGACTTTAAACATTTTTAAAAAAAAAAACATAAAGCAATCCAGCCAAACCCAAACATTATTCAAGTTGTACCAATGACATCAACTTCACATATGTAACCTTTAAAGCTCATAAATGATATATTCATGACTTCTTGATATTTTCATCGTGATTTGAAAGGCGTCACGCTCGTAACGACGAGCAAGTTTAGTTTATTACATCCCCGTTTTAAAGATATTTAGCAAATCTTTACGAGTTAAGGAATAAAGAGACGCCAAAACTTAATATACATGTGTATCCATAGAATTTTCAAAGTTCTTTTCTATATGATTCAAGACTAATCATGGGATGAGAGGTCAAAATTTTCATCCTCTCTAGATGAAGAACAACCATGTCTCATTAATGGAGTATTGTTATTTCATACGTCTACTAATTGGATTGGTAAAGTGAAAAAACTAAGACACCTAAAAGACGGCTAAGAAACTACAAAGCCGCCATAAAAAGAATAGTATCCCCTCCGTTCCATATTAATTGTCACTTATTAGTTGATTGTTACGGTCTCCAATATCACACTTTAGTTAATAATTTTGGACGTTAATATACTAAACTTTTGGGGTATTGGATAATAATACACTGAACTTTCACCTTGGATAATAATACATTGTACTTTAGGGGGTGTTGGACAATAATGCATCCGGAAAGATTTTGATGGTGGTTGACTCGATAGCCACCATCGAGTCAGCCACCGCCGGAATTGTTCCGAATGTATTATTGTCCAACACTCCCTAAAGTACGGTGTATTTATGTCAAAGTTCAGTATATTATTGTTCAATACGCCAAAAGTTCAGTGTATTAGTGTCCAAAAACTGTAATTTCTCAAATAATATTTTATAAGTAATTGCAATATTATACTTTTATGATAATACTTCCCGTTACCAATCTAATATTGGTAATTTTATATAAGAAGTCATTGTATATATTAAGAAATTTATGATAAAAAATTTTGAAGTTTGACAGTACAATTTTTAAAGACGATGATTAATATGAAATGGATGGAGTATAAGTATGCAACTATGCCACAAATTGTGGCCCACAATCTAGGACAACTATCCAATCAGTCCCTCTCAACTTTTTAATACCTTAAAAAATCCACTGTTATAAATTATGTAGAGGTCTGATACAACAGTTTTATCCGGAAAAGAAAAAAAAGTTAGAGAGACATTGAATTTGATTGGCGTAAGGCTTTTTTATTGTTCAAAGTCCAAAAATGGGCCACATAATCATTCACTACTAACATAAGATTGCCCTAAGATTTTTTAAAATCGTCCAATACTTGCAACGCGATGAAGAAAAAGAATAGACAGCGAAAAAGATATTTTATTTTAGTTTACTACAATCTAACGTAAAAATTAAATCCTTTTTCAACTATAAGTACAACTATCCATTAATTCTGAATAATGCAAATGAAAAAGTTCATTTTATCAGTAAAATTAATTGGTAATCGAATGATATGATAAAAATTAAAGCTTAGTAATTAACTCTTGATAAATAGATGTAGGTTTTGGGAAAAAAATTACTTCTAAGGCCGTGTTCTATACTGCGGTATTTTGCGGTGAGGTGTGGTGGAATTGTGGTGGGGTGTGGTGGAATTGTGGTAGGTTATTCGTATATAGGGTAGGTGAGGAGGGAGAATGTAAAAAGTAGAGGAGAAAAGTGAGGAGAGAAAAAAGTATTAATTTGCGGTAAAATGTGGTGGGTTGTGGTAAACTGCGGTACCGTGTGGCACCGCAGTTTGCCAACCACAGTATAGAACACGGCGTAAGGCATCGTTCTTTTGTGCTTTAACGCAATTAACCGCAACGCAACCTACTGCAACATACCGCAAATTATCATTACCTTTTTACTATTTCCACCGTAACTTACCGCAGTCTACCGCAACTAACCGCAACGCACAAAAAAGGGTGCCTAAAGAAAGTAACTTTTTTTGAGAAACTTGTAATAACAATAATAATTTTTTAGGGGAAACATGTGTAAGTGCAGTCTGTGGGTCCATATGTTGGCAATCTTTCTCGCATAAGTTAGAGTTCATGAAAAACTAATTCTAGTAAACCCAGAAAAGCTTTTGTGAGAAACTTGTAAATTTTCATAAATTTTTGATAAATGTTGGTAATTTTTGACAAATTTTACATACCCTTAATGGGCCTGGCAGTGAATATAAAACTGTTGGCAAGAATTATTATGACTATGTTCTTTTGTGCGGAAAATTGAGCGCAGTAAATAGTATGACATGGTAATATTGTGGGAAGTGTGATATGGTATGGTAAGATATGGTAAAATTTATGGTAAAAATGATTGATGTGATAGATGAGGAGAGATAATGTGAAAAACAGAGGAGAAAAGTAAGAAGGGAGAAAGTTATGATTGTTGTGGTAAAGTATGAAATGATATGGTATAGTATAGTATGAAAAGATTCTGGTAATTGTGAAAAAATATGACAGATGCGGTGTAGAACTAAAAAAAAAACAGGGCCCATGTGTGCATACATGCTACTAGAATGTTGCCAAAATAAGATGAGAGTATAGTACTTGTTTGAGTTGTTTCAAAAACATTTATTATTGTACCATTTGCTTAATTATTAATATTTATTTCACTAAGATGGCAGTATAGTACACAGTTAATTACAATTTCATGCATGATTATATAATAAATCAAACTACCATCCAAAAAAATAAAAATAATCCCACTATATTCCAATAATTCTAAAGATTCCAACATGAACATGCACTGTTGGTCATCATGTTGGTCATCAAAACAAATCACCAACTTATTACTCCCTCTATTTGGTTTTATTAGTCGTCCTTAAAAATTATGTCAAACTTTGACCATTAATATTTTAATTTGTATAATAATTCATCATACAAAATGGATGTCATTAGATTCGTAATAAAAAATACTATTAAAAAAATAATATTACATTTTTTTGCAAAACATTTATATTAAAAATTATTAATTAAAAATTGGCACTGAAAACCGTAAATTACATATAAAAAAGAACGGAGGGAGTAACAAACACTTATCATCAAAGCTAGTTTGCATTCACAACATCCCATTTAACTCTGGTAAAAAGGGTAAAAAAAATCATGTTCGGTAAAATTTGGGTAGGTCAAATTAGTCAGTGTTAAAATTCGGGAGAAATTGATGATTGTCGTTGTTTTTCTACGGGTCACTAGAACAAGTCATACGATTTCGTGTGAATGTAAATTCAGGTCAAAATCAAGTTGGAGAATACAAACACGAGAAATATTTTGTCAAACTTTCGGCCAATGTTAAAATTCGGACGAGAAAATGCACCTGATTTTTCCTGAACCGCGTAAATTTCAGATTTTTAGGCGGGACAAAATTTTGCCAACTATAATTAATCTTATTTATAATGCATATTTATTTTACAATTAATCCCATTTTTCCACTTGAGTCAAATCCATATCATTCTTTTCCGGTGCCCGTAAAATTTTATCCAACCCGAATGTTGGATTTGTCTGACCCGGGAAAAAAAAACGGTTTGTTATAGATTTTTTTGTCCGAATTTTGACATTTACGGAATAATCTGACGTAATATTTTTCTTGTTTCTATTGTTCTGACCCAATTTTGACCTGAATTAAGCTCCGTCAAAATTGTATGACCTGAAAAAAAATTGTATTCGAACACCAATTTCTCATCCAAATTTTGACATTCACTAAATATTCGGACATAATATTTCTCTTCCATTGCCTAAACTCGATTTTTGACCCGAATTCAGTTCCGTTCAACTGCCCAACCTTAAAAAATCGTGTCCGAACATCAACTTCTCGTCCGAATGTTGACATTAACCCACCAAAATTTATCCGACCCGAACTTTTACCATCACCAACTTACCAACATACACCTATGATTTAACATCACATTAACAACATGCCATTCAGAACACAGATTTAGTTTCTTCTTCAATTATTAATTAGTTGGATAAAACTCAAATTGCATACAACAACATTCTAAGTTGAATTTTCTTGGTCAACATACAAAAATAACCCCTTTTCACATGCATGTCATTATTTCTTTCAAAACAACCAAGCAAATGTAGGGTACATGCCTAATTGGACCCATTTTTTTCCCCACTTGGATATTTTTCATCTTTTTTTTCAAACTTATTTATGACTTTTCAAACCCATCCTTGTATCAATAATAATGTCCATAAATTTTGATTCCTTAGAATTAATGATACTACCTAATTTTTGAATTGAGTTCAACATTTAGAATAATTGATTTTCAAATTTTGATCCAATAATCCCAAAAGTCCTGCGATAGAACCGGAGTTGATTTATCAATTTCATTTTCTGAGTTGAGTTCAAAATTTAGAATAATTGATTCTAATTGATTCAATATTTTAAATTTATTCACTATTTACTATTCAATAGAAAAGAAATAGAACAACTTTAATTAGAAAAGTATTTTTCTTTAACCCATTACAATATAAACTGAAAAAATAAACCATTTTTTAGCTATTCAAATTATCTAAATGCAACTATTTTTCGATTATTCAAAGCCATAAAATATTGAAAAGCTCTGTAATATAAAATGAAAATATGCAAAAAAAACAACTAAACAACAAAAGCAAAAACAGACAAAATAATAACCTCCAAAAATAATAAATACTCAATAAGTGAGTTGCTCTTTATCCATCCAAATCATTGACATACAATTTTTCTTTTTAATATTCAAAATTATAACAGGCTGAAAAGTTTGTAATATACAAAAAATAACTAGACAGCAAAAATAAAACAGCGAAAACAGACAAAACAACAGTCTCATGACCCAAAAAAAACCTCAAATTGTAGAGTTGCTTTTTTAACAATCTATATTGTCAACTTACAATTCAACACACACGTTCTTTTATTCCCCTTAAATACTACCTAATTTTTGCCCAATCACAACCAAAAAAAAATATCAACCCAAAAAATGAAGCCATCCATACCTTATCTTTTCCTCTTCAATCTCCTCCTGCTCCTACTTTTTTCCTCTTCATTTTCACTAGTTTTTTCCTCAAATTCTCTCTACAACAACCTCCTCCAATGCCTAAAAACCCACTCAAATAATAACACCAACATTCTTTACACCAAACAAAACCCACAATATCCCTCGGTCTTAACTTCCTACATACGTAACCTCCGGTTCACCCACCCAACCACCCCCAAACCCGCCCTCATCATCGCCCCCCGGACCGCCTCCGATGTTTCCGCCACCGTGGTGTGCGCCGGGAAACTTGCCTTGCACGTCAAGATTCGTAGCGGGGGCCACGACTACGAGGGTTTGTCCTACGTGTCGGATGACCCGTTTGTGATCCTAGACATGTTTAATCTTCGGGCGGTGCGGGTTGACCCGGTAAAAAAATTGGCCTATGTGGAGGCCGGGGCGACGTTGGGTGAGTTGTACTATGGGATTCAGAACCGGTCGGGAACTTTAGGATTCCCGGCCGGTGTGTGCCCCACGGTTGGTGTCGGGGGGCACATAAGTGGGGGTGGGTATGGGAATATGATTAGGAAGCATGGGTTGTCAGTGGACCATGTGGTGGATGCGGTGGTGGTGGACGCGCAGGGTCGGGTTTTGGACCGGGCGGGGATGGGGGAGGATATGTTTTGGGCCATCCGGGGCGGGGGCGGGGCGAGTTTTGGGGTGGTGGTGTCCTTCACCATGGCCCTGGTCGAGGTCCCGACCAGGGTCACGGTTTTTAATGTGAAAAGGGTGGAGAATGCCACCGATTTGTTATATCGGTGGCAGTTTCTCATGCAGGATGTGGACGAGAATCTATTCATGCGGCTGCTTTTGCAGCCAGTGTATGACCCTGTTGCTTCGAAGCAGCAGGGTCATAGGGTGGAGGTGGCCAGGGTCACGTTCATAGGTCTCTATTTAGGAGACATGGGGACGTTGCTTGAGGTCACCAACAAGTCCTTCCCTGAATTGGGCCTCACGACCCAGGATTGCCTCCAGGTGACCTGGGCCCAGTCGATCCTATTCTGGAACAATTACAACCTGACCACCACACCCCTCGAGATTCTCCTGAGCCGGAACTACACCGCCGACTCCCTCAAGCGGAAGTCCGACTACGTCACCCAACCCATCTCCAAGCCCGCCCTGACTCTCCTCCTGAACAAGCTCGTCCAGCTCGGGAAGCCAGGGCTGGTCTTCAACTCCTACGGCGGGCGGATGAGCCAGATTCCAGCATCCGCCACGCCGTTCCCCCACCGGGCGGGGAACCTATTCAAGGTCCAATACTCCATCGGCTGGAACGACCCAGGTCAAGCCGACGAGGATAAGTACATAGGGCTCATTAGGGAGCTACATAGTTTCATGACGCCCTATGTTTCGAAGAATCCCAGGGGAACGTACTTCAACTACAGGGATCTAGACATCGGGGAAACGAGAAACTATACCTATGCAGAAGGGGAAGTATATGGGAGGAAGTACTTCTTAGGGAACTTTGATAGGTTAGTGAACGTCAAAACTCAGGTGGATCCTCAAAATTTCTTCAGAAATGAACAAAGTATCCCAGTTCTCAAAACTTCTTCAGAAATGAACAAAGTATCCCAGTTCTGAATTCATAGTATACAGGAAATATTTGAATTTAATTATGGACATTCAATATATAGTAGGAAACATTCAATGTTATTTTGTTTAGGTCACAAAGTAGCAATCTTATTGTTGGATGGAAACTCCACTTGGATATTTAGATTCAAATTATTATCAAATTTGTGCAACAACACCACTGGAAAAAGAAAAAGATAAGAAAAAAAGTGATGTATGGTACATATGCATTTTTGTTTATCAAAATAATTCTTCCTATAACAATAAGAAAATTATATTTACCCCTATTATGATCTTTATATTCCCTTCGTTCTTTTTTATCTGTTATTTACGGTTTTTAATGTTAATTTTTAATTAATAATTTCTAATGTATAATTTTTATAAAAAAATGTAATATTATACTTTTTAAATAGTATTTTTCTATTATGAATATAATGATAAAAATTTTGTATGATAAATCATAATTATAAAAATTATAATATTAACGGTCGATTAAAATATTATCTGTCCAGGTGATCTGTACACTTGTTTCCTATCTACTCTACAAAAGCATTAAAGTTTCTTCCATTATTGGCTTTTGGACTTTATTTCTCATAAAAATCCATTCTTGTTTTTCTTTAAACAAGTAGAAGAGACACTTTACCTTGATTTTTGTGCTGATTATTGTGTTGTGAAGTCTATCTGTTTGGTTCCAAGCCTCCACAATTGTTACTGCAAACTGGGCCTAATCTCTAGCCCAAATACAGTACTGCACGGCCCGCTTCCTATTTGCCATCAAATAAACAAGTAGAAGAGGCACTCATATGTTTCATATTGTTTAAAATTCATCTTTAATAAAAAAAATAATTATTATTTATATAATATTTTCATTAAAAATATAATATTATATTTTATTAATAATATCTTTTAGTATGAATTTAAATGGTGTCAATTTGATATTATAAATGATTATATTAATTAAGGAAATAATGTTTAAAGTTCTTAATATGAAAGCATGAATGAAAATTTCCAAAATTAATCAAGTTGTGGTTGCGGTTGGTACGGTGTAGTGGGGAAGAAATATGGTGGATTGTGGGGACTTGGGAAAAATTGTGGTGAATTGTGCTGGGTTGGGCAAAGTTGTGGTGGGTTGTGGCTTAAATAATTGTAAATGGGTCGGTAAATTTGAAATTGAAAAAGGAGATTGTGGTAGATTATGGTAGATTGTAGTAGATTGTGGTGGGTTATGGTCGAATATGGAAAGTTGTTGTGCGGTGTAAAACCGCAACCAGCCCGTCGCAGAAAAGAACGAGGCCTTACATTATTACCCTTGTATTTTGATTAGCTTTTAGCTTTTTATTATAAAAATTATATTATTGTCCTTATATTTTCACCAAATTATATCATATGTAATATAATAACAAAAGATAAAAGGGAATAAAAATTTGTGTCAAATAAAATTTAAAAAATTAACCCATCTATAAGACGGGTATTATAGCTAGTACACAAGTAGAAATGGGAGTTGCACTTGTATACTATTGGTGTTGTGTTGTGATGGAAATATTACAAGCAATGACCACAGGCCACGTGGCGACTATCCTTCCCCCCCCCCCCCCCCCCTCTTTTCCCTTTTTTACGTTTATTCCTAATTAAATTCAAATAAAATTTTTTTGTTTATTTTGAGTGTGAGAGATACTATTTCATATCTAAATAGTGTGTGGTACTCTTTTTGTTCAATATTATTTTCTTATCAATTTATATTTTTATAGTCTTTAACTTGCTTTTCCATTGGCAATTTTAAATATTATTAATAGTAATTTGAAGGCATTCTTTTTTATTATAAATTTAAAAGTAATATGAAATTTATTATTTTAATTACCCGTACCTAAACTTTTTGTTATATTGACTTCCTATTTTTCCCAAAGTGATAAATAAAAAGGGGCAAAGGGAGTATTTATCTATATTTAGATTATGTTTTTCTACGGTGGGTAAAGTGTGGTAATGATATGATATGAAAAATGTGGATAGTGTGGTATGATGTTGTATGATATGGTAAGTTAAAAATGGTTGGTACGTTAAATAAAGAGGGGGAAAAGTGAAAAGTAGTGAGAAAAATGAAGAGAGATAAAGTTATATCTGTTGTGATAAAATGTGGTATGATATAGTAATATATTATGGTTTGTGGTTAGTGTCATACATTGTAGTAGGTATTATACAGTACCACACAAAAGAACAACGCCTTATATTAAAAGTAAATATGGAGCATGAATGTCCAAATTTTAATTTATAAAATCACCCTTAACTATATCCCTTAATTACTTTTATTATTATTATTATTATTATTATTATTATTATTATTATTATTATTATTATTATAAAAAGATCATTATTATCATAAAAAGATCAGTAAAACTTTGTAGCTTGTTTTTACAAGTAAATTTATTCTTTTACCCTCGAGTACAATAGTTTCTAGCATTAAATGAACATTTAGTTACTAAATCTATCAATTCGAACGGACGGATTAAATACAAGTCATATCTATATTTGGTTAGAGTAAATGTAGTTTAAATATATTTTGAATTCAAGAAAATTTGACATTAAAAACACGAGTTAGGTGTATTTTGAATTTAGGTAAATTCCTATTATAATATATGTGGATGATATATTTAGTTAGGGCAAATACTGACCAAGTGTATTTCAGATTCACATAAATATAGAAGGTATATTTGATTAAAGTAAATATTGACTGAATCCTTAGTAATAGTAAAGTAGAAGAGACACTTTGTGTTGAGTACTGTGTTGAGTGTTGTCATTTGGGTTTTAATGTTAAAATAATTTTTAATTTTGTTAGTATATTTTATATTTATTTTTTATACTTAGAAAAGATTATTTGAGTTGGATTTAAATTAAAATTTAATAGTACTTTCATTTTATGTCATCCATAAATTATATCATACATTGTAGTATAAAAATCTTAATTTACATGCAGTCAATTTTGTAATAAATCGATAAATTTAAATGAATCAATGAACTTCACAATAGCATTTATAAATTTACTATAAATTTTGAAATAAGTATTAAAGATTCCTTTTAAAATTTAATTTTAAAGGACCTACGTAGGTAGATATTTCAATGGGTATCATATAACAATTATATATTTCTTGTTATAATAAAGTATAAGTAGTCAATGTTTAAAAACTTTAACAATCAATTTTCAATATATATGAAAATAATATTATATTCATGAATAAAATGTGCACTGTCATGCAAATATAATACTCTCTTTGTTTACTTATGATTTTTTAACTAATTTTTTATTTTATATTATTTGTGGTTTTACAATGATTTCTCTATTAGTTACCATTTACTTTTACATGCTTAGTTTTACCACGAGTCTACAAAACAAAAATAAAAAGAAATTAAAGTAGCATCACTTTTACAAGCTTACTATTTATATTTGTAATTTATTAATTTTGATACTCCCCCGTCATTTTTTTATCTGTTCACTTAACTAACTTTTTTTATTCCTTATTATTTGTCACATTTACGTTTTCAATCGTTGATGATATTATGTCATTTAATTTGTTCCTACTTAATTTTTTACATTGATTTCTTCAATTTTTTTCAAAATGATAGATAAAAAATATTGAGAAAGTAATTGATAAATATAATTTTAAAAACACAAAATAAATGCCCCGTCCATTGGACGGGCAATTTAGCTAGTATTATATAGATTTGTTGCCACTTTAAAATATCAAAGGATAATAAAAAAATATCTGTCTATTTAATGTGTTGATATATTTGACAAATATTGAAGAGAATCAAGTTACAATCAATTTAAAATTAGGGATATTGGATCACAATATACCGACTTTTGGGGGTATTGGATTGTAATATACTGACTTTTACTATTGGACAACAATCTGACTTTTATACTTAGGTGAGATTATTATACCAATAGTGACAAAGGGGTTGGTGACGGGTTAATTAGTCTCTGTTATGACGTGATAAGTGGAGGGAAAATAACCGCCCCTTGCCCAGTAACCCATTAACCCCTCCATTGTTCTCACTGTTTAAAAAAAAAAACCGGCCTTAATACAGTGACAAACGGGGTGGTGAACTAGTCTTCATACTGATGTAATACACAACCAACCATTATCTTGTAATGTGAGTTAGTGAGAAAAACTAAGGGGTTAATGAGGTTATTGACTTGAGAAAGTTTTTTTGTTCCCCCTTCGCCAGTCACGTTAGCGCGCATTGAGACCGATTCACCACCCCCTTAGTTACTTTTGGTATAATAATGTCATCTAGGTATAAAAGTCAGGGATATTGTTGTCCAATAGTAAAGGTTGGTATATTACAATCCAACACCCCCAAAGGTCGGTATATTATCATCCAAAAACCCTTAAAATTAAGGTCAGCACAGAGTTAATCGTTTTTTTAAAACCGGAATTGATAGTATTTTTTTTTAACCGAACCTTGTCCAAATTTCAAATTCAGATATTTTATGGTGCCCTAACCAAGAGCCGAATTGTCTGCATCCGGATTTGTCTGAATATAACCAAACCCGAATATACACTAAGTCCATACATAATTCCAATATTTGTCTGAATTCTAATGTTCAGACACTGTCCGAATGCGTCCGAACCCGAATGACACAAAATTCGAATGTTTGAATTTCTTACCCCCAAACCCGACCAGATTTTAGAACCGGACATGACCGATGTCCGAATTTAAAATTCGGGCAACAAATTGATGACCAAACTCAGTTTAATTCGGGTCGGACAAATTCAGATATTCATGTCGGACGAATTTTTGTCAGCGCTACATATAAATATGCAATGAGAGAGAATCATTCGTATTTTCTGTGAGGGGGTAAATTAATTTGTTAGTTTCTAGGTTATTGTCATGCTTACCCTAGCCATGGTCCAAGTTCACGCTGGGTGATTGTGTTTAATGTGAAGCGGTTCAAAAATGATACATAATTGTTCCATAAACCATAATCAATATATATATTACGTGCATCCAAAGTATATGTTTCAAAGTGAATAATCTTCATTTCATGAGTGAACAATTGCTACTCTGGGGTACACGCTATAAAAGTATCTAATAAATTGCACTCTGTAAGTGGCAGTTCGTCATGCAGGATGTGGACCCGAGCTTGATCATGTGGCTCATCCTTAAGCCAGTTTATGGCTGAGAAATTAATGGTTCGAGTTACGTCCATAGGTTTTTATTTAGGAAACTAAACCACCTTACTCTCAGTTCTGAAAAATTCCTTGTCTAAACTCGACTTGAAATTATACTACCTCTGTCCCAAAATGTTTGTTAAAATAACTAATTTCTTTGTCCCAATTTGTTTGTTACTTTTATAATTCCAATTATTGCAATTCCATTTTTGCCCTTAATTAATAGCCTTATTTATCACTTTTTACAATCTCAACAACTATATATTACATCAATAAATATAGGGGCAATTTGGGTAATGTTCAAACTTTTCACCCCAATTCCAAGGTGTATTGGTTTTGAAAAAGTAGTTGGGGTGACAGAGAAATTGGGACGAAGGTAGTAAAAACAAGTGTAGAATATATATCTTTAATTTCATGGTGATAGTCAATTTGATTAGAATGCTATTTGTAAGTTGATTTTTTTTTTTTTAAAAAAAAGTTCCCCAAGTTCCCAACATATGGATTATTTTCCAACTTTTCTTTTCGTTTATTTTATAGAAAAATTGGATTCTAATAATTCTTGTTTGAGCAATTGGACAATAATCATCCGAACATTAAAAATAGAAGTCAATGGAATTTCAACAAATTGTATATCTTTAGACCACCACCACCGAGTGCATCCCCAAGTATCGAGAATTTTGACTTGTATTTGCCTCCCATACTTAGTAAAATACTTTCACACGATTTTTAGTGAATTTGCAACTTTGTCCGAAAGGTTTTCGATTTGTTTCTAATTTTAATAGATTTCCCCTTTTATTTATTAAAAAGGGATATTGGATGGTAATATACCAACCTTTGGAGGTATTGGACTATAATGTGCCGACTTTTACTATTGGACAACAATATCCATGACTTTTATACATAGGTGATATTATTATATCAACAGTGACCAATGAGTGGTGAACTAGTCTTCGCGTTGATGTGGCAGACGGACGGAAAAAAAATCGGCCGCAACCCAGTAATCCCGTTAAACCCTCCATTTTTCTCACGAACTCACTTTAAAAAAAAACCGCCCCTAGCCCACTGCTCAAGGGGGTGGTGAACTGGTCTATATGCTGACGTGATACACAACTAACCAATATCTTGTAACCTGGGTCAGTTAGAAAATGAAGGGGTTAACAAGTTTACTGGGTTGGGGTCGATGTTTTTCTTCACTATCTTAGTTACTGTTGGTATAATAATGTCACCTAGGTATAAAGGTTAGGAATATTGTTGTCCAATAGTAAAGGTTGGTATTACGATCCAATATCCCTAAATGTCGGTATATGTAAAGCCCCCAGATTCATAATCATCATAACAAGACTAAACATTTCATAACCCAAGGATTAGCGCAGCGGAAAACCAAATCCAAAGGCATTACCACCGTCCCCATAACAAAGGACAGGGCTTTAGAAACCTACCAATATAACACCATACACAATTATACATATAACTTAATTAAAATCACACTGCCCTTACAACCCCGTAACATCATAATCAACAACTCCGAAAAAAAACCACAACTTAAGGCTTGTATCTATTCATCAAAATGTTTAAAACTACCCTATTTTCCAAAGGGTGAGATTCGTCATCCTCCTCCAAGCGGGAGAGTTCTTATTTCTGTTCCACACGCCTACCTTAACTGGAAAGGACACCTCACTTACTTCTTCGGACTTGGGAGCTTGTAGCCTTTGGGGGAGGTACTTCCTAAAACAAAAACAGAAACTTTGCAAATGAGTTGGCTAAACTCATAACACATACCCCTTCAATGTAAACTTCCAAAGTTCATTTTAGTTCGCGCCTGGTTAAATATTTTGAAATAGGAAAACGTGATCACGTCATAAAAACCATGAATAGCCAAAGAAAAAGAAAACAAACATAATCATCATACACATCGTCATCATGATCATATACCTCATCATAATAGACCTCATCATAGACGCTGGCCAGGTCGTATGACAGATGCCCGTCGACATCGAAAGTACCTTAGTGCGATTAGCACTATATAACAAGAGACCTCATCATTGAAAGAACCAAATCATAAACTTTCCTTGCGTTAACATCATGAAGTCATCGGCATAAATAAAACATTTTTGGGAAAGGTAGGCAATATGCGTACCTGAACACCTAAAACTTAAATACCAACTTGGACCAACACAGACTTGAACACGTGGGCGCAATGACCTTTTGATAACTCACAAACAAAAGAACAACAATCATGAATTAGAACCTAACTTGGACGAGAGAAATGAAGAATATCCTAGTAGAATCCTAGGATTACTTGATACTTAAACTTGTTTCCTAAGGTTCACTCAGAAGACCATAACTTCTCCCACAAGCATCAAATGATTATGAATAAGGAATTTCTGGAAAGCTAAGCTCATGTACTACAACTCTCTAGTTGATCATGAAGGTCAAAAACGTGGTTAAGAAGGGTAAAAATCTCCAACTCAAAAGGTTGTCCAGAATATACAAGAATGGATACCGGTTTTTCAGAAAATCATAACTCGGGTTGTAGGCCTCGGTTAGGGACGTGTAAGCTGTCTATGGAAAGTTTGAAAGACATACTAAAACTTTCATGTTGATCATAAACTAATTTGGTCATGGAAAAGGGTCAAGATTTGGTCCTCAACTCAAAGCAGTCACTTGAACTTTTTGGGCAAATTTCAGATTATTGTCCCCGACTTAAAGACCCATAACTGTCACTCCTGGTTTCGTATGACCAAGAAATTTACCTTTCCGGAAAGATAAAGAAATCCTCTAAATCTTTCATGTTGAACACTTAACCCAAACAAGTCTCTAAACAGACGAAAAATATTGATTTCAAGACTGTCTCAAGAATTCGTATTTGTGAGTGATCCCTCACGGTTTTGGCCATAACTTTTGATATACATATCGAAACCTAGTGATTCAAAAACGGGGTTTAGCTAATATCTTAGGCTACCTATTCATGCCATAAATTAGGTCAAAACACATTTTGTATTTCCTGTAATATTCAGATTGCACCCATACACAAAAAATGCACTTCGTTTGGCTTGCATGCATTCTACTCCTCATTATTTTTTTCACTAATCTCTATCTCATCACTTCTTAATCATAACAACTAAATTTCCTGCACTAAACACAACCAGAACCCCTCATCTTTGACTATATTTCCAACATGCAAATCAAAATTGTTACATATCTTGATATTCCAAGCAAAATCTTTCATGAATCCCTAATAAAAACTCATAATGTACACAAATTTGCTAATCTAAACCTATTCTAATCACATGCATCCAGATTTTAACCAAAAACTCATTCTTTTACAAAGAGTTACACCTCCTAAACCTCATGCATGTCCATAACCTAGCATAATTTTTACTTGTTCACTTACTAGAACACCAAACTCATCACCACTTACCTCAAAATTCACTCTTGTGCTCTTAAACCTTCAATCACCATTACTTAATCTTATGCAACACTTGTTTAAATCTGTAAAAACGGTAAAAACACACCTAAAATCGTATTATAAACACACTTTAGGACTTGAAAAGAGTGAGTGGAAGATGGAAAGAATTACCACCCAAGAAAGTGGAGAAAAGGAGAAGAACGAAGGTGGTGGTGGAGCTGCGGCCGGTCGGAGGGGGTGGCCGGCGGTTCTGGCCAGTGGCAGGCAGGGGCGCTGGGGCGGTAGCAAGGCAGAGGGGGCTCAGGGGAGGTGAGGGCTGAGAAAGAGAGGGTGAGGGAGTGAGTGAGTGTTTGAATTAAAATGCTCAAATGTCACCTCTTCCATACTAATATATATGTATATATACCCAACTCCGTTGGGCCCAAAAAAAAATGGTCTCCCTCTTTCCTAGCTTGGCTGAATGAGGCCCAAAAGAAAAGAAAATTTATCAATTTAATCACTCCTCTTATACTTATGTCTCCTTACACCCAAATTACTTAAATTGTTATATAAGAGAATTTATCGGGAACCTAAGGAAACCCAAATAAATATACACCTCCTTGGAAACTCTCATAATTATTTTTAACTTGCCTTGGGTAAAAGAATGAAATAAAAGATATCGGTATCCGAAAGAAGAGTCCTTGAACATTCGCGATAATCGGGATTTTAACCGGGATAGGGGAAAAAAACAAGACTTAAATTTCTAATTAGACCTCAGATCTTAATAGCCGTTGCCCTGTTCAAGTCCTGCAAAAACACACACGGGTTAAACTAACTTGCACACGCGCTTTAATTATCATCTTTAATCTTATTAAATTAATTTAATTAATACGTCTTATGGGATAGTCAACATTGGGTTATTACAGTATATTACCATCAAAAAAATCCTATTAAAAAAATCATAATAATTGTTTAAATTCTAAAAAAATGATAAATTCTTTCAGTAACTGCATTTTATATCTTTTCTAGGACATGAATAAACAAAAATCATGAAATTTCACAAAATCCCAAAGTGGAAATATAGAGTTATATTTGGTAGAAAAAAAAAATCGAAATTTGGGGTTATTGCTATACATTTGTAAAGTATGAATTATTATTGCTCAAATTACAGTAATTATTAGAATCCAATTTTTTCTTTTCAAAAGAACTATTGTAAAAGTTAATTACTATGTTTCATATTAATTGTTACTTATTTGATTATTATGATCTTCAATGTTACTCTTTGATTAATAATTTTTATATAACATGTTATCAACAATTACAATATTATACTTTTATAAAAATATTTCTCAATATTAATCTGATAGTAATTTTATATAACAACTCATTATAAAAAATTCAAAACTTTTAAAATTTAATCGCATGATTTCTAAAGGGATATTGGATGACAATATAACGACCTTTGAGGGGTATTGAATTGTAATATATCGATCTTTACTATTGGATAACAATATCTCTGACCTCTATACTTAAGTGAGATAATATACCAACAGTGACTAAGGGGTGGTGACTGGTAACTGGTCTCTGTTCTGACGTAACAGGCGGAGAGAAAATAACCGTCCTTTGCCCAATATCCCCGTTAACCCCTCTGTTTTTCTCACTAACCCACGTTAAAAAAAAATCGGCCCTAACACAATGACTAACGGGGTGGTGAGCCGGCCTTCGTATTGGTGTGACACACCACCAACCAATGTCTTGTAATATGGGTTAGTGAGAAAAACTAACGGGTTAATAGGTTATTGCACAGGGCAGCTTTTTTTCCTTCACACCACACGTTAGTGCGCATGGACTTCTTAAAGACTGTTGGTAGAATAATGTCACCTAGGTATAAAGATCAGATATATTGTTGTCCAATAATAAAGGTAAATATATTACAATCCAACTTCCCAAAGGTTGGTATATTATCATCCAAAAACTCATTTCTAAATGTCATAATTAATAAGAGTTTTGAATGTCAATAAATACCAATTTTAGGTCTATTGAACACTGATAATATAAACTATTTTCTTGGAAACTAACAATATCGACTTATTTTCCTCGAACAGTACACCACCGAGTTGTTATGATTTTAACTCCTCGGAAAAATGGCGTAACTCCATAATGCGTGACATGAAACGCAGATCAATGTCCACGTCAATATTTTCTACACAGGCTTCGCCTTCCACGTCACGCATTATGAAGCTACATCATCCTTCTATGAGTCAAAACCATATTAAATTGATGGTGTACTAATGGTGGAAAAAAGTCGATAGTTGGCACTGACAGTGTCCAATGCCATTATTGAGGTCCAAAAATCCTAATTAATATGAGATGGAGGGGGTATAAATGCAGCGCCGGATAAATTCCATTATTTCGATTTCTCGGCGGTTCTCCCAGTACACCCGCTACTCACTCACTCTCCCTTCCGATTCCTTCTCCGGCGACTTTGTCACCGGCGATATCTCCGGCGGCGTACTAACCGGCCGGCGTACTCTTCCCGCGATTTTTCCGCTCCTCGAACAACCAGTGTGCTCCGCGAATTCTTCCCCCGTTTCTAGGTCGAATTGGTGCATTGATTCCGGATTGAATGAAGGTTATATGATGCAGCTGAATTCGAATTAGTTTCAGTTCGATTAGAGATCCGACTTCGAAACGACAGAAATTAGGTTATTGTTTCCCTACGTCGATTTCGGTGGCTGATTGCGTTTGGAAAGACCTACTAATGGAGTTTTTTGTGTGTTTGAATCGGCAGTGAAGGTCGGAAGTTGTTGCTGAGTTTAATTCTGCCGCCATGGATCCTTCGATCGTGAAGTTCCTTGAAGAGGACGAGGTTTTAGTTTGTCTTGTTTGGGAATTATGATGCAGCTGAATTTGAGTTAGTTGCAGTTCGATTAAAAATACGATTTCAAAGCTAGGGCATCGTCCACAGAAATTAGGGTATTGTTTCCGTACGATTTCGATAGCTGATTGTGTTTGGAAAGATCTACTAATGGAGTTTTCTGTGTGTTTGAATCGGCAGTGAAGGTTTGAAGTTGTTGCTGACTATAATTCTTCCGCCATGGATCCTTCCATCATGAAGCTCCTTGAAGAGGACGAGGTTTTAGTTTACCTTGCTACGTATTTGTTGGATTATTACAGGTTTTAGTTTTTGATAATATAATTAGAGAGTTTTGGTTGTTGGGGATTGTAGGATGAAACTATGCATTCTGGGGCAGATGTTGAGGCGTTTACAGCTGCTTTGAATAGAGATATAGAAGCTGCTGCTGCATCTTCTTCTCAGCCAATGCATTCTGATTCCAGTAAGTTCTGCCCTCATAAGAATTCTGAATTTGAACTTTTGAAGTAAATTCATGGAATAATAGACCAGTGTAGAAGGGCGGTAAGTGAAACTGTGTAGGTCTTGAAATTGGTTGGTAATATTCACTTGGGTTGCCTGGAGGCTGAGGAAATTTGTTGGGTTTTATTTTGTATGTGCTATAGGTGTTACTTTGGTAGTATCTTGAAATTGTGGAATAAATTTACAGGAAGTTTAAAGGGTGAGAAATTGGAAAAGACCGAGAAAGTTGAAATTCATAGTTCTTAAGCAAACGTTGGTGGCCTTTTGTGATTGATGCCAGCCTGGCATTTGTGATATTGGTGTTGTAAAATAGCATTCGTTTGAGTTTTTGGTAGGAACCCTAGGGAAATTTTTCCCGGGGAAAATTTTCCATGGGAAGTGTTCCATGGGAAAGATTTCCCTAGGAAAAATTTCCCTTAGCCCCCCCTCCTAAGGGAAATTTTCCCTAGGAAAATGGAGAAAATGGTGGGCCCATCGTAAAAACTTTCCCGAAGTCAACCCGCATCCAAACATGGAGAAAATAAGTCAACCCGGGAAAATTGACCATTTCCCCGGGGTCATTGACCAACCAAACGCACCCTAGTGAAAATAGTTCTCAGACAACATTCGAGCACTCTTCAAATCATCCATCTGCTGGTGTTTGCCCTTTTGACTTGCTTTGGCTTTTGGTCTATGTGCCCTTAGCGTCTTATTGGTACCTTAAGCCTTCTCCGAATGTTATGTGGCCATTCAATCCGTTACTGCATATGATCAAACGAGTTTGGAAATTAAGGGACCTTCGATTACCCTTAAAAATATGCACCCTTATACACCTGCCTCATGGGGTTGAGGCTGCCTTACATTTGAATCTCCCTAGACGGGTTATGATAGATTTTATTAGTGTTATAGTTACTCTAAAATTAGACTTTGGGAACAAGCTTTCAGTTCCTTCGGCATTTCTCGGTTCTCTATTTTGAACTTGTTTTATTTGGGGGGAATTTCTTTGGTAGGAAAATGGGGAAAGAAGGTCATGTGTTTACCTTGTGATTTTTTTGGAGTATTTGGCAAGAAAGAAACCAAAGAGTATTTGAGGAGTTAAAACTTGAAACTCCTCATCGACATTTCCTTTTTATGAGTAATTAAACTATGTATTAAAGGACACCAAGGATGTTAACCAAACTCCTCATCAACACTGGAAAGACAATTTTATCTAGATTCTCTATGCTTGGGATAATGAGAAGTTTTTCTCCCTCTTTAATGCTTTTGACGTGCCGGACTACGTTAGCAATTTGTAATTTGGATGCATATATTATTTTGTGGGATGCCAGCTATGGTATGATCTTTTGGTCATCATAGAGTATTATATGCCTATTACATCTTCCTTAATTAGGTAATCACGGGGCATTTGTTGCTACTAATGAAATTCAACCGGGTACCTAGTGTTGCTCATCCCCAGTTCTACTTCAATTTCACAACCCTATTTCTCTAATTAATGGTCCTAGGAACTTCATTTCAGCCCGCCACCTTGAATGTCTCCAAATCCAAGAAACACGCAAACACCACTATCCCTATGGATCTTGAATGCTAGAGTAGCCACATGCAATGTATCTGTGTAGATTAAGGCCATTCATATAAATAACCTATATCTCCTGTTCCTATTTCTATTTCTATTTCTGAGAGTAGCATCGGCCACCTTTGGGGCCCATTCAAAATGAGCTTTACCAAGCCTCTAGTTAGCTGAAACAGGATGCATCACACCTATGTTGTTTGGATTCGGGTAGGGAAAATGAGAGTTATATGTGGGCGTGTGGCCTACACGCCCATGTGTTCAACTTAGCACAAACAATAATTGAGGACATGAGGGTCCGAATGAAAGCGTTAGACTTGGATTCATAATGGACATAGGTAATCAGTGGGTACTTGTTAATTTTGGCTTATATATTATGTTAGATTGAATATCTCTATTTTCTATTTTTGGGGGGTTTGTAGATATAATAACAGAAAAATATTAACTTCCTTCAATCAGTGATTGACTAGTGATGTTCACTTCATGTTAATGAGAGCTCATCCTTTGATTTACACAGATTAGTGAAGTATGATATCATTAACCTGGGCACAGTGTTTGGTTTCTATCGTTTTCAATGTGTATGAATCTTGTCGTGATTGAAGAAATTAATGCCTGAGTTTGAGTGACTTCTCATAGTTTCGTCTTTAAGTGATAGTATATGAATATGTTATAACCCGCAGATGCATTGTCACAAGAAAACAACCAAAACTCGGGTCAGATGTATTCTCAATGGCAACCTTCTAACCAAGATGAAAACAAGAGCAACCAAAGCCAGCAACAAGATTTAATGAATCAAGAGCAACGGGAGAAGCAGTCATCTGATAAGGAGGTGAAGGAGCATGTGTCTAGTGCAGAGGTTCAGCGAGATGCCCATGGTGGTTCTCAGGCTCCTCCTAGTGGGCTTCCTATGCAATATACTCCTATGCAAGTTGACAGTAAGCGAAATCAGGCTGAACAAAGTTCGGGGGAGTTCTCTCAGTCCTCTGCACCCATGCAAATGCAAATGTCTGGCACGGGTCATCCTCAGATTCGTGAGCCTGAAAGATTGCTTAACCCAAGCCGGGAATCCCAATTTTCTAACATGCAGAGATTTAGTGGTAACCAACCAATGCCGGCGCAAGAACAGGCTGGCAACCCAGCAAATCGTGCAAAGCAGATACCGTTTGGAAGCTTGCTTCCTATCATCCTGCCTGAATTAGATAAAGACAGGGCCATGCAGCTTCAAACGCTGTACAACAAACTGCGTGTATGCTTCTTTTTTTGTATTGATTGATTCATTGTCTTTCCTTTTCTAGTTATTGACGCACTGGAAAATCTGTGTTGTGGAACCCAACAAAAAAGTTTAGTATAGTTTGGAATTATAGATTCTATGTTTATCCCATAAGTGTAGGAGTGTACCGGTCACCCCCAATCAGGAGGCCTAAATCCACTACTGTATTGACGTGATATGAATTAGATGTTTTGACCGTACAACTGGTTTTGTCAATTTTAGAAAAACGAGATACCCAAAGATGGATTTGTCAGGCTTATGAGAAGCATCGTCGGGGACCAGATGCTGCGGTTGGCAGTTGTTAAGATGCAGGCAAAGGTTTGAGAAAATAACTCTGTGTTTTTTTTGGGTGCCAGCTTTTGTTCTGTTGCTTGCTGCTAATTGGGTAAGTTGATGTCAGGGTAACAAGGCTCCAGAAACAGCACCGAATCAATTTCAGGGTCATCCACAGAACCCAATGCAGCACCACTTGAGGCCTCCCACTGGTACTGCAGCTCAATTCTCCGATCCTTATTCATTTGGTCAGCTACATCAGAAGAGCCAAAACACCCCTGCAATTGCGGCTACATCTCGCACCCCTGGTTCAGTAATGCAACCACAGAAAGATTCTGGCCATAACTCAACCGCGGATTCTCATGGGACGACGCAGCCGAATCAAATGTCTGATCGTTCAGCAATCTCAAAGCAGGGACTTACGAAACAGCAACTGCAGCATTTGCACTTTTCACAGGGTTCCTTTCCCATGTATGGAGGGAGTGGGTATAATAGCCCTTATCCTACCTCTAATGTGGGTACCTCCTCAGCAATAGCCAGGCCCCCTCAACCTCATCAGCTTCAACTTCATCAAGCCTTTGGTTCTACCAATGCAGATGTTATGAACGTTCCGAAAGTTGAGCGACAGAATTCCCTTAGTGACCCCAGAGTTCTTGGCACAAACATGTCCTCTGCTTCTTCAATGCCACCACATAACTCAGTTGCTTGGCAACCGGGGGTTGGTAAAGAGCAAAATATGGGTGCTTTGCAATCGATGGGTTATGTGAAGCAGGAGCCCGTTGACCACTCCCATGAAAAGCAGCCAAGGCCCTCGATGTTTCCATCGCAGGGTGCGAACTTTTCAGGGGCCGTGCAAGGTGAAGCAGGAAAAGCGACTGCGGGGACTTCCAACGATGAAGTCTCAGATAGACAACATCCTGCAGCGGCTTTTCCTTCATCAACTAGGGCCTCCACTGCTGCTTCCCCAAGTTCTCATTTGAATCCTTCATTAGATGCTGATTCCCAGGTATCACTATTGATGATTCTACTAGTGTATACAGTAAATATATTCCTCTGTAATCATTTCAGTAGTGGTGTCATGCTGGCATATATGTTTCAAGTAAATCACTTATTTACAAGTTGAAAATGTTTTCTGGGAGGCGTAGTGGGGTAAGTATCTGAGTGCCTTAGACGTTGGGAATGGGCAGTTTTCATATGTCGGCATGTAAATTAACCCTAAACCCTAAAATCTTCCTTTGTCAAATGTTTGAAGGGCTTCAAGGTTGTTTCTTTGCTAGCGATTGGCCCTATTTGGCAATTGGCCGTTGGCTCATACTCATTGACTATGCTTTTTAGCTATATATACCATAGTTATTAAAATCTCGATCCTGATCTATGATCCTACGATTTTATGATGCAAAATCCTAGATGCGTTTGTACTATCTACATTCCGATCCACGATCCTACGTGGGTTAATTTCGATCCTCCGAGTTAGGATCCCGATTCTAACTACCTTGATATATACTCATTTCCAGAAACGTATGTGGCTTTTTGGGAAAAAATAACTGTTTATCAAATCAATGTGAGACAAAAGGGCTTACCTTCAAAATTTTGTCTATAATTAGGTTTCTCTTCAATAACCTTTTAAGGGTAAAATTCCATTGCACAAAGCAAGTTAACCAGGCACCCTGGCTTTAGTTCATATAGTCAGAACTTGTAACTTCCTATTTGGCTTCTCCAATTTGTGGGAAAATCATGGGTAAGTAGAAATTGGTAGGTAAATAATGGGTAGGTAGAAATTCAATCTTTATTTACTATTTACTTCAATTTATTAAACTTATCCAAATTTATCAAAAGTTACCAAAATTTACCAAAACTTCCTTTTACCTTCCCTTACGTTACCCAAGAATTGGATATGCTCTTGTTGTGATCTGACCGTAACTCATAGCTATGTTATCTTGTTGCAGCCCCAGAATACGTCTGCTGGCCCAATGAGTGGAACCCCGGCTAATACTAAAGCATCAGCTAAAAAGCTATCCAGTGCTCAGAAGAAGCCCCTTGATTCACATATTTCTTCACCTCCTCCGCCAAAGTCAGTTTCTTGAGTGCTTCTAGTACTATTTTTGCAGCAGTATGTTTAACTTCTGGGGCTAATTGTGGAAAATCATGTCATGTGACATATATTCATGTTATATTCTTGCAGTAAGAAACAGAAAGTTTCCGGGGCTATATCTGATCAAAGCATCGAACATCTGAATGATGTCACTGCTGTTAGTGGAGTTAATCTTAGGGTAAGTGCATTGCATCTCAGTGCTTATTTACTAGTAATGCAGTTGATGCTGAAGGTGCAATTAGTTCATCGAAAAGAATTGTGCTATGGTAGGAAGAGGAGGAGCAGTTATTTTCTGGCTCCAAGGAGGATAGCAGGGTTTCAGAAGCTTCTCGAAGAGCTGTACAAGAAGAAGAAGACAGGCTAATTCTTCAAAAGACTCCTTTGCAGAAGAAACTCGCAGAAATAAGCTAACCATCGATCTCATTTACATGTTTTCTGAAATTTTCTAAAACAATATACTCAAGGATAAATCAACGTACTGTTGCTCATGTAGCGAAACAATGTGTTTTGCAGTGACGAAAAGTGGATTGAGTAATCTAGGGAGTGACGTAGAGCGATGCCTCTCACTAGTAAGAGTTTTTTTGTACCTGTCTCCCCGTCTCTGGTCTTCGCACGATTTCAAATTTCTAATGCTTATTTCTACTTTAGTGTGTAGAGGAAAGGTTGCGTGGGCTGATAAGCAGTCTGATCAGAGTCTCGAAGCAGGTATACTAACTTTCTTCTTTCTCTGGCTGTACAACTAATTTGTGGTTGGTTACCAAAAAGGTGGTAACCCCCATCTTCTAGGCTCCCTATCCAAGGATCAAACCTTGGTGGAAGCAAAAGGTTTCTTACGTGGGCTAATGTACCATGTTATGGGCAATTCGTACTTACCCCTTACCCAGCCTCTAGAACTTGTTGGTGGTGACCCCTGAGGTACGGCCAGGGGGCCTAATTTGCTTGTGGTTCATAATTATTTTTTTAAAAAAGAAAAAAGTATTCCGTGGGTCTCTTGAACTCAGCCTCTCAACTAATGGAAATGTATGTTGGGGTAAGGCTGCCTACATCCTGATCTCTTTTGACCCTGCTTATGCGGAACCCATTCTGGGTATTGTTGCTGTTGTTGGTACTTGAATAAAAAAATGCTCTGTGCAGCGGGTTGATTCTGAAAAGTCAAGGCACAATACTGTCGTTACCTCTGATGTTCGAGAACAAATTTTGGCCATAAACCGAAAAGCCAGGGAAGAATGGGAGAAAAAACAAGCTGAAGCCGAGAAGCTACGGAAAAATAATGATGTGAGCCCTTCTTATGCTGTTCAGATTTGTGATTATGCTCCTGGGAATGATTGAATGCCTCGTGTATATGATATATTGTGCTCTTCAATATGGTCTAAAACAGCCCGACAGCAGTACGGGGGTTGATGGTGAGAAGGACAAAGAAGATGGCCGTGGGAAGGCAGTGAAGGTAGGACCCACTGGTTAGAATTTGTTGGTGCTAAAGTGCGAAACTGTTATTTCTTTCTTTTCTTTTTAACAGGACGGTTTCCATTTTCGCAGGCAAATAAAGAGGAGGATGACAAAATGCGCACCACAGCAGCCAATGTGGCTGCCCGAGCTGCTGTTGGAGGAGATGATATGTTGTCCAAATGGCAGCTTATGGCCCAAGCTCGCCAGAAACGTGATGTGGGGCCTGAGGCTTCTTCTACTTCACAAACTAGTTCAAATGCCAAACCATCAGCAACCTCTGCTAGTAATGCAAAGGACAACCGAGCAACCGGGAAAAAGGATCTACCTATTGGTAATCCTGCATCTGGTGAGTGCACCCGACTTACCTGCTGAATAGCTAGAGTTCGATGCATATATATGATCGCATGTTTAATATTTTTTTGGTTAGCCAGACTGTGAAACCTGTATCCTGGGTTGAGTAGTATGGATGAACATATCGCAATTAATAGGAGGTCACATCACCGACACCCATTCACCGTTTCTATTCATAGTAGTATCCCGAGTAGAGTAGTTTAGTCAAGCTTTTTGCTTTAGCCTCGTCAAACATCCTTTGCTGCATCTTCTTCATGGAGTAGTAGGTAGCAAACGGTTTTTAAAACTTGGGCAATTGGAAACAACCTCTCTGAGTTGCAAATTATAGGGGTAAGAATCTTGGGTCAATTTGAACCAGCCTCTTCAAGTTGCAAAGTGCAGGGGTAAGAATTTGCTTCTTTTCCATGGAGTAGTTTGGAGTCAAATTTTAACGTAAGGTTTTGATGTTGAACTAAAGCAAATGCCCTCTATAAACCTCTTCTGCTTCTTCTCCGTGGAATGATATGTTCGAGTTAAAATCTCGGACTTGGAATCAGCCTCACTAGATGTTTTTAAAAATTCAGGGATAAGTCTGCTCTTCCCCCCCCCCCCCAAAACAAAAAAAAGAACACTTGTACTTTGTTTTGCAGCATGACTTTTGGCCTTTTGGAGAACTGGATTCGGTTTTGGTGGTGAAGTAAGCTATTAAGCGAAAATTCACATGACGGCATGAACTCACTTTGTTTCATTGGTGCAGGAGCATCGAGACAATCCGGCAGAAACCGAGCAACGACACCCCCTCCTAGGGCTGCCCGTAACATCTCCATCAAGGATGTGATTGCGGTGCTGGAAAGAGAACCCCAAATGGCGAAATCCACTGTAATATACCGACTGTATGAGAAGATGCGCTCTGAAACCACTGTAACTGACTAAGAAACTTTTCGAATTCATGGGTAACGTAAGGTAAGATAAAGTTAAGTTTTGGTGACTTTTGGTAACTTTGGATAAGTTCAGATGAAGTTTTAATAAAGTTCAGTAAATCATTGATGATGGTTGAATTTATCTTTTAATTTTGAATTTTATTATTTTCTACTTGCCCATGATCTACCCACCGATTTTACAGGCCCTATACCCTTTAGAACAACAACCGGGATTCAGATCTGTCTGTCAGCAAACCGGCTTTATAACCAACGCAGCGACGGGCGTTTTCTTTCAAACTTTGTACATTGGTGGTTTCTCTCACATTCTTAGGGTTTATCTATGTATGATGAAGTATTTAGCTGATAAGATGATTTTGAAACTTTGTACATGGGTGGTGTTTCTCAGATTCTAGGGTTTCTTCTTTAGGTTGAGGGTTTGGTAGTTTTATTTATGGTAGTCTTTTTATACATGTATGGTGAAATATTTAGTTGATAAGATGATTTTCTGACCCTTAATTCTTATATAAGACCGGCTTACCTTAAATTTACCGTAAGACGTATAACATTGTGGTGACTAATTTATGATTATATGGTGACTAATAGTTTTTTTAGGCTGGCTCTCATAATAGTCACTTATTGATAAATTATTAGTCACATTTGTATCAAAAGGTCATTTTAATACTACTTATTAGTCATAGTAAAATATTAAAAATATCACACTGAAAAGAATCCGTCTCACGTTAAGTTTACGTGAGACAGTCTTATACTAGAATTTGCGTTTTCCAGACTTTACAGTGTACATTGATGGTTTCTATCAGGTTGAGGTTCTTTTAGGCTGACAGTTTGGAAGTTTTGTTTATGACAGCTTTTATTCATATATGATATGATGAAATATATTAGGTGATAAGATGATAAAAAGCATGGCAAAGGTGCATGTATTTACTTTGAAATGAAGCATTGTTTGTGTGTCATGATAATTATTATTATTGTTCTTATTATTTGTAGTAGGATTTTTAGAGTGTAATATACCCACCCACTTACATTATTAAATACTAATATATCGATTTTTATGTTTAAATGATTTTGGTGTGCTATTGTTGTTCTTGTTATAATATGGTCTCAACGATGATCTAAGTGGGTTTGGATTGGTTCCTTATGGATCTCGCGAAGTTTCCACCGCCTACCACATCATCCTTAAGATCAGTTCACCACCACTTAAATATGTTACATACATTAAAATTACCCAAATATAATAAAGGTCTGTATATTTGTATCCAATTGTAAATATCTGTATATTACGATTCAAAAATCTTTATTATCATTATTATTATTATTATTATTATTATTATTATTATTATTATTATTATTATTGTTGTTGTTGTTGTTGTTATTACTACTATTATTAATTATTATTATTATTATTATTATTATGAAGAACTATGAAAGTGTGGAATTATCAATCATTAAGACTTAGGCTTCACTCATGCGGCTTCACCTTAATGTATCCCTAACTAGTCCCATGTTTACACCTCACTATCACATCTCAACAACTAATTAAACATAATTAACTACTAATCACCCACCACTAGAAGCATCAAAATTGGCTAATAGGAACCTCAAACTTGTCTCGAGTTAGATCTATTTTGCCACTCAATACAACTACTCCCCAAAAGATTTGGTAAAACAACTCAAAAATTGGACATAAAATATTGGATAAAAATGTAAGTATATAATATTTAAAGTTTATTATTTCTTAAAAACCATTATTAAACTTTTAAAACTTTGACATATTGAAAAATTGGAGAATAGTAAATTTGGACTCGTGGATAAAGTTGATAAAACTTTGGTATGGCTTGGAAAAATTTTGGAACAAGAGTAAATTTGATTTCTATATCCCGAACTCGAGTTCGACTTACACAGTTATCTGAATCATCTTACCTAATCTGGCTTCTAAAAGCTAAGTAGCAAATATTAAATTTTGTTCGAGTTTTGACATGATTTGAGTGACCTAGATTTGATCTAGACACAAAAAATTGCGTTAACACAATAATGTTGGAGGTAGACTCACCAAATAGAATCTTCCCACTTATCCAAAACTACCATCCATGTCAATTTTCTAATAAAATCAAAGTTTAGGGGTGGGGGGAAATCATTTTTGTACGGTTATTATTTATTTTCCCAACAAAAAAAAAAGAAGCCTATATTTACATTTTTGGTCCAATAAACCAAATAATTAGGTTATTATTATTATTACTAAAAAGGTGGTTGCTAAGTTGTCAAATATCTGATTTTTCAAACTTTCCATTAAGATTTAATTATTGATGAAAATAATTGTAAATATCAATTTCGAGATAAAATTAAGATATCACTGTATTATGTTTATCATTAGTAGTTTGGACCTTTATCTTCAACCTGTAAAACTTACCACTAATGTCCTAGATGATTCAAGGGCCCAATGGATCATGAACTTGTTTACTCTTGGTAGAAAAAAATAAAGTCAACATTGTATTATTATTATTATACCTGAATCACCTGATAAAATTTAGTCCAACTCGGAGAGCTTAATTTATCCTCCTCAAAAGAAATCGGATATGATCATGCACTTTTCATTCAAATTTTAACGTTGACCAAATTGATTGGAAATCCAAACGTAAGATTTCTCATATTTTTATTGTATACCCAACTTTAACCCGATTTTACATCTGTTTCAAGTGTCTGACCTTAGCCGACCAAAAAATAAAATAAAATAAAATCAAGAGGTAACAATCATTCATTCCTTATCCAAATTTGAACATTAACCTATTTAACCAACTCGAATTCGACCCGGACTCAAAAGTGGAATTTTTTGCCAACTCTAAATTCATTTGTGTTAGCGTTCGCTAGAATTCGGGTCCAGCCAAATTCAAGCTGACCAAATTAAGTCAATGTCGAAATTCGGACAAGAAATTTACGTCCGGACCTGGTTCTTTCTTAAATCGGACAATTCCGACCAAACTAAATTCGAGTCAACATCAGGTTCGAACAATAGAAAAAAGATAAATATTGTGTTCGAACATCCTTCCCAAGTCAAAATCGATTTCGAACAAAATTGAATTCTTTCCCTATCGGACAAATCCGGGTATTTGAATCGGACAAAATTATGCCTAACACTAATATTTTGAATGTAATTTCCTTTTAAATTCCTCCATTATATCTCTCCCTCCCATCTTCATCTCCCTCCTCCCAACCTTGCTTCTCCTTTCTCCCTCCCTCCCTCCCTCCATCAACCCGCCAAAAAAACCCTAACTCCAAAAAAAACCAAAAAATAAAAAACAAAAAATAAAAAAAATCCGCCATGAGAGAGATCCTCCACATCCAGGGCGGTCAATGCGGTAACCAGATCGGCGCCAAATTCTGGGAAGTCATCTGCGACGAACACGCCGTCGATTCCACCGGAAAGTACGCCGGAGACTCCGACCTCCAGCTTGAGCGCATCAATGTCTACTTCAACGAGGCCACAGGCGGAAGGTACGTCCCACGCGCCGTCCTCATGGACCTCGAGCCGGGAACCATGGATTCCATCCGATCTGGGCCGTTCGGGCAGATTTTCCGGCCGGATAACTTCGTGTTCGGGCAGTCTGGGGCGGGGAATAATTGGGCCAAGGGGCATTATACGGAGGGAGCGGAGTTGATTGATTCGGTGCTCGATGTTGTCAGGAAGGAGGCTGAGAATTGTAATTGTCTGCAAGGTGAGTGGATTCGAGGATTGGATTGGGTTTTTGTTGGTTAGGGTTTGTTGATTGATTTTGTGGGGTTGTTGTTTTTCGATTTGTTGGGGAAATGAGGTTATTCTGTTTGAATTGTGATTGTCTGCAGGGTGAGTGATTTGTTGGATTGGATTGGGTTTGTTTGTGCTTTTTGTGGTTTAGGGTTTGTTGATTGATTTTGTGGGATTGTTGTGGAGATTGTTTGATTTGTTGGGGAAATTAGGTTATTCTGTGTTGAAGTTTTTGATTTTCGTGCAAAGGTTTGTGGTATTGCCTGTTGTGTTTTGGGATTTTCTTCTTGTTTTAACTATTGGGTTTGTTGATTTTGTGGGGTGGTGTTGTTTTAGTGGGATTGTTGTGGAGATTGTTTGATCTGTTGGGGAATGAGCTCATTCTGTTTTGATGTTTTTTTATTTTTGGTGCATTTTCATGTGTAGGGTTTCTGGAGCTGGATTTTCTGCTCTTTTTAACCATTGGTTTTGTTGATTTTGTGGGTTTTGATTGTGGGGGTGTTGTGCAGATTGTTTGATCTGTTGGGAAAATGAGCTCATTCTGTTTTAAATTTTTCGGTTTTCATGCATTTTCATGTAAAGGGTTCCCAGACCCGCGTCTTTGCTTGGTTTTTAGAGACTGTGGAAGCTGAATTTTCCGGTGGAAATGTTGTCCGTTGTGTTTTGTTGCTGGGATTTTCTTCACTTTTTAGCAGTTGGGTTTGTTGATTTCTGGGTTCTTATCGTTGAGTGTCCTTGTTTTTGTGGGATGGTTGTCGTGTTAATTGTTTGATCTGTTGGTGAAAATGCTGTTATTAGATTGTCACTTCGGGCAGACGAGTTAAATGCAGGTTAGTGGTGTTAGGGTTTCAAAATGCTAAACCCTAGCCCTAGGTCTGAGTAGGGACCTAGGGTTCAGTAGGGTTGGACTTTCAAAATGTTAATTCCTAACCCTAATGTTTGAATAGGGATCTATTGTTCTGGTTGCTGCATGTGGATTCTCCTGCATCGTTTTGTGGCCTTATCTTTTGTGTGATCATGGTTTTATCAATTAGTTGGCACATTTACTTCTTCGTATGATAAGATTTCTTGATATGGGGTAGAGTTGGTAGATATATACATCTTCATACTTCCTTGGAACCTATCCGAGATTTTCATTCTAGATCGAACTATATACTCACAAAATTCACCATTTACAGGATTTCAAGTATGTCATTCACTTGGTGGAGGTACCGGTTCTGGCATGGGAACACTTCTTATTTCCAAGATCCGGGAGGAGTACCCCGACCGGATGATGTTGACATTCTCAGTCTTCCCTTCCCCGAAAGTGTCCGACACCGTTGTCGAGCCTTACAACGCCACTCTTTCTGTTCACCAGCTGGTTGAAAATGCCGATGAATGTATGGTCCTTGATAACGAGGCCCTCTACGACATTTGCTTTCGCACTCTCAAGCTTACCAATCCTACTTGTAAGTGTCGTTTTCATGCTTCATTCATTGCTATTTGCTGGTATCATTGTTGAAAAAGGAATCGTCTTTTCTGCTTAGACTGTAATGGAGAAAAGCTAATCTTGGGTCAATCTGAACCAGTCTCTAAGAATTTTTGAAGGAGTACGATTGCTACATCACACACACACACACACATACACACACACACACACCCAAAAAAAAAATCCTATCCCCTTTTCGTAGCAGGACTTTTGGCCTGTAGACCTGGCAAACAGGTGAATTGGTTCGGTTTGAGATCGGATCAACCAATTTCCGTTCGGGTTCAAACTGACTTCAAATGACTCTTATTTGGGTTGGTTCAGGTGATTTAGGGTCATTTCTGGACCATAACCTCAAAAATGACCCGATTAAGATCATTTGAGAGGTTATGGTCCAGATCGGTTCGGGTCAAGATCGAATCATCCATCCGGGTGTCTTGTTTTTTCGGTTCGGATCTCGTGTCAGTTTTGCCAGGCCTCCTTTTAGGGTATTGGATATGGATTTAGATGTTCTAGTGTCATTGTTGATTTTGATGAAGGCAGTTAGTCTGTTTTTTCTGTCATAAGCTTACAGCCTGGATGCACTTTAATAATGGACCTTCTTTATTAGATATGTTAAGTTTTTTGTATTTGTTAGTACGAGTCATTATCACTATTGTTAGGATTTGCTGGCTCTGGATAAGATTGGTCTTTTTATATGGTCACACTTGAGTTTAAAATTAAGGCAAGTTGAGAAACCTAATCCAATACCCAAAAAATCCCATTGAAAAAAGTGGGTGTCAGGGTTTAAATGTCTGATATAACAGTCGTACCCCTGAACTAAATATTCAGAGAGACTGGTTCCATTTGACCCAAGATTTCGAAATCACTAGACTCGTGTACATGAAAAGTTTTAGGAACTTCATCTTATGGTTCACCTTTGGACAACATACTAAAGAAAAATATCCCCCCCCCCCCACCCCAAAAAATCGGTCGATGGTAAGTTATGACAAAAAGTCTACAACCCTCCATGGTTTTTCATGGTGGGGTTGAACTGGATATCCGTATCAGACAATTTTTTGGCCGCCCTACTCGAAAGAACTTCATATTCTATTCCGTCTTTAGATCCAGTATGATCCCTAAACCCTAAACCCTAACCCTAAAATATTTTGCCCCCAACCTCCTCCCCACCCCCGAAAAAATCGACCAATGGTAACTTTGGACAAAAAGTCTATGAACTTGCATGGTTTCTAACCAGATATCTGTATCGGACAATTTTTTGGCCGTCCTACTTGAAAGAGCTTCATATTCTATTCAATTTTTAGATCCAATATAATTTCTAAAATTACGACATTTCCATGCAGTTGGTGATCTCAACCACCTGATCTCGGCCACGATGAGTGGGGTCACGTGCTGCCTCCGTTTCCCCGGGCAGCTAAACTCTGACCTCCGCAAGCTGGCGGTCAACCTCATCCCGTTCCCCCGCCTCCACTTCTTCATGGTCGGGTTCGCCCCGTTGACCTCCCGCGGGTCCCAGCAGTACCGGGCCCTGACAGTCCCCGAGCTGACCCAACAGATGTGGGACGCGAAGAACATGATGTGCGCAGCGGACCCCCGCCACGGCCGCTACCTGACGGCCTCAGCCATGTTCCGTGGCAAGATGTCCACGAAGGAGGTGGACGAGCAGATGATCAATGTGCAGAACAAGAACTCGTCCTACTTCGTGGAGTGGATCCCGAACAATGTCAAGTCGAGCGTGTGCGACATCCCTCCCAAGGGCCTCAAGATGGCATCGACGTTTGTAGGGAACTCGACGTCGATCCAGGAGATGTTCCGAAGGGTGAGCGAGCAGTTCACAGCCATGTTCCGGAGGAAGGCCTTCTTGCACTGGTACACCGGGGAGGGCATGGACGAGATGGAGTTTACCGAGGCCGAGAGCAACATGAACGACCTCGTTGCCGAGTACCAGCAGTATCAGGATGCAACCGCGGACGAGGAGTATGAGGAGGAGGAAGAGGAAGAATACGAGCACTAAGGGCTCGATTCGATCCGGTTCAATTCGCTCGTAATTTTGTTATTATCTTTTTTTCTCTTTTTCATGGGTTCGGTTGTGTGTTGGTGATGGTGATGGTGAGTGGTATGTGTTTTTCTCATTGTGCAGGAGGAGTATGAGGAGGAGGAAGAGGATGTTGCTTGAGAATTTTTGTTGTCTTTTGAATTATATGTAAATGTGTTGTTTCTTTTTGTGTGTGTGTGTGTGTTTCATTGTCTTTGCATGATGTGATTTTAGGTTGGATGGATGTAGTTGGTGTGTTGTGTTGGATTGTGGGTGGGAGCTTTGTACTTAGATTGTGTTTTTTTGTCTTTCTTTTTCTTATATTTTGTATGATTATATATATTTTTTTTTCTGATTGTTCAAAGTCTGAAAAGGCCGAAGTTTGAAACAGTGATGCGAAAAACAGTTTCAAACAACGTTGCGAAAAACAGCAGACAACAACAGTACAATAGCTAAAAATCAACAACTACCTGAGCATTTCTATATGATTATATGTTTACAGTTTTGTACAGGGACTTTGGGTGGTGGTGGTGGTGGTGGACTAGTGGATCATTCTTGTGAATCAATTTGGTTAAGAGCATGACATTTCCGACTTATTTTGACTGAACTTATTTTGAACTTAAGTCGTATCATGTTCATTCGGAGATTTCAAGGGATCAAAACATTAGACCTCGTGGATGGATGGGGCTATAGAAAATTTATTTTTTTGTCCCTCTTCTTCTCCATCATCTTCCTCATCATTGTGTCCTCGTCAACATTGATGAAATGTAATCCAATCGGCCTTTCGAATAATATGCTCACCAAGATTATCGAATTGTAAAATATACTTTTCCTATTTGTATGATCCCAAATTTCAGGCTAAACACCCTCTACCACACAATTTAACAGCACTGGCCACATTTTTACCAACTTTACTACACCACACCACCCCACCTGTTTGCATGCCTTTGTCAATGGGTTTTTGTATATCCCAAATTTGTACAGACAAGAATCCCACAACTTAACAGCACTGGCCACATTTTTACCAACTTTACCACACCACACCACCTGTTTTCACCTTTACCTATCAAACTTAGCCACCTTTACCAACTTAATCATAACCACACTTTACCACCCGCAGAAAAGAATGGGAACAAGCATAGAATAGATATACAAAAACCCATTGACAAAGGCATCCAACACACAAGAAACCTGCAATAATCTTTACTGGATCATAATGACATTGGAACAAATAACAAACCCACAGTCAATATTTAGCTGTTTTGTTCCTGGACAAAAAAGCTCCACATAGAAGGACACAGGCATCCATATCTACTATCAACACTCGAATCCGAACCCATTCTTACTCACCAATACACACACTATTTGACAGTAACAAATCACAAAGTACCATCCTGCACAATGAGAAAAACACAAAGCAAACCACACTCACCATCACCAGCACACAATCGAACCCACTAAAAGAAAAAAAGATAATAACAAAATTACGAGCGAAATGAACCGGATCGAATCGAATCGAGCCCTTAGTGCTCGTATTCTTCCTCTTCCTCCTCCTCGTACTCCTCATCCGCGGTGGCATCCTGATACTGCTGGTACTCGGCGACGAGGTCGTTCATGTTGCTCTCAGCCTCGGTGAACTCCATCTCGTCCATGCCCTCCCCGGTGTACCAGTGCAAGAAAGCCTTGCGCCTGAACATAGCGGTGAACTGCTCGCTCACACGCCTGAACATCTCCTGGATCGACGTCGAGTTCCCCACGAAGGTCGACGCCATCTTGAGGCCCTTGGGGGGGATGTCGCACACGCTTGACTTGACATTGTTCGGGATCCATTCCACGAAGTACGACGAGTTCTTGTTCTGCACGTTGATCATCTGCTCGTCCACCTCCTTCGTGGACATCTTGCCACGGAACATGGCCGATGCGGTCAGGTAGCGCCCGTGGCGGGGGTCCGCCGCGCACATCATGTTCTTCGCGTCCCACATCTGTTGGGTCAGCTCGGGGACTGTCAGGGCCCGGTACTGCTGGGACCCGCGGGAGGTGAGCGGGGCGAACCCGACCATGAAGAAGTGGAGGCGGGGGAACGGGATGAGGTTGACCGCCAGCTTGCGGAGGTCGGAGTTGAGCTGCCCGGGGAAACGGAGGCAGCAGGTGACCCCACTCATCGTGGCGGAGATCAAGTGGTTGAGATCGCCAACTGCAGAATTTACAAAACAGATTAGGGTTCCAAACATTGAGTGGATTAGTGGAGTGTGCATCTTATTGCCATTTCATGCCTTTTCATAATATTTATTAAAAAGACAAATGGGGAGATAAAAGATACTTGCAATTTGGACATTAGTGTGAGCAGGACATATAAACATCTCTGAGAGTATAGCTATTTTCAACAATTTTTCTGAGGGTTTTTTACCTAGGGGTGTCAAAAATTTCTGGTTTGGGGAATTTCGGGTTCAGATGAATCGGATATTGATGTCCAATGCCTGTTTTTCGAGTTTATTCCTGGGCAGACGAATTCGGACGAACCTAAACTAAGGTTCGGTCAATAGTAATAAGAAAAATACTGTGTTCGTACCCGGAAAAAATCAATGTCAAAACTCTGACGAAAAATTTGTGACCGTTCCCTGTTTATTCAGGTGCACATCAGACAGTTTTTTAAGAGCCCTAGTTTTACATACTTTGTTGCATTCAAATGTGATGATTTCTAATTTTAAAAGAAGAGTGAGTGTAACATAGAAAGAGATTCTTCCCTAACATTCCTTCAATACTGACCAGGTCTAGTTGGGAGACTAAAAAAGTATCCATCAGATCCAGATCTAGCAAAACTCTATAGTTTAATCATATATATATCCACCCATGTTATTTGGTGACAACAAACTTTAATGATCCAGTTTGACCTTGTAAGACAAGCCATCTAGAAGTGTTCAAGATATGATTAAGTATAGATTAGATCCAGCTGTAAGTAGTAACCTATGACAGCTGAGAAAGACTTGGCAACTTTCAACATGCTTCCAACTAAAGCAAGTAAGAAACAACAATAGTATGACACCATCAAATAGCAAATATGATACAATAATAAAATGAGTAAAATGACACTTACAAGAGGGAGTAGCGAGCTTGAGAGTGCGGAAGCAAATGTCGTAGAGGGCCTCGTTGTCGAGAACCATACACTCGTCGGCGTTTTCAACCAGCTGGTGAACAGATAGAGTGGCATTGTAGGGCTCCACGACGGTGTCGGACACCTTGGGGGAAGGGAAAACTGAGAATGTCAACATCATCCGGTCGGGGTACTCCTCTCGGATCTTGGAGATGAGCAGTGTTCCCATGCCGGAACCGGTACCCCCACCGAGTGAGTGGCATACCTGAAATCCTGTAAAACATGGGTTTTGTGAGCGTGTGGTTCGTTTTAAAATGAAAATCATGGAGAGCTCCCAAAGAAGTGCAAGACAGCGAAAGTTTCAGGTCCGGGTCAAATTCAGGTCGGCCAGATCGGTCAATGTCCAAATTCGGACGAGAAATTGATGAGTGTTACCCGACTTTTTTTCAGGCCCAGACACTCGAACAGGCTTAAATTCAAGTCAAACTTAGGTTTAGACAATGGAAACATGAGAAATATTGTGTCCAGATATTCAGTCATATCGATCAATGTTGGGTCGGATGAATCCAGGTACTTAGGTCAGTCAAAATTTTGCCAACTCTAAGGACGCGATATACACCTACTAACTCTACCCCATATCAAGAAATCACACCACACGAAAATAGAAATCGGCACTCAATCTACTGAACCCAAGGGGTTGCATCCAACAAAGATATAAAACTATGTTAGTGGTGACTGCCAATTAAACCGTCTACCCGAATTAACAAGTCTAACAACAGCACTCCCAAGTCCTAGTTGAGTCACTTAATTGACTAAGAGCAACTTAACAACAGATCCCACACTTTCAAGGCTTAGATGATTTTAGACAAAAACAATAAGAGCCTTTTTCCGCAAGCGATAATGTTTTCCGATATAAGATTGCCTACATCTGAATCTCCCCAAAAAACCCGAAAACTAGAGGCCACATTGTTACCAAAATGCATCCAAGAATCCCAATCTACAAGACATCCTCCAAACCAACAACTCTTGTAGACAACTGGAAACTAATCATGATAGAGCAACAAGCAAGTAAGCAATCATTCAGACATCATAATGACCATATAGCTCATCTCAAGAACAACAAATTGCATTCCACTTTAATTACATTTCATGAACCCTTGAAACCCAGATGCACCATTAGAAAATCCCACCAACAAAGCACAAAAGGCAACATTTTGACCAGAAAATTGAGCTTTTACAGTCTCCAAAAACCAAACAAGAACCCGGCTCTAGAACACCCTTCACACGAAAATGCACGAAAAGCGAAAATAGATCAACACATAAGGAGCTCATTTTTTCTAACAGATCAAACAATTTGAACAGCAATCCCACAAAAACAACACCACCCAACAATCAAACCCCAGAAATCAACAAACCCAATTGTTAAAAAGAGCAGAAAATCCAGCTAAAGAAACCCTTTACATGAAAATCAAAAAATTCAATACAAATTGAGCTCATTTCCCCAACAGATCAAACAATTAACACAACCATCCCGCAAAAACAAGAACACCTAACAGCCAAAACCCACAAATCAACAAACCCAATTGTTAAAAGGAGCAGAAAATCCAGCTACAGAAACCCTTTACATGAAAATCAAGATATCCAACACAAATTGAGCTCATTACTCCAACAGATCGAACAATTAACACAAACATCCCACAAAAATACTGTCACCCAACAATCCAACCCCACAAAAATCCAGCACTTTACCCTGAAGACAATCACATTTTACATGAAAACGCATGAAAATCAAACAAATCAATGCAGAATGAGCTCATCCTCCCAACAGATCAAACAATCTCAACAACAATCCCACAAAATCAATCAACAAACCCTAACCGACAAAAACCCAATCCAACCCATCAATCCACTCACCCTGCCGACACAATCCATGAAAATCAAAGCATCCAACACAAATCGAGCTCACTTCCCCAACAGATCAAACAATCTCCCCAACAATCCCACAAAATCCCCACCCCCAAACAACAAAAACCCAATCCAAACCATGAATCCACTCACCTTGCAGACAATCACAATTCTCAGCCTCCTTCCTGACAACATCGAGCACGGAATCAATCAACTCCGCTCCTTCCGTATAATGCCCCTTGGCCCAGTTATTCCCCGCCCCAGACTGCCCGAACACGAAGTTATCCGGCCGGAAAATCTGCCCGAACGGCCCAGATCGGATGGAATCCATGGTTCCCGGCTCGAGATCCATGAGGACGCCGCGTGGGACGTACCTTCCTCCGGTGGCCTCGTTGAAGTAGACATTGATGCGCTCAAGCTGAAGGTCTGAATCTCCGGCGTACTTTCCGGTCTGATCGATGCCATGTTCGCCGCAGATGACCTCCCAGAACTTGGCGCCGATCTGGTTCCCGCATTGACCGCCCTGGATGTGGAGGATCTCCCTCATTTTTAGGGTTTTTCTAGGGTTTTTTCTGGTGGGTGGGGGATTGAGAGGGTGGATCGAAGTGGGTGGTGTTTGGATTGAAGATTGATTGATGGAAAATGGAGAGGAGGAGGTGGAGAGGAGTTTAAAAATGGTGTTTTGAGATGGACACTTGGTCTGCTAATTCTAGAAAAATCTATGTGGATTGGGGAATGGATATTCTTAAATGAGGTGTGATTTGCTTTTAGTTAAATTACTCTTAAGACCTGTCAATTTGGGCGGATAGGTCGGTTTTGGATCAGATTCAATATACGGGTCAGTTTTGGATGGGGTTCGGTGTGGGCTGATCTGGGTTTATTTATGTTTTAGGTTTGGAAATTTCGGGTCTAACCTTAAATTTCGGGTGGGTTCAGGTCAAATCAATCTTTGCCAGTCAAAAAAAATCGAAATTTGGGTCAGTCAGATTTACTTAATATCGAAATTCATACGAGAAATTTATATTTGGATACGATCTTTTTGGGTCAGACAATTCGGACGAAACCCGATGAGGGTAAAAATCTGGTTTAGACGATAGAAATAAAAAAAATATTGTAGCGGAATATTAGGCCCTGAACTAGACCCGAAAAAAATTGGTGCTGAACTGGATCTGTGATTAAATTTTGTCAGAACACTTGCGGAGGAGAAGATTGGAGAGACAGGGGGTTGAGGACTGAGGAGAGAGACGGAGGCTCATTGCTTACGGTGGTCTTGCTTATAGTTGTTAGATCTGAAAATTTGAAATGGATGGTGGGCGGTGGCCTGCGAATAACAACGCGACGACGACGTTGAGAGGATGAAGGGCCGGTGGCGGCCTTGACAGTGCTGGTGGTGGAAACTGAAGAGAATTTTGAGAGTGAGTAAGAGTAACAGAGAGTCCGAGAAAGTTTAGAAATTCATATTAAGACACTAGGAAATTAGGTCACAACGCTATTATATTCAACCCTTTGTCTTTTAGTTCGGTCCAGGGACTGAGCCAAAGACCAAAACTCAATATTTCTTTGACCGAGGAATGGACCGAACTATCTTCGGTCCAGTTTTCGGTCCAGTTCATTTTTCGATTCGGACTAGATCATGAACATCCTCACCAAAGGACTTTCTTGCTTATGGCAACGGTATGATGGTTTCTTTATTTATGGATGAAGGAGTTTGGTCCCGGAGGATTTGGGCTCCTTAAGGGGCATGACCCACGTTCACTTTGAGTATGACTTAAACTTGAAGTTGTTTAAATTGAGGTGTTTTTATAGGAAATTGATATGCTACGCATTAATCAGATGCAATTTTTACCCTTAATCAGTTATGTATGGAAATATAATCGTATATTTTTCATCAAAAATTGACATTAACCGATTTGATTGATAAATCATACCCATTATTTTTCCTGTTTTTATTGTTGGAACTACATTTTGATCCAAATTACTAGTACTTGAAATTTTCATATCCAAAATTAACCCCAAAAAATAACAATTATTTTCTTAACTAAATTTCAATATTTATTAATTTGACCCATTTATTTTTTTTTAATCCAATTCTTAAAAAATTGGCCATAATTGAGAAGATAGAATTTGAGGGGAGTGAGTCATTGAGTCAACAACACTCATTAGTTGTGAATTGTGATGAAAGCCTGGCAAACAGAAGACTGAAAGTGATGCCAGCCTGACCACACTTGAGAAAATTATGTGCTTTTTTTTATTTTTATTTATTTTTATTTCGTTTCCTTTTTTCTTTTTACATCTCAAACAAATAGAATGAGCACTTTTTTGGGCTTAAGCTTGGGCCTGGGCCTGGGTTTGGGCCAAGTATGCCTCCCAATTTGATGTGAGTGCATGAGTATGGCTTCTCCCCACAATATAATGCAAATAATAACTAACTTTTTTATTGGACATAAATGTTATGTATTTGGGGTATTGGAAAAAAATAATACGACGGGCACTATCTGGTTGTAGTTTGCTGAAAAAAGATCATAATAAAAAAGGGATGCCAATGGTAGCTTGGAGTACAATTTGTACACCAAAGGATTATGGAGGCCTTAGCCATAGGAAATCAGAGGATATAAATATGGCGATCAAATGTAAACTGGCCTGAAAAATCCTAAATGGAGATGGGTTGTGGGCCCAGTTGATGAGGAAAAAATATCTTCGAAATAAAGAGTTCTTATAAACCAATCCTAATGCCCAAGACTCATCAGTTTGGAAAGTTATCCTAAAAAATAGACCTATACTAACAAAAGGTGCGAGATGAATATTAGGTAATGGAAAAACTATTGAATTCTGGAGAGATAGATGACGTGATAATCGAACCTGTTAGAAATAATGAATCCAGACCGCAATAATATAGAAAATATAGACATCATGGTAAATAATTCAATCAGTCAGGATAAGACCTCGAATTTGGGAAAATGAAGGAAGTGATCAATGATCATAATGTTATCCAAAAAATCCTTGGCATTCCAATCCCTTATGGGGAAAGTAGGAATGAGGTTTGTTGGAGCTTACAGGATCCGAGAGCTTCTCGACAAAAACAACCACTAGAATTGCACGACAATGTGATGACTGACTTAAAAAATGGGAGTTTAAATGGATTTGAAGACTGGATCTACCACCAAAAGTTAAAATTTTCCTCTGACAATGTGTTAGGAATGCGTTCCTTATTAGAGCGAATCTTTTTCGCAGAGGTATTAATTTGGATTCTCTTTGCCCTTCATGCCAGGAAGATATTGAAACTAATGGTCACACCTTCTGGGAATGTCTTTTGCGAAAAGAGTCTGTAACTTAGCAAAACAACACCAGTGGTTCTTCTGACCCAGTAGATCAACCATCTCCAGCTATAAAACAATTACTCACTTCTTGGAGGAACGACGGAGGAGAAAATTATGTAAACCGTGGAGTCTTTCTTCTTTGGACTCTTTGGAAGAGTAGGAATGATACAGTCTTTAGGAACATCATACATAATCCCCTCAAAAACCTCATTCAAGCAAAGAAAAATGCAGTACAGTGGAAGATTCAAAATACAATGGGATAGGATGGAGGCTTGGTATAACACACATTAGCTAGGGGGTGTCTGTCAATAAAACTGTGAGATGGCAGGTACCCCCATGGGAAGTATCAAACTAAACTTCGATGGTTCGCACAATCAAAACTCGGCGGCAGGAGGTTTTCTTCTTAGAGATTGGAGGGGAACCATGATAAAGGCATGAGTCGGGAATTATGGAGACTCCCCTATTATTATGGTAGAAGCAAGAGCACTCCGTGATGGATTAATGGAAGCAATTATAGCAGACCACCCTCACATATTCATTGAAGGTGATAACCTATTAGTAATCCAAGTTATTCAAGGAAATTTTGCAACACCCTGGCAGATCAAACATCTGGTGGAAGATATTTGTAGTCTACTTTCAAATTTTACATGGAGTAATATTTCCCATATTTACAGAAAAGCAAATGGCATAGCTTATTGACTTTCAAAAGGAGAACATTATTTGCCAATAGCTGAAACATGAAATTAGATAGATGATAGGGAGTCAACAAATATTGTATGAGAATAGGGTGAGAAGATTTCTTGTGAGAATAAATCTTTAACTACCTCTCTCACTTGCCTTTTTTTTTTTAAAAAAAAGGTGGTGGTTTGCTAACATGTGTGACGAAAATTTGGCATGGACGATAGTTTGTTGATGTGAGTAGCACGGACCTCTAAGTCTATGTTGGATTTCCGTTAAAACCATTATAGTATTTCATAAAAATACCGAAGTTATGTTGAGAGGAAAGTATTTCCTATTTCCCATTTCCCCCTAACTTTTAATATTTGATGTGCAAGTTATCATTCATCATTTAATTCACCTTTGTATCATTTTTAATATGTAAATTAATGTAAATTGAAAGTCTTTTTTTATTATTTTGTGAGTCGTGTCTTATGTGATAAATAATTTGGGAATGAGGGAGTAATTCTTAGCCCTTACACTCCCTTATCTAGTGTTATTTCCCTCGTTAATGCTACATGTTTTCAGATCTCCTTTAGTCCCCCCTTCATGAACTTTTTTGACCTCCCATGCACCCGTCTCAAAAGCAATCTCCTTATCTTTTCACACCTCCTAACGGTGCATCGGCACTTCTCCTAAAATCATGTCCAAACTATCTCAATTTAATCTCTCTCTTATTATTTGAAATTATTATCTTCAAAGCCATATTGAAAAATACTTTCTACAAAATATATTTGATATATATTTTTTTGAAAATATACTTTGTGGTTAAAATTATATAATAAAAATAATACATACATCAATAAAAGTGAGAAATATTTAAGAAATGATGTTAGTATTCACAAATGAGGGAGCTAGTAGCCTAGTAATGTACCATCAATTTCATTGTATATATTATTATTATAATAAAAATAAAAAGTATGATTTGATGGGGGTGTATGACATTCAAGTGTCTTAAATAGAGGTAGCAGCCTTTTGTTGCTGCCTTTTACCAGATGGCAAAAGATAAGATGGAGACAACACTTTCTCATTGACCAACTATGATATTTTCAACGTGCTAATATATACTCTCTCCTTTCCAAATTAATTGTCATTTTAACTAAATTTTAATCGTTAATTACTCACACGTTATAATGAGTTTTAATATGAAATTACCGTCATTAGGAAGATGTGAAATAAGCACACACTTTGGACTAACCAAAATAATTATAATTATTTGTGGAGTTTTCCTTCACGTTTACTCCCACGTTCCATATTAATTGACATATCTCAAAATTTTTATATACTAATATTTAACTGAAAAAATCACCCGCATAATTAAATAACACTATTTTTTAAAATGTTTTTTCGAATATTAAGATGTGGGTATTGAGAAAATGTGACTATATTTTTCAAATACCAAATATGAATGATTTGAACTTTAAAAATATTGTGTAATAATCTAAACTTCAAGACTTTTAGAGTTTTGGATCATTGTGTGTGTATATATATATACACACAAACACACACGATTTTTTGATTTAAATAATCCGAATTTTGTCCGAATTTTGTTAAAAACTTGATGACATGCTATCTAAATCCAAGACTCTAATTAAAGTTTAGATTATTCCACGGTATTTTTAAAGTTCAAATTATTCAGACTTTCACGAACCAAAATTCATATTATTTGAATCCAAATTAAAACCCTAATATTTTTATCGTTAATTTAATAATATTAATTTTATATATCTTTGTACATTTAAAGAAATTATTAAACAAAGCTTCAAAACTAAAATTCTAACATAAATAATCCATCTTTTGGAATTAGACAAAAATGTACCAAAAAAATTTTAGTACATCAATAATAAGATATTTAGAATAATAACACTACAAAAGTACAAAACAACACAAATACTGCTTTTGAATATGTGCACTATATTCAAAATTACCGAACTAACTTTTTGATAAGTCAAAATTCAAGAAAATTTGTAAAATTTATATTCCTTACAATCATACTATTTATGTCTAAGAAAAAAGTAGTAGATATACTTGCTTCCCACACCCATAAAAATTGGTATTTTAATTTTCTTTAAAAAATTCAAACGTGAAATTTATTTAAAATGACAATTAGTTTGAGGCCAATATATGACCAAAAACACCCAAGGATTACCAACATAAATCGATAAATACACCAATCACAAGTAATATCAATCAACCATCTCATCTCATATAAATCCGAGAGTAAAAACTCATCTCAAATACTTGACCAATTAAGCTGGCTGCCTAAACCGGGGAAAATCAAGTTATAGTAATTAATTAGTATATACATTTTTTCCAATTAATATTTAAATAAAAAAATGATATGATGAGATAATGGGTAGATAAATCAATAAATAAACAAATAAATAAACAAATAAAAAGTAAATAAATGAGGTTGAAAATAGTTAAGGTCCTCCTTGGTGCCTTTGTTGAGAATGGGAGTTTGCCCAATGGAGGATGGAGTTAGCTAGATTGTTGATGGCCTCACTCAATGCATTCAAACCTTGTCTATGGATCTCATTACTTGTCTCTTGCAACCTTAGGTTAGTTTGGTGGAGACTCACAATCTCCCTGTGCCTTGTTTCCTCCTTTTCATCACTTGCTTGGATTGCTTCTGCGATCCTCATTGCGTTTCTGGTGATTGTGTCGTCTTTTTTTTCCGTATCATGTCTTGATGTTGTTACCACTTCGCTTGTTCTTGCTAATGGCGTTGTCGTTGTCGTTGTCGTTTCTGTCATTATTGTTGTTGTTGCAACTTCGGTTGTTCCCAATGATGGTGGTGGTGGTGGTGGTGTTAGTGGTATTGTTATTGTTGTTGTTGCTACTGCTTCGCTTGGTCCTGCCACCGGCGACGGTGACGGTTGTGCTTTACTTGTGCCGACTACTGGTGGTGGTGATATTGCCGATATTGCTGGAGGTGGTGGCGGTGGTCGTGGTGGTGGTGATATTGATGTTATTGGTGGTGGTGGCGGTGGTGGCGATGATAGTGGCGGTGGTGATGGCGATATAGTGCTGGGAGTTGCTTCTTCTTTTCCACTCTTTCTTCTCTTTGCAGGTGATTCTGAATGAAATGAAAATGAAAATATAAAGGCAACTTTTATAATAATTTGAGTTAAGAAGTAATTTATATTGACCAAAACAAGCTATATAAATATATAAATGAGAAAAATGTTAGCTTTATAGCAAGGAATAATCTATTTGATATTAAACAAATTTCTCGAATGATTTTTTTTCATACACATCAACACAAGTAGAGTAGGAGATTAGCTAGTTGACAATTATATATATATATATATATATATATATATATATATATATATATAAGAAAACTGTAAAAGAATATCATAAAGACAAATACAAAAGTTAATACAATGTTCATTTCACACATATACATGATTTTCTATTACATGAAATAATTCTTGGATCATTTTTGTGTTTCTTTTCATGAACTTTAAATGTTTGTAGATAGACTAGAATAAATGTAATTCTTCAATATATATATATATATATATATATATATATATATATATATATATAATTCCCCATATGCTAAGGTATGAAAATGAATGTGAGAAATTCTACATAAATGTGCCAACCTAAAATATTAATTGATTTTATTCCATATTTCCTTTACACAAAGGGCCAAGAGAAAATGTCATCATCAAACATTTTTTTCTTTCTTTCTTTCTCATGTTGGTTCAACTGAAGATTCCCAATAAAGGGAAACATTATATGTTCATTATGGCAAATTAAATGCAACTATAAACAGGAAAATTAATTAAGGATATCCAACATATTAGTCTCTCGTTCCCACTTCATACACACTCCTCCCTCCATTTTTTATTTATTTGTCGTCTAGAAAATTTTGTTAAAATTTTTTACCGTTAATATCTTAATTTGTATAATAATTCATCATACGAAATTGATGTCATTAGATTTGTAATAAAAAGTATTATTAAAAAAAAGTATATTATATTTTTTTATAAATATTTTAGTTTAAAAATTATTAATTAAAGATTGACACTAAAAACCGTAAATGACATATAAAAAAGAACGGAGTGAGTAGTATTAACCTTTTTCCAAGTCTTTTTTTCACCAAAAACTGAAATTTATCACATAATATTTTACCAAAACTTCCAACATTATATTCCAACAGTAATATTTTTCTTAACGAATAATAGATCCTTAAGGCAACACGATATTTATGTGGACGAATATCATATCATTATCCACAACAAAAAAATACAATCATATAAAGTCTTGAAGTAAGATGATTAATAATCATCTTAAATTGTTCATAATTCACATTTTTGTAACTTTTAATAACTAGTACTAGTAATTATATATATGATCAAATATAAGACCATATCATCTATTAGCTACGTCATCAAATATAAATGTCCTAATTTCATCAATTATAATAGAGACTAAAGAGTATACATAAAAATGTGTAGTTTCATATTTTTATATACTTTATAAATTGTAATAACTCTCAAAGTAATTAACATACTTTCGTACTACCTTTATTCCATATTAATTATCATTTTTGGAAATTATGCATTTAAACATTCAAAACTTTGACCATAAATTTATGAATGTACACAATGAATTGTTATATAAAATTATGACATTAAATTCGTAGAGAAAAATACTATCATAAAAGTATAAAATTACAATTGTTAATACAAATATTATATAAGAACTTATTAATCAAAAAGAGACATTGATTAATGTGACAGACATCAAAATGACCGGTAACATGCAACGGATGAAGTAATAACTTAAATATGCTTATATTTATATTTAATTTTTTTTTGAGTGATTTAGGCGAAACTCAAGATAATTATTAACCATTTTGAATCAAAAGCACTTATCATTTCACTACTATACTACCTCTGTCCTGCCCCAAAATGTTTGTCATTTGACTAAATTTTGACCATTGATCACTCGTAAACTACAATGAGTTACAATATGAAATTAACGCCATTAGAAAGATACATTAGTAAAAATTACAATGACGATAATTTCATATCATAACTCATTGTAATTTGAAAATAATTAACAATCAAAATTTAGTCAGATGTGATTATTTTTGTTAAAAAAGAATCACATCTGACTAAATTTTGACCATTAATTGTTTCATATCATAACTCAGTGTAATTTCATATCATAACTCATTGTAATTTTGGGATGGAGGTAGTATTCATCTTTTTGTTGAAAATCATGGTCTCCAAGTGTTTTTTTAATTCATAATTTTTTATATAATATTTTATTAACATTTTAATATTTTTCGCTACAAATTCAATGGTAATAATTTTATTTAATACATCATTTTATATATTGAAAAATTTATGGTCAAAATTTATGGTAGTACATAATTTTGAAGAAGTCAAATGCGTCTTCCATTTCAAATTGATTGTCATTTTGATTAATTTTAATAATTAATTATTCACAAATTATAATGACTTATAATAAAATTTATGGTAGGAAAATATATTTTTAATAACGGTAAAGACCAAAATTTAGTGGAAGCGATAATTAATTTGAAAAGGAGGTAGTAATATGGAGAGGTAGTAAAATGAGTGAGTATGACTACCTAATGCAGCAGCACTGGGCGACGGCTGTACACCATGATGATACACGCTGGAATAATCACCCACCGCCGCCGACGGCGGAGGCCGCGGCGAAGTCGTCGGAGTAACCGCCGTCGTCGGCGTCGTCGGAGGCTGCTTCTCAACGACGTCGTATAACGCCTGATAAATCTGCGGCAACAAATTCGTCGGCAACCCCTTCTCCTTTCTCTCGACCCTCTCCATCTGCCAGTACCCTTTCATCTTCTCGATCCTTCCAGAAGCTTCGATCCTTCCAGAAGCTTCTTCTTCCATTAATCTGTTCTGATAATCTCGGACTTTCTTGTAATCCCGCATGAGATTGTCCCACTTGTCGTTGCACTGGTTCTGGCTCCGGTGGCAGCCCCTTTTCCAGCAGTACTCCTCCACCCACTTCCACCGGAGAAGCTGCTGTTGCGGTGGTTGCTGCGGCGGAGGAGAGGCGGAGGAGTGGCGGGAGGAGGAGAGGAGTTTGCGGCGTTCGTCGTCCATTTTCTTGGCTTCGATGAGGATGAGGGTTTCTTGGAGGGTCCAGTTGCCCTTCCGGTGGTCCCTCTCTTGGGCAGCCATTGTTGCAGATTCAAGAAGATGAAGAAGAAGATGGAGATGGAGATGGGGGGAGGTGAAAAATGTGGATGGATATGGGGATGCAGAAGAAGAATTGCTTTCTCTCTCTTTTCTTTCTTTCTCTCTCCGTGTGTGTAGTTTGGGGTTCTTTTTCATGTCCTTTTTGGGGGGGTCATTGATGTGGATGCTCAGCCCCAAAATAAAAATAATAATATGATAAAATACAAAAGTTTAGGAAAAAAGAGAAAAAAATATTTCATCGGTCTTATTTCTTTCTAATAACGGTAATTTCAGATCATAACTCATTGTAATTTGTGAATAACCAATTGTTAAAATTTAGTCAAAAGACAAACATTTTCGGACGAAGGTAGTACAATTTATTACTGTCTCCGTCTCAAAATGTTTGTTAATTTGATTAGGGTCGTGTTTGATGAACACTCTATTCAACGGTCTTCGAGCTGACGAAATTTTGTCCGACTCGCAAAAAAAGGGTCTGGACATAGATTTTTCGTTTGAATTTTGATACTGACATAATAATATTTGGCCAGAATTTTTTTTTCTATTGTCCGAACCCGATTTCAACCCCCATTTTCTTCGTTCATATTATCTTATCTGAAATAAAATCGTGTGCGGATTGGACATGAATTTTTTGTCCGAATTTTGACTTTATCCGTCCTGATTTTAACCGGACCTGTATTTTTACCAACGGTAAACAACCTCATGCAAAAATTGACTTGTTGGCGTGTTAAATGAGTTGTTTGGATGTTTGGTAAACAATCCATTTTATTGGCTGTTTCGTCTCAACCAATCGATTTTCAATAAATTGGTTGAAGTAGTCTATTGAAAATGACTTAAGCTAATACAAACAGTCAATGCAAACAGTTAACAATAATTTACCAAACAGGGCCTATGTGTTTCTGATAGTGTAGTTGTCAATTTGTATTTATTACACTCTTCATTTCTATTAACATAATTGTTCACTGGTAGATATATTGGAATATAAATTCCAAGTACATGTAATATATATTGACTAAATTGAAATCAGTAAAATTGATCATTATCGCAACAACAATAACGAATTTCAATATACTCTTGCCAACGTGGGATTTGAGAGAATTTATATGTAGCTAATCTTCTGATTCCATGCATAGGATTGGCTGGTTCTAACAGACTCAGTGAAAATCTTTTGAAAACTATATTCATCGATATTAAAATACAAGGAGTATTGTGTTTGAATTTCACTAAAATCGGTCCATGTTGAATTCAAGTCAATCGGATGGATCAACGTTAAAATTTAGAAAATAAGTGGATGAATATTATGATGACAGACGAAAACACAGGTAAGGGTTGTGTCTGGACAAAAAAAAAAAAAGAAGAAATACTGAGTTTAAATTTCTAACTAATCTGATGGATAGTAAAATTTCAGGAAAAAGATTTTTATAACCATATTCATCCGACTAAATTTGCGTATTTAATTCGGAAGAATTACAAACCTATATATGAAAATGTCAAATTCATATTAGTAGAATCAATTAATATTAAAATCCAAACAAAAAATTACAACATTTGTCCATTTCTTTTCAAACAAACAATTCGAATAGACATTAATTGGATAAAATTCCTCGGATTATAAAAATATAAGAGAAATATTGTATCTAGGGTTTGGATCAAATTATAAATATTCTACCTCAAATAAAAAATATTAGAGTGCCTATTAATTTATGAGTGGGATAAATTAGAGAAAATAGAAGGTGGGACCAAAATTTGCAGGTGTGGATTTGGAAATGTAGGTTCATCACCGGTTCACCCACCGTCAAAATCTTTTCGGATGTATTATTGTCCAATATCCTTTAAATTATAGTGTATTATTATCAAATATCAAAATTCAATTTAACATTATCTAATATTTCAAAAATTCAATATATTAATATCAATAAATTCGATAATAGAAATATAAGAGGAATATTGTATCTAATATCTAGGGCTTGGATTAAATTATACATATTTTACCTTAGAGTACCTATTTTTTTGATGAGTTGGATAAATAAATTAGAGAAAATAGAAGATGGGACCAAAAAAACAGGTGTAGATGTGGAAATGTAGGTTCAAAGGGGCATTCAAATCCCAGTCAAAGTTACACAGGCCAAAAGACAAAATAAACACTCCTACCCCCCCTCCCCTGTACTGCTGCAAAAGAGTGTACAGCATATTTCCACTTCTTCTATTCATCCACCAAATATTTTTTTAAATTTTATTTAAAGGAAATGTGTTGTGTAGTTGTGGTGTACTATCATCAAATGAAGGACCATTTCATGATAGTATATACCACTCAATTCGTGTCAAATCCATGTTTAAAGTAATATTATTAATAATATTTCCTCTGTTTCAAATTAATTAACATTTTAACTAAATTTTGACTCTTAATTATTCACAAATTATAATAAGATACGACATGAAATTATCCCATTTGTAATTTTTAGTAAATTATTTTTCTGATGACGGTAATTTCATATTGTAACTCATTATAATTTATGAGTAATTAACGGTCAAAATTTAGTCAAAGTGTCGATCGATATGGAACGAAGGAAGTAATAAGGAAAATTATATTATAGTAAGAAGAATTATAAAGCTTGAATTAATAATAAGCAAAATTTTAAAATTATATCACATTAGATTGAATTATTGAATTGTTAGAGTTTTTCCAAATGGAACCGGAGAACGCTGTTTTCCTACATGACATTTACAACAATAACAATAACAAATCTTAGTATAGTCCTACTGATGCGGGATCTAAGGGGATCCACCTGTAGGCAACCTTCCCTTATGCACAATAATACATGACATATGTATTATTGTAATCCCAAATTTTGAATTGTATTATGGTAATTCTAAATTTTAATATAATGAAATTCAAATGTTCAATAGTTAAATTTAGTGTGATATAAGTATAAAGTTTGGTTTACAATTACCCCAGCTTTTGTAATTCAGTTTGTTGAAACTCACCCTCCTATTATCTTACATTTCAAAATAGTGGAGCCCTAGTGATTCAAGGAACTAAGGGTGCATTTGGTTCCTTTCCAAAAAAAAAAATTTCATATGAAACTTTTTCCGGAAAAAATATTTCACAGTATTTGGTTTATATTTAACAACATGGAAAAATTTGTAGAAACATTTATTTAAAATATCCAAACTATCCTTATATACTAATTTATAAAATAATTTATTTATGGACATTTTGAAAAAGTTAAGTTATAAACAATTTCCCGGTCCCATACATGGGAAAGAAACTTTTTCAAACTCGGCATTGGAGAGTCTTTCCTAACTACCTTGGAAAAATAGTGGGACCCATTCCAAAAATTTTCTATATTCAATTTGCCACAAACATGGAAATTAAAGTTTGATCAACGTAAAAAAAAAAACCCGACAAACTTTACTAAAAAAACAATTGTAACAAAAACACACTATAAATGCAAAAGCTTAATCTTAGAATTTTGAAAAGGGAAATTGGATTAAAATAATCTAATTTTGACGCGTGATATATTTAATAATCTGAACTTTAAAAATATCACTGGATAATCTGAACTTTGACCATATTGGATTACGGTAGTTATCAATATTGATTATTTACCAAATTCTCATTTTTTAAAAAGAATTATGCATATTGAAATTTAAATAAACAAGGGGAATAATTAAGATATAGAGAAGATTTTTAAAGAAAATGTGGATTAGGTAAATAATTAATGGTGACATGCTACTATAATCCAATATGGTAAAAGTTCATATTATTCAGTGACTTTTTTAAACTTCGAATTATTAAGGTTATCACACGTCAAAATTCAAATTATTTAAATCTAATTTCCCTTTTGAAAATAATTTTTTCTCGTGTTAAAATAACCATTATAAAAACAAATTTGACCGAAATTCTCGAAAACCCTAATTTAATCAAAAAGAAAAAAAAGACAATAGAAAAGCCAACATTTTTGTTTATCTTTGACATATACTCATATTATTTGTCACATTAGACAAAATTTAAAACCAAAAAAACCACTCTCTACATTAATTTAGCTCATTGAAAATGTAAAAATGTTGAATAGAATGGTGAATAAAAAAGGAAAAGGTGAATAAAAAAAAATGGAAGAAAAAGAGGTCATTTATAAGGTTAATTTGTTAAATTTGTAATTAATGTCTTATTGGAATTATAAAGTGACAGATATTATGAAAAAAAAGTTAGTTAATGTGACAAATAATATGAGAAGGAGGTAGTACATTGTTTGAGTTTTGATTTGTTTGCTTGTTTAAAAAAGTGTGCTGATGATTATAGTAAACTTAAGCTCCTTAAAATCATCAATGAATCTTAAAAAGTTAAAAGTTAGGATCTAAATCTACTGATTTAAACCACTGCCCCCTAAAAGTACGAAATAGAGAGAAAAAGGAAGGTTTAATGATGAATTATAAAGTTTAAACGTTAATCTAGCAAAGGTAATGCAACTTTATACATAGGTTAGGAATGAAAAAACAAAATAGGGTTTAATTAGGGTTCTCAAAAACATGTTCCATTTGAAAAAAAAAGGATTATTAAATACTTATAAAATTTTCTTACAATTTTTAACGCTGAACAATTTTTTTTTTTTTAATAATTAGCAGATTCTAACTTAATTTATTCACCAAAAGAGAATGTCGGATGAGCATTATAAGGAAGAGGTGTAAGCCTCACAGTGAAAACAACTAAGTACCAATTTGATTGCAAGTTCATATATAATATTTTTCTTACTTTTACCATCTGAATTCAAATTTAGGTATGTCTGATTTAGAAAACTAAAAACAAATCAAATTTTTGTTTTAATCAAAGCTCTTGAAAATTTGTTTGGATTGAATTTTTTTTGATATAGTTATAAAGTTTTTGTTTAACTTTTAATATGAGTAATTTGGTCGCAAATTTATACACGATAATTTTCTTATTTTTAGTGTCCGAATCCAAATTTAAGTAGGTTTTATCCAAAAACCCAGGAAAAATAAAAGAAGGATGGTAAAATTGTCAATGAAATGAAAGTATATGTTAGTTTTAAAACAAGGAGGATTCCTCAAAGTCCATGGTAGTCAGGATGTGGGTTTCTAAAAAGTTAGGTGAACACTTCAAAAGTGCAAGGGATGAAGCGAATCATACTCATTTTGCTTGTAAGAGTGATAAGTTATTGAAATGGTTGCTGACAGTTGCAATAACCATGCGAATGTCCTAGTTACTGAAGGCAATAGTGATATCATTTTTGACCCTATGATGCATGATTGAATCGACTGCATTTCATTGGTAAGAGGTCCTACACGGATTTGTGAGTGGTTCATTCATTACTATTAATGAGGGGCGCCATGGTGCGGAAGATCAATAGATAGAGTATTCTCTATCTGAACTAGGAGATTATTTGGAGAATGACTCCCTACCTACCGAGTCAGACTCTGATATTCCCCCTACGATTGAGATCGTTTTTCCCGTGGGTGCTAAAGCTCATACTAAGCACAAGCGAAAGAAAGAAATGATGTTGAAAGCTATAAATTGCGTCCTGTAAGCGAAGCTACACACAAAGCTTTCTTTTGAGGAGTTTGAAACATAAAGAAAGGAAGAAAAGGAGTGTATAGCTTTGAACGGACAGTTCATAAGAAGAATTGAAGAAGCACGAGTGAGAGCTTTCTTTATATTGTAGCAATGTCTGGACAACCTTTTGATCAGATGTTGTATAGTTGTCTTTAGCCATTGAGTTCTATTTATTTTACTGTTGTCTAGCTTGTATTACCATTATGTGGATTTGAACTTTCAACCATTTCAGACTTTAAATAATAGAAAAATTGAGGGCTTTTAAAAGGATTGCAAGATATATAAAAATTTGGTATACAATCTAAGATTTTTCGCTTAAATATTGACACTAAAAAATTCAATTTAAAATTATGACATAATATTTTCCCTACCTATATTATTTGAATTCAAATTTAGACTTTGTTTGAAGTGACTCGAAAAAGTAAATATTCTAAAAAAAACTTTTCTATTTATTTAAATAAAAAATAAAGTTAAGTCAAAATAGAAAAACTCAAATTTTTGCCAACTTTAATTTAATATTAAGAAGAAGAAGAAAACAAAGAGATGGATCAGATGGTACTACTGATGTTGCCATTCTTTGAGTCTACCAATAATAAATGGCTCTATATAACACTGCTCAATCCTACCACTTGGAAGCTTTATTGTGTCTTTTGCTCATATGCTTGATTTGGGACAAACACCAACTATTATCCCCCCCTAATAAAAACATAAAATATATGGTGTTTTGCTTTGAATATATCTTAATTAAGCCTATAACTCAAATGGTTAGTCAAGTGACATTATTATTGATTAGTATTGATTGGTATTATTTATCGATATTGCATCTGTGTTGAATGGTATACGTTTGCAGATATTTATAATAATTGAGAAGAATAAATTTTAAGGAATAATGAAAAATCAAAATAATGAAGGTTTAATTCATAAATAACAATAACAATACATTCATAGGAAAACACGTTTTTAGAACGGCCTAGAGATTCAGACATATACAATCTTTTCTTCATGAGTTGGAATTCATAGAAAGACTGATTCATGTAATTCCACAAAATTGATCATCTCTCTCTCTCATATTTCAATCATTCTTTCCATTTTAAACAAAAGCATTTATTAAATAAAATAAGGTTAACATTCTAAAAATAGGACCCACTTTAAAACTTATCATCTAGGTTCCAAAATAATGTCATGTTTGACCAACTTTGACAATCAATTTTTATTAACTAAGGCCCTGTTTTTTTTTTCTGCGGTTGGCAAACTACGGTGTCACAGCATACCGCAATTTACCACAACTCACCATATTTTACCACAACTCATTACTTTTCTCTCTCCTCATTTTTCTCCTCTATTTTTTACACTCTCTTCTCACCTACCCCACATACCAATAACCCGCCACAATTACACAACCCACCACAATTTTACCACACCATACCGCGTCATACCGCAAAAAAGAACAGGGCCTTAATTTGATAAAAATTATAAAATATTTATTTATAATATAATTAAATTTCCAATATTTAATGATTTCATATTATAAATCACTATAATTAATAATTAATTAACATTAAAATTTTTGTCATTTGACCTATCTAGTATAAATATTAATTTATTATGCATGACACAATGGGGGTGCATGGGATGAGACAAGACAAGCATATATGATCTTAAAAGTATTTAAGAATTATTTAAAATATCACATTATCTGAATTTTTTTCTCTCTTAAAATATGTCACCAGTACCCATCTTTTGGCCAACATTGTTGATTGATTTGTCTTTTATCCTCATGGATGACATTATATTGCCAACTTCTTTGTTTTGTTTTAATCTAGGTTTGATATGATATAGGAAGATAGAATTTTCTAAAGTTTGATCATATTAAGGACAACATAAGTATATCCATCTAGAGATCGAGGGGCAAATGTAGTTGTTGACTGATTATCAAAATAAGGGCACACAACAATGGTAGCTGGAACTTGGATCAACTTAAATATTCCAATTTCAAATAAAAATTTGTTGTTAAATAAGACAGACTGATTTCTTGTAAGAAGACATCGCTGGCCCACTAAAAATCCGTGTACTTACTCTCTATTTAAAAAAAAAAGTATATCCACGTACAATTATGAAGAATCATTCTTCTAAAATATAACAAAGATATAGAGATCGTGATTAATAAAGAATAGTTTTGAAGGCACATAAGAAAATTATATTTGTATTAATATAAACAATGTATATTACATATATTCAGAGCTTATATTTCATAGTAAATAAATATATTTAATAAACAAAACAGAACAATTTAATTGACAATCATCGTTCCTAGAACGTACAAACTCTAGACGCATTTAATAATACACGCTTGTCTCTATATAAGAGCATATCATATCTATTTTACAACTAACTTTAGCCTCTCTACGGATGTTATACTCCCTCCGTTCCATATTAATTGTCATCAATGAAAATCGTGCAATCAAATTTTAAAAATTATGATCGTAAATTTCTCAATATATACAATGAGTTGCTATATAAAATTACCACAATTAAATTTGTAAACTATCATAAAAGTATAATATTGCAATTATTTTTAACATATTATGTAAGAAAATATCAATCAAAGAGTGACATTGTAGACCGTGAAAGTCAAAATTATGACAATTAATATGGAACGGAGGGAGTATAATGTTATTTGACTAGTATACTAGTAGTAGGTACAATAATCTTACTAGTTAGATTGATACGTACTTTTTCACATGCATGGTAGCTAGTTCTTCTTTTTTTTTTTTAAATGAACTAAATATCACTTATTAGTAGTTAAATAGCTAATATATACGAGAGTATTGGGGGTATTTAAAAAATATATTCTAAATTTAATAATTCTATATTAATGAGGGTAAAATTGATTAGTAGCTGACACTAGAACGTGCAAAAGACATGTTTCTTCATGTCAATATGAATTTTCTACGTTGATGCATGATACTTAAACCCTAGGTATTTAATTGGAATAAATATAGGTGTCAAGTTATTTGAATTGAATGATATATTTTTATATGAATTGAAAAACAGTAATTCTTGAGTAAGATCGTCTTACCATAAATTTATCGTAAAACATATAAATTTATGGTGACTATTTATCAATAGATGGGTGATTAATAATTTATTTACGCTGACTTAGATAAAAGTCACCTCATGGTAAATTATTAGTCATATTCGTATTAAAAAGTCATTTTAATATCGCTTATTAGTCATAGTAAAATATTACAAAGAATACCTGGTGAGGAGTCCGTCTCACTATAAATTTACCTGAGACGGTCTTATACTAGAATTTGTGATTGAAAAAATACTAGACAAAATATTATGTTCAAGTTGCCCTAGCTAGCTAGCTATCAATTAATGTTTATATTTTTTATAATAACTGAAAAAATACTAGACAAAATATCAATACCAAGGTTATTTTGAAGAGTTTGTTCTTGTACTGAGTTCTTAATCTTGTTTGTATTACATTCTGGTTGTAGGTATTTCTTGTTTATTTTGTCATTTCTCTTTTATTGAGGCTTTGCGGCTACAACGCATGTATATTTTTGTGTGCGGACTTTCAACCGTTTAAAGCTTTTTGCGCTGACAAAATTTTGTCCGATCCGAATACCCGAACTTGTCCGACCTGGAATTTTGACATCGAGTGAATATTAAAACACAATATTTCTTATATATTTTCCTATTGTTTGAATCCGATTTTATCCGACCCGAAAATGAGTCCGAATATCAATTTCTCATCTGAATTTTAACACTGGCGACCCGACTTTAACCTGCACCCAAATTTTCGCCAACACTACGCGCTTTGAATAATCAGGAAAAAAATCTATGTCCGGGTCAAATGTAATTGCCCTATATGCTCGCATGCAAATGCATGAGATACAATATTATAGTTTTAATTCTTAAATAATTGAAAAACCTGTAAAATATACAGCACAAGTGATTGTGCAGCTGCATGCCCATATCTCTCCCATAAAAATGGGAGGAAAAAAAAGACAAATTAAAACAAAACACAATCTCTATATCTCTGTTTCTGAGCTTTGGTTGGCCCATTCATAATTACAAAAATGGAGAAAATAAAATGCCCATGCACTAATAATGCATGCAGGAGCAGACAATCCCAAAAGAAACATATACATATATATGTATATATTATAGTAATGATTTATATGGAAAAACTCCAAAAATAAATAATAAATAAATAAATAAATAATAGTAGTAATAATTAAGTAACATCGCCATGCAACGATACTAATCATTTGCTTAACTTGGTGTTATCATCAATCGTAGACAATGCCATGCCATGCATGCAAATAGGGTTTCACCCACTTTAATTCATCTCCCAAACTCAATTATTACTTTCTCATCGTACCCCACTATATCTTTTTTGAAAAAGGATAATTGTATAATATGATATAAACACATTTATATAAATTATTGGGTGGTGGTACATAGGGACGAAGCCAGCATAAAATATCAAGAGGGCAAAAATACAGTCCAAGCAAGCATCGAACTTGAGACCTCAACAACAACCAAGTGAGGCTTTACCAATTTAGCCAATAAAAAAAAATGAATGAGGGCTTCATAGTATTAATTTTAAAAAGTTAGGGGGGCAATGGCCCCTTCTTGCCATGCCCATGCTCCGTCCCTGGTGGTACAAGTTTTTGAAAACTCATAAGAAATGACAGTTTAATTAGGCTAGTTTAAATAGATTGCGGAAAATAAACAACAAAAATTAAAAGATAAACAAAATACGTACGGTAGTTGTTTACGATGTTCCTCTGAACTCAATTTCGGAGTACGTCACTGTTTAGAGTTTTCCAACTCTAGGATTTAACCTCGAATTATTATTAGGATGAATTTCTTACAATCTTAGAGTCTTCTCTACTCTCAAGATCTCACCACTTGATATCGCCTCTCAATCAAGTGTGGAGAGTTGACCTCTCAACTCTTAAATCCTTTCCCTAACAATAATTATCTCAATCACTCAACTCTATACAAATTTCTTTTAATCTCACACTTAATAATAGTAAGAAACAATAATGCTCAAGTGAGATGTTTGCTTGTGTCTTCTTATCTTTTCTCTTGTCTCTTTTCTTTGTGCGCTTGAATGATCAAATGCTCCTCGTATTTATAGTGCAACAAGGTCGAAGTATAATGAGACAATCAAAGGAATGTACGTGGAATCTCTTGATCTTGATATCCATATGAAATCATGATATGATTCTCACAAAATGTTCCTTTGAATTCTTTCACCTTATCACTTAGATATGACATTCAAATAATAATATAAGCAAGCAAGTGAATAATATCATATCATATCATTTTAGATAATATGTGACAAATAATCAAACTCAATATTTAACAAGTTAAATAACATTAATTGTTACTAAAATGATGAAGGATTTGATTCAATATATTTGGACATTTATTAGTTTTGCATGTCTCATTTTATCCAATATTCTCATAATATCAATCAAATCACACTTTACAAATTTGTCCAATCAAATATTCTCAAATTAATATATTGGACCATCATAAATATCATATATGAATGACATAATAATTAAATCAATTCAATTTCTCACCTCATATATAAAACTTACTTTATCATTTGTTATCATCAAAATCATTATATGCTTCATAGAGTCAACAAGCTAGGAGGTTACGACTTTTTTTAATGTATTTTCGAGTGACAAAGCTTACCATCCAGCTTTACGTTAAAGGAGTGTTTGGCAAGAACCCCAGAGAAATTTTTCCCGGAGAAAATTTTCCATGGGAAGTTTTCTATGGGAAAGATTTCCCTGGAAAAAATTTCCCTTAGCCCTCAAGGAAAATTTTCCCTAGGAAAATGGAGAAAATCGTGGATCCATCGTGAAAACTTTCCCGAAATCAACCCGTATCCAAACATGAGGAAAATAAGTCAATTCGGGAAAATTGACCATTTCCCCGGGATTATTGACCAACTAAACGCACCCTAAATAGCTCCTTGGATGACTTTCAGGCTAGGCGAGATGTTGTAGGATTCCAGTGACAGTTGCATGAGGATATTTATTTTTTGAACAAGTGATGGAAAGTTGACAAATTGTAACTGTTAGGCTCCAATTTTTTCGTCTGCTTAAACATCTTTTTCTCTCCTTTGATATTGTACGTGGTGATCGTAGATGGATATTGTCAATGGATATATATTGGGGGTTTGATGGATTTGAGGAGGGTTTTCTGAAATTAGGGTTTGTATTTAGTGGATTTTGTCAGTTAAATTTTTTTATCTTAGTTGTTTATGATTTAAAAAATTAAGTATTATGAAATTTGAAACTTGCATGCATTGTTTTGTGTTGGTTTGTATGGGATTACTCGGGGGAAATTAGGGTTTATGAGGTATATATGCATTCGTCTGTATGTTTGGTTTTTGATGCAATGGCTGATCTAGGTCTACATCGTCTTCAGTAAGGAACACGCCCTAAGCTAAGGGGAACTCTCCATTGTTTCCATCTAACCCAATTGCAATCATCGAGACCCTTTATAAGAATCCTTCAAAAGCATCCATCGATACCTACTGGCCAATGCCCTACAATTCTCCTTGAATGACTTAATTATTTGACCAATGCATATCATGATTCTTTCGAACGTGGGATTCGAAGTTGGACCTTTGTTAGTGAACTTTATGAAGCAATGTTAATCCTGATTTTCTTGATTGAATTGGTCATAATATTGGTGCAACTTCCTATAACCTTCATCGTGGTTTCCAAATATGATGTAGCAGGTGTAATTACGGATGACAACCCCAAACCTGTCAAAAATGATGGCATATACTCATTTGCATCCAAGTTGGGATTGACCCAATTGTCTTTCATTAATTGATGAGCAACCCACCCAGCACCCGCTCTGTGATATTTTATCTTTTTATAGCAAACATGACCACCTTCAACATAATACACCCTCCAAGTCACATTATCTTGTCTATGTGTGTCATTGATTAAGAAGGTGCACTTCTTGTCTGCATACCTTTTTATATATCTCGTCACATTGTTTTCACTTTCTCCAACAAAAGTCCTCTCTGAAGGTGTAAGTTCTCATAGCTTGAAGTAATTGTTCCTTGACCTTACACTTGACCTTGACATTGATCATGAAGTAATTGTTCCTCTCTGAACAAATCACTAGGTCTAATATATACCTTCTCATCCCTACCTTCACTCAACATTTGACCTCGACTTTACACTTAGCCATCTTTCTAGCCATAGAAACTTTTTGTTGTCGTCCACTTTCCCCTAAATCACGACCCAACTCTTGACTTCTTTTAATCTCTTCCTTGAAATAAGCTTCTTCATCAAATACATGGTTTGAGACCTCTACAAAGATCAACATTGTCTCTTTGATTATCTTCCTCATCTTCTTTTGAAGGAAGAAAGTCAACATATGAACTTTTACCGTCATTTTCTTGCTTAATATTTTGCGCTGCATCACCTCTATACCCACTAAATCCAAACTCCAAAGCCTCCTCCTAAAAGAAAATGTATATCTCTTAACCCTTTGTTCTCTCCTAATCGGGTCAGAGGCGGAGACTAGCAAAGTTCATCATTCAATAGAAAAGAAGGCGTCGCCCAACAAGTGGCCTTGTAATTTCTTGGATATCCTCAACTGTCTTGAAATGATGTCAAGTAATTCTGGATGTGAATATATATACTTCTTTCATTTATCATTTTTTTTTTGTTGGGGCATTGGCTTTGTGGGACTTGATAAGGGTTGTGTTGGTGACAAAGTGCCTTGAGATCTAGTGACTAGCCTCCTATGAGTATTTATTGAAGTGTTGCTATTCTTTGGGGTTGCTATGTGAGCTAGGGAGCTTCATTTGGACTTTAGGGTTTTCTTTTGGAGTATTGGGGGTAGATTTACTCATTCTCTCAACCTTTTCTAGGGTTGTTGGCATATCATTATCGGTGTGTCCTCAGAGTCAATTGTTTACTTTTAGCATTAGTTGTAGGTCAAGCTCATTATTTGCTTATCCATCCCCACCAGTACGTGCCACTTTCTGTGATGGGTCATGCCCATTCTTTGTTGATCCATCTCCAACAATATGCGTCACGTTTGCATCCCTGTACAAAATCCTCCTCACTGGCATCTTTGGGGGCCTATGACTTGGTAAGCTTTGCTAGCATTCTTGGATGTTTGGGTGAGGCTCTTGTTTGATGTTGCAGCACCATTTGAGTTCCCCATAATAAGTTAACTGCAAGATGGATTCACCACATCATCATTTCGGGTCAAAATTAACTCATCAGTTGGCTTGACTGAGTGTTAGTTCATTAGCTTCAACAATAATTTCATCTGCTTGTTCTCGATCAAGCCTTTCCATAGTTTGTGGAGCTTTCCAAGTCCTACAAGTTCAAGCAATTCATTTGGAAAGTTATTTGCTTTCTTCATGTTCATCTATAATGGACTCCAATCTCTAGTTGTGATCGAATGAAGATTTCTATTATTCTTCCCAGGAAATTACCAATTCAGTACTGCATACTAAGGAAGCTTGGTCATGTCCTCGATAAATGTCTGCCTGATGCCACAATATAGCTCTTTGTGGTTGGATAAATGTGTGCCTAATGTCTGCCTAATGGATCCTTTCTCACTATCCTGAAGCACATTCAAAAACCCTCGTTACTTGGGAACTCAACATAAAATATGAAACTGACAATAATGTTAGTTTTTTATAATTTTTTTTAATTGGGTGACTTTTCACATATGAGATTGGCAATTCTCAACACCAAAGGAAAATTGTAACAATGTCACTACTTCTAAACAACAGATTACCAACACTTAAACACGCTATCAAACAACATCCCTAGATAAAATACATTCACAAAGAGTACATCTTTTGCATTTTATTTGAAAAAATTGAAAATCATCAACAAACAAGAACAATTGAATCCCCAAAACCCTAATTTTCAAACACGACAATCAACTTCAACTTACCATTTTGCATCCTCTCTTTCAAGATGTACAACAACTGTGGCAACCTTCCAGACAAAAATGGAGGCTCCCAGCACGTCCACCGTTGTTGTAACTCCAATTGTCTACTGTTTTTAACACGATTTCCATCCATCTGCCTCCCATTTGGGGTTCCTCAATTGACCATTTGAGTGCAATGAGAGAAGGAGAGATATAGGGTTAGATTAGAGATGTTTTGTGAGTAGTTGGCAACGAAGAGAAGAAAGAAGTCATCCAATTTTTTTGAGCGGGGAAACTGGAGCGTGTCGGGCGAGGACCCAAACTTCGAATTATGTGTTTGCAAAACCTTCCCACTCTACCTTTGAGAATCACGAGCGAATTCACTTCAAGGTCGGGTGTGAGGTGCATTTTAAGGTGGACCCGGGACCTTGGAGACATACTCGAACCATCTTTGGGTGTGGCATCCACTTAAAATGGGACCCCAGACCATGGGATGGAGCTACGGGTCCTCATAGGGGCCTACTTCGGGCCTTTAAAAGGGTTCAGAGTCTTTCGGAAAGAAGAAGCGGAAAAGGGTCAACGTGGGTTGTTGGAATGGACGTGCCTTCACTCTTTGGGTCATAACTCCTTCAATACAACTCCGATAGGTCTCAAATTTTGGGAGCTTAATGTACAGACCGAGTGCTTTCCATCGATATCTTATGGGCCTAAAATGAAGTTCGGATGAAAAAGTTATGCGCGTTTGAAGTCGGCAGGGAAAAACTGCCCAGAACACCGTCGCGCCCGTGATGAATTTGTCGCACCCGCGAAACTCCGCTGTCAGAATGCGTTCGCGCCCGCGATACATGGGTCGCACCCGCGATCCCCTGCTGCCCAGTTGACGCTGCTATGCCCGCTTGCCCCGTCGCACCCGCGACGCCCTACTGCGACGCGTGTTTTGTGGATAATCATTGTAATTTTCTGTTTTACCCCCCAATTAGTATAAATACTCCCTTAACTTATTTTCCAAGATAGATTATGTTGATGAATGATATGCTAATGCATTGTTAGGGTTTTCTCCATTCTCTCTCAAAAATCTTGTTCTTACTTTATCCATTTGTTAATGGTGGTGTTAGCAAGTCATTCCTTTATTGATCATTTGGTGGATGTTTCCTTTATGATGGTCATGGTGAGGTGTTAGGTCATTAGTGGTGGTTCAACCTTTATACAAGGGTCATATCCAATCCCATTGGGTATTCAAGGTTAATGTTCTTGGTTGATTTTGGTTATTCTTCTTGTTATTATTCAAATTCAAGGTTAATATTGAGATGTTTAAGCATGGGTGATTGAGTTTTGCATCATTCTCTCTCTATTCTATTGTTTATGGGAGTTCAAGAGGTTTTCTCTCATCTCCTCCACAACAACAACTCAAGTTATGTTTATCATCAATCCATTGCGCATAGGGAACCGCTCCAGAAACTAAGGCCAAGCTCAGCATTTCATTAAAATAAATAAGAGACTCAATTGACTATGGAGCATGGGCATGGAGGGACGAGGGAGATAATAAGCTTGAGTAATAACTTCATAAACATCCATGAACATTAGCCTTGAACACCATAAGATTGAATAGGGCCCATGGATAAAGGATGAAATCCACCACCAAAAGCTAACAACCCACCATGATTATCATAAAGGAAACCACCAAATAATCAATAAAGGGAAGACTTGAATACCACCAAACAATGCTTGGATAAAGTAAACAAGATTTAAGGAAAGAGGCTTGGGAGCCCTCATTCATTTCATTTCATCACAAGCATAATCTGCCTTGGAAAATGTGCAAACAAGGTATTTATACTAAGTAACAAAATTAAGCCAAAACTCAGCGCGTTTTAACAAATCGAACACGCGAAACAGCAGCGTCGTCGCGGGTGCGACGACCTTCTCCTCCCAAACACTCCTTTTTTGCCGTGGTGTGTCGCGGGTGCGACAGGACGGGTCGCGGGAACGACATCCTTTTGCACCAACAGTCGGTCGCCTGCCAATGTGAGGTCGGGACGCAACCAGATGGGTCGCGGGCGCGACGACCTTCGGCCCCAATAGTTCGCCGCCTGCCAGTGTGAGGTCACGGACGCTACTGGATGGGTCACGGGCGCGACGACCTGGCTAGTGTGAAGTCGCGGGCACGACGTGCCGCTGAAATCAGGCGTTGCTTCTTTCTTGAACTTTATTGATCCCGGGGCTACACCCGAAATCAGGCGTTACTACTGGAAAAAAAAAACGCACGCACACTTTAGAGAGAGAGAGAGAGAGAGAGGAAGCGGTGTGGCGGTGGCGGTGGCACCACCTGGTAGCCGGCCGCCAACGCGCAGGGAGAGTTGGGTGACGACTGAGAAAACCTTGGAGGCAGCGACGGAGGCCGCGGTGGTCGGGGGAACGAGACATATGTGGCGTACGGTGGGGGTTCGAACCGAGGTCATTCGGTGGCTTGCGGGGTTGATTTCGGATAGTTTCGATGCACTCTGAGCCAATTGCAGACCCAAATTGAAAACCCTAAGTTGCAAATTGGGAATCAAAGTGGGTAAGCTCTGTCCCCTCTTAATAACTGTTAAGTTTCAGGTTTAATTAGTAGATTTGAATACTGAAATTTATGCCTGAATTGGTAGTTGTGTTAGAATGGTTGGGTTGAATTATGTAACCAAGTTTGAAGTCGGATGGTATTTGGGTTGAACATTGAGCGTCAAGACTAATTTAAGGCGATGCACGTGAGGAGGGAGCCCGGTTTGAACTGTGAAATTGAAATACTTTGGGTTGAATGATGAAAAGAACGATTTATTGATTGATTATATTAAACATTATCCTTGTTATTTTGTTGTGTGGGAATTGAGCTAATTATGATTTAAACGAGTTTTATGTAACTGAATATCTGGTTAGTATATTTGAAGGTTTGATTTAAGTTTAGAATGATAGTGATTCGAGTTTATTCTAAGTATAATATGTATAAATGAGCATCCTACAGGGTATAGGTGCTGAATTTGGATATTTATAAGTATAGTATGGATACATAAATCATGGATGAGTTATATACTTAAAGAATGAGATTTGAGTTTATGTTTAGATGGTGGGGTATTTGATATGTTGTGGTCATACCCTAAGCTAGTGTGAATGGAAATTAGATTGCGTGTTAGTCGTTATATGTGAATTTAGGTCTCTTTATACATACTTATATCCCTTTTATTATGGGTTTGTGTGATTGAAAGGTGTTTGTATGATTTTTGATTCAAAAGAAAGGATTTCAAGTGATTATTTTAGGGTGTGTTGAAAAGCATTTGCATTTCCAAGTCATTAATACATAATAAATGGATTTAGCATAATCAAAGAAAACTTATTTGAGTTATTCGAGCTTTTGGATTTCTTAAATGGAAAAAGATTGGAAAATTGGCCAGTTGAGCTATTTTAATTTGAATAAAAGGTATACTCCTACGTTATATATATGTATATACGATTTGGAAAACTATTTGGATGAGAAGTGTATGATATGGAATTGTTATGCAATTTACGAGTTTGAAATGATTTTCGGGCTAGTTGTATTGCACTAGGTATTGTGGACTAATTGGAAAGCCGGGGTTACACCTGTAAAGGGGATATAAAGTCCATTGACGTTAGAACTCCTGGGAAGTTAAACTAACTGTCTTAAGGGGGAACCGGCCCCGATTGGAGAGTGCTGAAAGTACCCTACGCCCATGGTACTGATATTTTCGTACAATGAAAAGAAGGAAAGATTATATGAAACCGTTGGTTTATTGAAACGGTATATATTATGGTTATGAAAAGTTGGAAAAGGAAATTTGAATAACTTTTAATACCTATTTCAAAGTGCGTGAGTTATTCTTTATATGTTAAAAGTATTATGTCCTTATTTAAAATGGTTTTGAAAGGTTTGGAGGTATGAATGGTATTCTACTTGAGAATTGCTAAGTTTTTGAATGTCGTTTACTAAGTTCAAACTAAGTTTCGAAAAGAGCCTCGTGATTTAAATAAAAAGCTTATTCTGTTATTAATGATTTATATATATGTGATATTGTCTTTGTGTGTGTCTTTTAATTAGTCTGATGCATTACACATGAATCTTGCCTTGATTGTTGACCTTTGGAGGCTAAATGGAGTGTATGAGCTATTTGAGGGATAACTAAGTTAGGATGTTGATGTGTAGTGAGTTGGTTGCGGCCTACTAGAACGCTCGTGTACTTGAAATGCCCCTCTAATGGCTTCCCGAGTGTCTTCATGACTAAAAAGGTTACCCTTTCCCCCTGTAGTTGATTTGGAAAATATGAGACCGCTTAGTTATCTCACACGAGACATGTGGATACTTGAATGGAAACCTTATACCTAGTTCATTACTTGATGAATTATGAAACGACTAAGAGATGCATTTATATTTCTTTTTTATTGCACTTGGGTGAATACTGAATTAAGCTGACTCCTATATTAGGTGGCTTGAATCTTAATGGTTGTTCCAGGGTACAGGTTATCCACTGAGCTACGGTTTGCTCATACCCCTCTCTCCCTCCCCCTTACAGGTCGATGTGAAGACCAGGAGCTGACCAATTATTTAGAGATTGAAGCATTCCCAGTTGTTTATGTATGTAGGGAGTGGTTGTTTTGTAATTTAAATTCTATTGTAAATGTTTTTGGTATGCCTGGGTTGCTTGATGCATTTAGATTGTAATCCGAGCGTGTGACTCGTGATATGCTCCGGCGTGTGGTCGTTGAGTTCTATTTTAGTTTAGTTTGTTTTTTCAGGGTTGTAAGGCTTTAAGCCTGGGAAACGTCCATATTACAGAGGGAATTCTGCCGGATTTTCCTCAGAAAATTTTCTCCATTTTTACCTTTCTCAACCTTGATTAGGTTGAGATTGACCTTAACATCCCCTATTAGGGAGCGGGCTATTACAGATAGGGTCAAGAGCGTATGACCTCCACTTTCGAGGGATCCATGGAAATACCCCGGTTGGATACGATATACCCAAGAAATGTAACTTGGGGAGTGCAAAACTCACACTTCTCCAATTTGCCAAAAAAGACGTTGATGCCGCAAAACTCCGAATACCAACTCCAAATGTGAAAGATGCTTCGCTTCACTCCTTGAATAAACCAGAATGTAATCAAAATGAACCACCACAAATTTGCTGATGAATGGCCTCAATACCTCATTCATGAGTCGCATGAACGTGCTAGGGGCGTTGGACAGCCCGAATGGCATGACGAGCCACTCATAAAATCCCCCTTTGGTCTTGAAAGTCGTCTTCCACTCATCACCTTCCTACATGCGAATTTGATGATACCCATTCCGAAGGTCGATCTTAGAGAAGATGCACGAGCCATGTAACTCATCGAGCCTCGGTATGGAATACCGATACTTGATGGTGATGTTGTTGATGGCCATACTGTCAACACATATCCGAAAAGTACCATCTTTCTTAGGACCTATGAGGGCCGGAACGGAACAAGGGCTCATGCTCTCCCGAACATAGCCTCTAGATATAAGTTCGTTCACTTGCCGTTGTAGCTCCTTGGTTTCTTGCGGATTACATCGATAAGCCGCCTTGTTGGGTAGTGGAGCTTCGGGAATAAAATCGATTTGATGTTCAATGCCCCGAATAGGAGGAAGACCCGAAAGAAGATCTTCGGGAAACACATCGCGGAACTTGGCAAGAAGAGGGGCGATTAGAGGGTGCTGGGGTATCTCCGCCTCACTTTTGTTGGCCTTTAATAGGAGTAAAGCAAAGATGGCCTTCCCCTTACTTAGGGCTCTCTCAACCCGTGTTTCACTCAAGTGTTTAGGCCCCTCACTTCCCACCCCGGGTTTTGGAGGAATAATTTCATGTGGTGCTAGTGGCAATAACTTAACCCTCTTGCCCCCATGGGTGAAAGAATAAGTGTTTTTCAACCCGTTATGCACAGTTTTCTTATCGAATTACCAAGGATGACCCAACAAAATATGGCATGCACTTATAGGAACAACATCACAAACAACAGAATCATCGTAGTTACTACCAAAAGACAAATTCACTATGACTTGTTTGGTTACCTTGATGCCATCTCGGTCGTTGAGCCATTTGAGAGAATAAGGACAGGGGTGAGGTAATAACAACAGTCCAAGCTTCTCAACCATATAAGTAGATGCAACGTTGGTGCAACTCCCTCCATCAATAATAAGATTGCAAACCTTGCCCCCGACGAAACACCGTGATTGAAAAATTGTCTCCTGTTGGGCCTTGTCGAGAGGGGTTTCATGAGCATGCAAAACCCTCCTCAAAACAAGTGCGCCTCCATGTACGGGTGGTACGGGAGCGGCGTTCTCCTCTTCACTAGTAACCTCTTCTCAACCACCACTTTGGAATCGTCCTGAGCCATTTGAAGCTCTTCATCGATCTCTTGCACTTCTTGAAGGGTTAAAGTACGACGGTTTGGACAATCGGCCTGAAAATGACCAAACCCTTGACATTTGAAACACTTTTTTCCTTCCATCCGACGCGGAGGTTCAGTCGGAGAGGACGTAGCAATACCCTTTCCCTTGTCTGTTCTAGGTGCCGAAGTGAATTGAGGAGTTTCAACAGATTTCGGGGTGCCCGAATAAGGAGGGGGTTGGCTAGTCGGTGAAAGGTAGGCTCGTGGTGCCAGCTAGGAGATAGCCTTTTCCTTCCTTCGTCGCTCAACCCGGAGTACCAAACTGCACAAGTCATCCATAGAATAGTAAGCTTGAATTTCAATTTTCTTGGCAACTGCGGGATCCAAACCATTTAAGAAACACATCATTGTTTGCTCTTCTGGTTCTTGGAGGTCACTTTTGATAAGGAGCTATTCGAACTCTACAATATAATCGCTCACAGTCCTCTTGCCCTGGGTGAGAGCATATAACTTCCTCAAGACATCCTGCTTGTAAGTGTTGGGCAAGAAATGACGGTTCATCAATTGTTTGAGCCATGTCCAAGTAGTAATTCTCGCCTGACCTTCTCGAGCTCATTGCGATTTCACATTCTCAAACCAAAGTGAAGCGGCTTTGGTGAGCTTCAACTAGCGATCTTGAAAGATTTCTCGTCATCGTATTCCTTGGTTTCAAAGATCTTATCCATCAACTGGATCCATTCAAGGTACTCGTCCGGATCATTGGAACCATTGAACTCGGGGATGTCGATCTTGACGTCTTGGAAATCGTCACAAGGGGGCCTATCATGCACTTCCCGACAAGGTCGGCGTCGAGAAGAGCCTCTAGCATCGTCACTCGACTCAAAGTTGGGAGGAGGACGGATAGGGTTTTGTGCGCGCCTCCGACGTTCGAATTGGGGTTGACTTTGACGTTGCGCGACCATGTGATTCACTTGGGCCGCAAGGTCTCGAAGAGCCCGCTCGATAGTGGAGTACTGATTCTCAATGGAGGTGAGTCGATTCTCGACATCTAGAGCTCGAGGGCTTCTCCGGTGGCTAGGTTCCTCTCGATCGGAGTGAACTTTTTCGTCCATATCGAGGGAAGGGTAAAGGACGGTATGTGTCTGGGATGTTTTTGTGGAGTTTGGGGGTTTTCTTGTAGTTGGTTAGTGTTTCGCTAAGGGTTCTTTGTGTTTTTCTCACTTAGACATTTCATCGAACACCTTCCAGGCACTATTTTCCAACTTCACCTCAAAGCTCCAAAATGCTTCAAAAAATCACAAACACAACACAAGAAAAAGGTTCTCCAACACACTTGGAGGCACAAGGGAAGGGGAACACCAATATTTGCATACAATACACCAAATCCAACGATAGAGAAGTATACTAGCAAGAACAATGAACAAAACTCAAGCTAAACCAAACCTTGAGCTCTGATACCAAATGGAGCGTGGGCGTGGAGGGAGATAATAAGCTTAACCCTAACTTCATAAACATCCATGAACATTAGCCTTGAACACCATAAGAATGAATAGGGCCCTTGGATAAAGGATGAAATCCACCACCAAAAGCTAACAACCCACCATGATTATCATAAAGGAAACCACCAAATAATCAATAAAGGGAAGACTTGAACCCCACCAAACAATGCTTGGATAAAGTAAACAATATTTAGGGAAAGAGGCCTGGGGAGCACTCATTCATTTCATTTCATCATAATCATAATCTGCCTTGGAAAATGTGCAAACAAGGTATTTATACCAAGTAACAAAATTAAGCCAAAACTCAGCGTTTTAACAAATCGAACACGTGAAACAACAACGTGGTCGCAGGCGCGATGGCCTTTTGCTCCCAAACATTCCTTTGTTGCCGTGGTGTGTCGCGGGCGCGACATCCTTCTGCACCAACAGTCCGTCACTTGCCAGTGTGAGGTCGCGGGCACTACCAGATGGGTTGCAGGCGCGACGACCTTCAGCCCCAATAGTCCGTCGCCTGTCAGTGTGAGGTCGCGGGCGCTATCGGATAGGTCACGGGCGCGACGACCTGGCTAGTGTGAAGTTGCGGGCGCTAAGGAACTGGTCGCGGGCGCAACGTGCCGCTGAAATCAGGTGTTGCTTCTTCCTTGAACTTTATTGGTCCCGGGGCTACACCCGAACCCTGATACCTCTTAGCTTCCAATCTCAGCTCAGGACGGCCCGTCCGGTCCCGAGGCCTCCGGGGTCAGTGGATCAAACGAGTCCTCCTAGAAGGTCTCGGGGCCAATCCATTGGATGGCCGAGACTAACCTTGCAACTCCGGAAGTTACCGGGAATTGTAACTCAAGGTTCGATGTAGTCGAGGCGGCTCGTTTAGTGGAGATCACAAAAGTTGAGAATAGAACCCAGATCTCTTCACTTTTCCAAATTCCAAGATTCAGGTGACATCTCATCTGAACTCACTCAAGAGCCATTTAGACTTTAACTTTGTCATTGAAGAGTGTGTATTAGATAGATGTTATGTAACATACTAACATCCAAGAGTGTATATTAAATAGATGTTATGTAACTATAAGCACGGACCTTAAATAGAGGGTTATGTAACTATTACTACCTCCATTTCATATTTCATTTTATATTAATTGTCACTTAATTGACTGTTATGGTTTCAAATATCATTTTTCGATTGATAATTTTTTATTGAATATTTTATTAATAATTTCAATATTATACTTCTAGGATAATATTTTTTCATTACGAATGTAATGATAGTAATTTTACATAACAAATCATTGTATATATTGAGAAATTTATGGTCAAAATTTTTAAAGTTTAACCACATAATTTTCAAAGATGACAATTAATATGGAACGGAGACAATATTAATTAATCATTTATCATGAAATGAGATTACGTTAAGAGCGTGCACTAAATTAAAAGCGTGTACTAAAATAATTTTCGACTACCTTCATGAATGATTTTTGAGATTGTGAAAAGTACTAGAAAGATGTTGACGATCTTCAAAACTGTAAATCTAAATTAGGGCCATCAAACTCGAACCTGATCCATCAAACCCGGACCCCATCTAGTTTATGAATCAGACATGTTCATTCATCCAAATTCAACATTGGGACATAATTTTTTTTTATTTTTTATCAATACCCAATTTTTTCCAGATCAAACTCAGCTGGATTTTTGAATCGAACCGTGTTTTGACAACCCTAAAATTCCAAATTCACACTCCGAGCATGGGCTTAACCAACACCCTCCAAAAGTGACAACAAATCCATCGATTTCATGAACAAAACAACCCCCAAAAGCCGGCCCAAACCGGGTCGGGTCGGATCACGCAGTTGTCAATTGTCATGTTTGAAGCTGTCTCTATCTGTCTGTTTGCCCAAACCCGGGAAAAAGCTAACCAATATTAATAAAATAATAAATAAACTACACCCCATTTTTGTTTTTAGGTTTACCCATCTGCCTTCCTTCCTTCATTCATTCATTCATTGGTTCATTATTTTGTGTTATTCACGAAATTTCATCTTTCGGTAGGTCTAATCACTCTCTCTCTCTCTCTCTAGAAACCCATCTGCTTGAACAAAAGTTTTGAGGATTCTCAGCTTGTCACAGTTCAGATCTACCCTTTTGGTGAGTACCCTTTTGTGGGTTCTTCTGGGGTTGTGATTTTCTTGATTTTCGGAAGAAATGGACAAATGGGTGTTTGTGTTTCTGTATGAATTTTTGTGGGTTTGATGGTTTTTTTCGGTTTTTCTCAGTGGAGTTCATCCTGCCATGTAAATTGCATTTGATTTTGGAATTGAAGTTTGCATTTTTTGTTGTTCTTGTTATTAGTGGTGCTTCAAAGTTGGGGACTTGTGGAAGGAGATGCTTCAATGAGGTGTTCAAAGTAAAGTGTAATAGGGAAATATATATATAAAAAAAAGGGTGAAAAAAAGGAGGAAAAGAAGAAAGAAATTGATGGCAGTTTCAAAGCAGACTGTAATGGCTATAAAGTCTTACCAAAATCAGGCTGAAATGTTGGTGAAGACTCATTTGTTGGCAGATCCTGTTATTCCTTACACTGCAATCATTGTGGGCATATTAGCCTGCAAAATGGTATGTACTCTGATTCAAATAAACCCTAATTATGCAATTTGTTGATTGAATTTGCAATGTAGGAGGAGTTGTGATTTTTTGTGTGATCTGGAATTATTGCTGTGTGGTAGATCTTGAATAGAAGTAGGCATGTGGTTGGATGCATCATGACAGCTAGATCACATTGGGTTGTTGTTTGGTGGGTGTGGGATGGTCAACCCTAACTGCAATTAGGGCTGTCGAAATCCGGGTCAGGTTGGGGTTATTCGGGTCTGAGAGAATTGGATGTGGGATGAAAAAGTTGACGCCTATACCTAATTTGTATCTGGGGTTTTTGGGGTTGGAGAATCTTGAATAGGTCTAAATTTGGGTCCGAGTGAATTGAATGTGGGATGAAAAAGTTGGCGCCTATACCTTCTTGGATAGGTCTAAATTCGGGTCCCAGTGAATTGAATGTGGGATGAAAAAGTTGGCCCCTATACCTAATTTGTGTTGGGGTTTTTTTCGGGTTGGACAATCTTGGATCGGTCTAAATTCGCGTCCGAGTGAATTGAATGTGGGATGAAAAAGTTGGCGCCTATACCTTCTTGGATAGGTCTAAATTCGGGTCCCAGTGAATTGAATGTGGGATGAAAAAGTTGGCCCCTATACCTAATTTGTGTTGGGGTTTTTTTCGGGTTGGACAATCTTGGATCGGTCTAAATTCGTGTCCGAGTGAATTGAATGTGGGATGAAAAAGTTGGCGCCTATACCTAATTTGTGTTGAGGTTTTCGGGTTGGACAATCTTGGATCGGTCTAAATTCGGGTCAAAATCTAGCTCAGATAGCTGAAATAATAAAAAAAATTGTGTTTGAGGTTTCGGTGACATCGATCAATGAATTCGGACAAAATACCCACAATGTACCCATTTTTTTTACAGGTTGGACTTGGAGTAAACCAGATATCAGGGTCGGACAGTTTTTTGACAGCCCTAACTGCAATCATTGCGGGATAAATGGAACAATCTAGATGCTTGATTTAGGTTGTTGTGCTTATGTTGGACTAATCTTTTTACGGGTTGGACTAAACCAGTCATGGGTTGGATAGTTTTTTGAGAGCCCTAACCGCAATCATAGCAGGCTAAATGGAACAATCCAGATGCTTGATTTAGGTTGTGGTTATGATGGACAATTTCTTGTGGTTTCAGGTCTATGATCTCACCCATATGCTAAGCACCTTGTATTTCAAGAGCTATGCCGGCCTTAACAAAGTACAGAGGTTGGAATGGAACAATCGGTAGGTTCCTCTCAACTCCTTTCCTAGGATTGATCTTGTTTTGTTTGGTTGACCGTTATTCATATGTTTGTTTACCATCTGTGTAATTCTGTAAATTGATGTATCTTGCAGTGGTATTTCAACGGTTCATGCAATTTTCATCGCTGCAATGTCGTTATACTTTGTTTACTGGTCGGATCTGTTTGCCGATTATCAGACAGATGGCTTTGTCACGTTCCGGAGCTCAACAGTTTCAACATTCACACTAGGAGTAAGTTTGATTTTGTTCTATTTGGACTATTCAGATCTCTAATAAAAAATTCTTGTAGTTGAGTCATAGTATCTTAGTTTTGTTGGTACCAATCTCTCTTAATTGCAAAATTTAGGGGTATGACTGTTATATCGGACCCCTCTATACCTCTCCAAATGGCAGGTTTTTGGGGTATTGGATTTGGATTTAGTCATAGAATCATCACTGTTGAAATGGGAATGAAGATAACATTAACGGTGGTGATTAATCTTTAAGAGTTTGTGCTAGTGTTGGTAGGTGTTGAAATTAGAGTGACATATTGTAGGACAATGGAAAGGCTTCTAATGATGCCAAAATATCATGTTTTGTGAGATAACTTTCGTGGAAGGTATATACATTTGAATTATCGCTGAAGCAAAAATAATAGCACAAGGAGGTTGAATTCTCCATCGTTCAACTTCTGTAGGTTGTATGTTTTCCGCATACTGCCTCACGAGGAGAAGGGGGCGGGGGTTCAAACTTTATGCAAAAAACTTGAGCGTGCCTGTATGATTTTGAATCTTTGAATTTGGTTTTATTTCCTAGCATTGAGAAGTTGTTCTAAATACTAAAATACAAGGAAGAGGCGATATTAATGATCCAAATTGGATAAGGTATAGATTTCGTAATGTTATGGTGAAATCGATGTTCTAGGGCATAGAAAGTGGTGGCCAATTCAGTAGTGTCAAAATGATTGGATGATGACCGTAGAGATGAAGATGAAGATAGACAATTGAACAAGATAAGGAATGAAGCCATTAGAGAGAAGGTAGGAGTGATGCCGATAGAGGAAAAGATGAAAGAAGCAATATTTGGATGGTTTGGCATCCACAAAGTTCGGGTGTACCGACATGGTTTGGAAGAACGAAATTTTCGCGGCGCAAGGGAGCTTGAGAAGTAGACAAAACTAGCTAACAAATGAATACGAATGACTTTGAAAATTGGATTTGGCTCATTTTGTGACTAATTGACAAATATGCCTTTGGGAGAAGTTTATAGAGCTCTGGGATTAGGGTTTCCGACCTTAGGTATGCTTTCTTTTTGCCTGCGTCGTCATAACTCTTAGCATATAGATACTTAGCCAATCGTGATGGTTTTTTACTCTTAAGTCTTAACATAAAGGCTTCAATGCTTCAACAATGTTGTCCACCTAATGTTTTGCGGGAACCAGTCTATTTGCTCGGAGGCTTCCTACATATGGATCCCTCCAAACTTCACTGAGGCGAGAATGGCACTAGGAGGTGGTTACAATTGAACTACCTTTTGATTTTTATTTTTTTTTTGGTTTCATTTGGGAAGAATTTTTTTTTTTGGGGGGTGGGGGGTGGTGGTGGGGGAGTGATTGCGAAATTGTGTTTTCCCCAACCTATTGTGTTGGTTAGGGAATAGAAAAGACCCAAAAAAGCTGTTTTTTGTGGGTCAGAGAAGGACTGCTTCTATCGGGTTCCCCCTGAGAGACTTTGCATAAGCGGGATCCACATTAGGAGGAGTTGGCTTCAATTAGCTTTGTATTCCTTGCATCAAGTAGTTTGTCTGCAACATTTAGGCTAGTTCTCTCTTTTGCCATTGAGTTGTTTTATTGTGTCTACTATTTATTTTGGTAACGCGGAGATGACACTTGACAGGTATCTGTGGGGTACTTTATTGCAGACCTTGCTATGATCTTGTGGCTTTATCCTTCTTTGGGTGGCATGGAGTATGTAAGTCCTCTCTCTCTCTCTCTCTCTCTCTCTCTCTCTCTCTCTCTCTCTCTCTCGGACAAGCTTGCCTATTTGTACATTTTCTTAGGATGCATATTTATCTAGGGGTCAATCGGTTGTTTTCTTTTATAAATAAATCTAGGGGTGAGACGGTTACATTAGACTCCTGTACACCTTGTTTTGCAACGGAGCTTTTGGGGCTTATAGAGACCTCGGAGAAGCTTATGCTTATGAATTGCATCATTGTTTGAAATGATACTTTTTGCTATTAGTAAAGGAGGGATCAACCTCGGGGACTCTTCTTTAGGCAAATTATTCCCTTGGTTATGTCAAACTCACCGCTACGGCCCAAATGGAATAGGTCGATGATGAACCCTATGCCGGAAAAAAAGGGTACACATTGATAAGCTCTGTTTATGATTTCTAAGCTGAAAAACTTTATAGAGACTGGTTCTAGCTGACCCATGATTTTAAAACCGTTCAATACCTATTACTCCATGGAAAAGAAGTAGAACAGGTTTACAGAGGCATTTTGTTTCAGTCTATCACAATTTAAGCTGAAATAAATAAATCCCTTTTCAGTTATCGAGATTATGGACACCATTACATGTGTTATGTAGATGAGTATAAATCGAATCCTCTAATATTATGTTTGGTTAGGTTTTGTGCCATTCCTCACCTCACGGGTTACCGTCGCGTTGCAGGTTTTACATCATTCCCTCTCAGGAATCGCGGTTGCGTATTCTATGTTTTCCGGGGAAGGACAACTTTATACCTACATGGTCCTCATTTCTGAGGTGACTACTCCCGAAATAAATCTACGATGGTACGCGATAATTCCCAGTGTATTTGATTGGTTCGACATTCTCATTGGCTGGGAAAGTTTGTGTGAAAATGAAAGTTACGTTGCTCTTGATGCAGGTTTCTTGATACAGCTGGATTGAAACGATCCAATGCATATCTCATCAATGGGATCGTGATCTTTTTTGCCTGGCTGGTGAGTTGCATGTTTTTGTGTTTAGCAATTTCGGTTTTTCTTGTAGCTTGGTGAAACTGACCTTACTCGAATGACCTATACCTGAACTCGAAAATGGTTGACCGGAAATGGGCTTACGAGTTTACTTCACTAAAGTTTTTTGTTTTTGAAGACAAGCATATCATACTGAAAATGAAGCTCTACCGAAAATGATGCAACCCGAACCCGAACCTTACTGGGCCGAAAATGGGCTGGCCTGACCCGAATGGTCCAATTGCTAGGGCTTTGTGTATGTTCTATTACCGATATGCTAACCTGTGATGTAACAATACAGGTTGCAAGAATTTTGCTGTTCGTGTACATGTTTTATCACGTTTACTTGCACTACGATCAGGTAACTCACCCTTAAACCTTATTTTTTATGTAGTAATAAGTATTGAACGATTTTGAAATCTGGAGTTAATCAGTGCCAGACCCTCAAAACCCTATTTTTGCAATGGGATTTTTGAAATCTTGGGTCAGTCACAACCCGTCTCTTTGATTTCTTAAATTTAGGGAGAAGGTTGTCATATCTGACCCACGCCGTGTTTTGCAATAGGTTTTTGAAATTGTCGGTCAATCATAGGGCTATCAAGTAACTGTCCGACCCGAAAACCCGGTTTAGTCTGACCTAAAAAGTTAAAAAAAAAAACCGGGGACGGTCATAAATTTTCCTTCCAAGTTTTGACTTCGACCAATTTGATTGAAAATATGGACACATATTTCTATTGACCGGACCCGATATTGTCCTGAATTTATGTTTGTCCGAACTCTGACCCGAAAAAACCAGGTATCAGACATCAACTTTTCGTCTGGACCCAAAATGACTTGGACCCGAACTTTTGACAGCCCTAGTCAATCACAACCAGTCTCTCTATAATTTCTTAGATTCTGGGGTAAGACTGTCACGTTAGACGCCCCTCCCCACACACCTTGTTTTATTGCATGGCGTTTTTCGGGTATTGTATTTGGATTTGGAATTTCATCTCGAAGTCCCCTTGTTGATGATCAGTCACGGTGTCGTAGGTCATCCAAATGCACGCGTTCGGGTACTTCTTGGTGTTTGTGGTGCCGGCGGTGCTCGCGGTGATGAACTTGATGTGGTTTGGGAAGATCCTCAAGGGAGTAAGAAAGACTCTAGCAAAGAGGCAATGAGTGAAAGAATCGGATCGAATCGAACCAAACCGAACTATGTATATCGAAACAACCAACACTAGAATCAATCCCTTTTTTCTTTTTCCTTCTTCGTTGTAAAAATGGAGAGGTCGGAAATGGACTGATATGATGTGGGGAGAATTTGAGAAGAACATGTTGTAAATAGCTGGCCCCACTCCCTAGGGATCGTTAACTTGCAACGAAAAAGATCGAAAATTATCCTTCGTCACTGGATGAAGCTGTAGTGTTTCGGTATATATATTATTGTCACTGCGAAAAATCCACAGTTTCAGTATTTTCTCCGTCTTGATCATATTTACCAAAAATTATTGAAATTTTCACTGACTCTATCAATTATGCCTTGTGACTTCTCATCCTACTACATTTAGAGTTGAAGAAGATTGGATCAAGGCATAATTTGGGTAATGTGATCCTACTACATTTAGAGTTGAAGTAGATTCAGATTAATTTGGGCAGGTTTTGTTAATTTGGGTAGGTTGGGATTACTAAATATAGTAAAATCTTTATCCAAATTTACATTAGTCATTCTCAATTTTACTGCAAAAAGAAAGCATAGTTGCAATATGCAATTTATTACATGCTCCTACATGCTCCAGAAATTTGTGCTCAAAACGTCATTTATTCACTTATATATAATACTAAGTTGTATATTAAGTGTGGTTATTCACTTACAGATACCTTGAAACATAAATTTCAGGTGCATGTATAGTGACATATACATGCATACTGTTGAGATGACTTGAATAACTTCGGTCAGACATTGAAGAAGATTGGATCAATTTTTAAACCTGGCAAAGCTTACCCCACCCATATTCAAACCCATCCCGAACCGATTGACCCAAATTAACCAACCTAACCCAGCTTCAAATGGAATATAAGATCGTAATATATCTATCTTTGGAGGTATTGAATTGTGATATACTAACCTTTAAGATTGGACACCAATATACCTGTTATATTTAAATGTTATTGTTGTACTGAAACATGACCATTTTAGGTTAGTTTCAGTATATTAATAACACCTAAATATAAAAGTCATGTATATTTATATCCAATTTTAAAGGTTAGTATATATCGATTCAATACCATCAAAGGTCGGTATATTGCGATCCAATATTCCTACTCAAACGGCAAAAACAACTAGCCCTAAATCAAATCAACTTGAAGATAGCCCAACTCAAACCCAACTCAGCCCGAACTGATTGACCCAGTTCCCAATCAAACAAAGGGTTCCAAGTTCCAACCAACAAAACCAGGCTTGGATGCATGAAAACTATGACACTGACATGAATAATCTGCACATCTCCTTGACCTAACCTATTCTGGGTTTACAACATCACAAACTATCTTCCTGATTACAAATTCCCAGAGTCTCCGAAATCAACAAAAAACAAAAAACAAAAACTGAAAACCTGCGATTGTCAGAAGCCGGGGACCTCCCCGGCGACAGGAGCCAGTTCATTTCTATTGAACCTCTCCTCGTCATAGAACGATCCGCGGACCACCCTGCCCCCAAAGAACCGTCCATCCAGATCGACGAGCGCTTTCGTTGTCTCCTCGGGCCTCTCAAACTGTACAAAGATTCTGACTGCTTCGTTCGCCGGGAAGCTCGGCTCGGTGATCTCGAATATAAGGACCCGAGTGACCGTCCCGTACTTAGCACATTCGGACCCAACTTCGTCCTCCAGTTCGTCGTCAACTTCACCAGGGCCCACCTTTGAGACACGAAAATATAACGTTAGTCGACAATGAAGAACCACCGAAAAAGGTTTTGAGAGCTGACCCGGCATAACGGGTTAAGTGAGGTTATGGAAGGAGAAATGGTTGAAATGAGACATGGGGAACAAAGGAACAATGGGAAGCTAATCAATACTTACCAATTACCATGGGTAAAGTTGGTAGGTCCTTAAAATCTCCAGAAGATTTTGTCACTTTACAATTCCCAATTTAACCACAAAAAGAACAGGTCCTCTAAGAGCACATAATTTAAGGCATTTGGTGCATTTTAAGGAAATAGAACAACATGAAACAAGATCACCAACAACAACAAAAAGCCAGCCAGTGTTTTTGGGTCATTTAAACAAGCAAGGCGCAGAAAAATAGACCTTGGAAACACCCGAAACAACACCAAAACCTGCCTGACTTGATTGGAATTTATTTTTCACCAAAGTTGTTGGTTTTCACAGGACAAGCTTATGTGACTAAAAACAGTGAAACCCAAATCAGCCTGACCCGAAATGATCCAACCCGCATTGACCCTTCCTAAACCCGAACCAGATGACCCAATTGCTAGGATCCGACACGGAGACTATTTATAGAATCTACAACTTGAAAAGAACATTTGCAACAGTTCCACTATTCGAACATTGAAAATAGGGCGTCTTGGACCTCTTGGTAAGGATATCCTTAAAGCACTAAAAACCACAAGTACTAATAGGATAAGAGAAGAAATATTCCCAAAGATATAGATTGGTACTCCATTTGCAAAAGAAAACTAAGAGGACACAAGAAAGCAAACTTTACCAATAAAAGGACCTACGAGTTGTGCCGGTGGATAAAATCCAAATCCGGCTAAATGGGTCCAGGCCCCTAGATACAAGCCGTATAAACAGACTCCATATGTATAAAAGTACCCAAATTGGTTACCTGATTTCCACAACCATGTGTTCAAAGGGATGGCTCTCACACCTAGCTGCTTATCCTAATAAAAGTATACCTATTTACACAAGAACACACGTCTTCACAGAAGTCAAGAAGTCTATGTCCTACTTCAAAATTAATTAGTGACTTAAATGTCAATTTTTCAACCCAACCTAAATTTACTCATTTCTTCCCATATTTTCAACACTCAATTTTTCAACTTTACCTAACCTTTTACCCAACCTTAACCTACAGGTCCTACCCCTCTTAAGAATAGACCCTGAACTGATGTCACACGAACAAGCATACTAGGATTTCCCGTGGAAGGACACGGGTCAACTGCATGCTTGGCAAAACATAGATGACTATGAGTTTGCTTCTAAACCAACTAATATTTTGGATAGGATGAGGTTGGGATTTGGCTTTTCTCACTATTTGGAGGGAACAAAGGCATGGCCTAGCTGGAGAGTATGGTGTGTGTGTGGCAATTTAGGGTAAAGGTAACAAGAGGTTAGAAAGGATCCCTTTTATAAAAGCTTGTATACATGCGCCTTTGACAGATCTGGGGTACCATTTGTGATCACGTGTCAAAATGTAGTTGATGCAGAAAGTATCACATTCACATCCGAAAACACAAGGAAAAGGAAAAAGAACCAGTTATTTAAAAGGACATGACCATTCAGCATTAAGGAAACAGCCAAAAAGGAAACTGCTAAGCTGCTGACTTCGGCTAGGTTGTTTTAGTTTTGTTTATCTTTACATTTTCAAGAGTTGCTTAGATTATAAGTCAATGAAGCCTTCCTAGCAGATCAATTCAAATTAGGAGGCTTCCACTCTTGCTGCACGTGCAGGTTTTCCAAATTTACTTCTCAACATATATCAGAAACCAATTAGCTTAGTTTTGGAACAACTGAGCAACCATGCGAATTATACATGCATATGAATACAATGAACAGAAAACAGTTGGCACCCTCCTGAAAAGTGAAAACAGCAACCAAAGAGAAATAATGAAGGCATGATAACACATAAGACTACCTACCAACCAACAAACTAACTTCCACTCGCATCTTAGCAAACAAATCTCAATTATTACCGGAGGTGATAAATGTTTTCTATCTATGGCCGAGCAAACTACAGAAGTATACATAAAGCATTAAAGCCGTCAGCAATTGATCAGTCCAAGAAAATTGTAACTAAATACCACAAAGATAGCCATTTATGTGAAGAACTAAAACTAAACATATATTGACAAGTGTTTCAAATTCAATTCATCAACGTCAACTAAGACCATACAATGGTTTCAAACTGCACACATTGACTACAGTTCTGGCGACTAAAACACAGCACAAAAGACTTCATACCATAAGATTGGGAATTGTTGTTCATATTTCAGACAAAATACAGGTAGGAAATGTGGAAAACTTCAAGCTCACACATCTAGCTCAAGCATATAGGTGCATTTTAAGGGTAAATCCTAAAGTGTCCAAGTGATATTGTAGGATGGCAGCAAGCTTGCATAAGAGTTACTACCCTAATCATGGACCTCCAGGAACTCTTATTCCCTCATCCAAAGCCATGTTATTGCAAGTTCAGAAAAATGTAATATCTAAATATGCAAATGCAGTCTGATAGCCTCGTTCAAATTCTTCTGGGTGTCTGTCTAACTCTCTTATACTACGACGAATCAACCCTCTCAGACATCCTGTATGGTGCATTTGTCTTACCATTGTTGCTGCACACCCATCTTCTCTAAAGTAACTTAGATCATTGCCTTATGGATCTATGGCCATGTACTCATCTCTGTAACTAACATCACTCTCTGAACTATCTTTGTCAACCAATATTATAATCCACATGACAAAGCTAGTCTAAAAATCATGTGATAAATATTCCATTTAGCTTGATTGGGATCTAATAGTCACATAAAACTATCTTTCTGTTTGTTGCGAAACAAAGAAATAAACTAAAACAAACTAATATAGTGAAATCAAATACCCTACTTCAAGAATCGATTCAATCTCTATTGGGAATGGGAAGGTGTGTGTGTGTTGGGGGGGGGGGGGGTAGCATCTTCATCGGATGGGTCTTTATTAATTGGACTTGAATGTTTGGACTTTACCTTTCTCACTTCACTCATTTTAACCCATTGAGTTAAGTTTATTATGTTGTGATTCCAAATACCAAACCACACAAATGCAAGAGTACAGGCTAAACATCCACATGCAACATACATGAAAGACCAAGTCTTAGTCCCAATTCACCCATACCAAGATTAACTGAACTATCTGCGCATGCTTGAAGACAAACATATAAACCCATCCGTGACATATAAACACGCTCAACAAAGGTGCACTATCAAACATTCAACCTGGCTTCTACGCCCCACTACCTAACCTCCCCAACCAATCAAAATATGAATGTGCAACACCATTATAGAGTAAAGATATACTACATCTCATTTTAATGAGTAATCAATAGGTTTACAGCAAGGACACCAAAGGGATGCCGCCCATTTACAAAAGGGGGCAAAAATAAAACTACTATGTCTTCAAGCTCTCATCAATAGGATTACCAATCAAAATATGAAAGTGCAACACCATTATGGAGTAAAGATATACTACATCTCATTTTAATAAGTAATCAATAGGTTTACTGCAAGGACACCAAAGGGATGCCGGCCATTTACAAAAGGGGGCAAAAACAAAACTACTATGCCTTCAAGCTCTCATCAATAAGATTACCAACAATACGCAACATTCAAACTAATATCAGCCTTAAGCACCAAACTCCTACCATACAACATATAAAAAAAGATGGCCTCATGCTCTCATGAATAATAATATCAACAAAGCTACCACCAAATACTAATCAAACGGCAGCACAAGTAAATCATATCAAATGGTGTACAAGTCCCTCAAGCTCTCATCAATAGTATTACCAACAAAAGTCAAACCACTATACCCTCAAGCACTTATTAATAACATTATTAACAAAATCCACAAGATTTAAACTATGGTCACCCTTACGCACCAAACTCCAACTATACAACATCCTCAAAATGATGCCCTCAAGCTGTCATCAATCATAGTTTCATCAACATTCAAATTACTGTCACCCTTAAGCACCAAACTCAAACTATACAACATCCTAAAAAAGACGCCCTCATGCTCCACAAAGTCCAAACAACCATCACTCTTAAGCACCAAGCTCCAACCCTCCAAAAGATGCCCTCAAGCTCTCATCAACAAAATTCAACTACCCCCACCCTTTAAGCACCAAACTCTTGACTACACAACATCCTAAAAAAGATGCCCTCAAGCCCACATCAATACTATTATCAACAAAATCCACAAAACTGAAACATTCATAACCCTCTAACCATCAAACTCTAACCATACAACTTCCTAAAAAAGATGCCCTCAAGCTCTCATAAACAATATCATCATCCTTAAGCACCAAACACCAATTGTACAAGTACAACATCCTAAAAAAAACTCCCTCATGCTCTCATCAACAATATTATCAACCAAATCCAACAAAATCAAACTTTTATCACCCTTAAGCACCAGGTTTCAATTATACAACATCCTCAAAAAGATGCCCTCGTGCTCTCATCAACAATATCATCAACAAAATCCAAAAAACTCAAACTTCTGTCACCCTTAAGCACCAAACTCAAACCTACACAACATCCTAAAAAAAACTTGAGCTTGAAAACATACACCAAACCAAAATCAATACTCTGAAATCCTGCCTCAGCCAGGTATGGAGGGGTCAAATACAACAATCGTCCCCCTAAATTTCGCATTTAGAGAGACTGGTTTCAATTGATCCAAGATTCAGAAATTGTTCCTGCCTACTACTCCATTGGAAACATATACAACATCTCAAGCCTAAACCATGTTGTGAGCAATCGCAACCAAACACTAATCAAATGGCAGCACCAGCAAACCTAAACCATATTCAAACAACAAAATCAAAAACTCCCACTACACAATCAAAAGGATGCCCTCATGCTCTCATCAATAATATATATTATCGACAAACTCCACAAAACTCACACTACTTTCACCCTTAAGCACCAAACTCCCAACTACACAACATCCTCACGAAAAACTCGAGCTTGAAAACATATACTACATCTGGAACCTAAACCATGTTGCGAGTAATTATAACCAACACCAACCAAATGCAGCACAATCAAACCAACTTTAAGTAATTGCAACCACCAAATGCAGCGCAATTAAACCAACTTTAGACAACAAAATTGAAATGGAGGAGGCTTAAGCATCATCATCAATTCATAATCAAATGGCAGCACAAGCAAACCCTAAACCACATTCAAACAACAAAATAAAAAATGGTGGAGGATTAAGCATCATCATCATCATATATCATGTTCTCATCATCAATTCGTCATAATCATATATTATCAACCAAATCCAACAAAATCAAACTTTTGTTGTATACTTGGATTTCATTAATAATATTAGAAATGGAGGAGACTTAAGCATCATCATCATCAATTCATCATAATCATATATCATATCATGTTTCTGAGGAGCAAAACCCAAACCCAAACCCCAACACAACACCAAAAAAAAAATGCAGCACAATTAAACCAACTTTATGTAATTGCAACCAAGCATCAATCAAATGCAGCACAACTAAACCAAGTCTAGACAACAACAAAATCGAAATCGAGGCGGCTTAAGCATCATCATCATCATCATCAATTCATAATAATCATATAACATACCATGTTTCTAAGGAGCAAAACCCTAGTAGGAGGCCCATTGAAGTTCACACTCTTAACCTTCTTCTCCTGCTGCTGCTGCTGCTGCTGCTTGGTTTCGCTGGCATTGACAATAACCCCAGCTCTCCTATCCGTCTTCTTCGCCATCAATGGCGTCGTAATCCCCTGCTCCTGCTTCCCCAACCCCTGCCCCTCCTTCCACCCCATCTTCGCCATCATCCTCTGTGCCGCCGTCATGTGTCCTCCGGCGCCGACGCCCAGCCCTACCGTCTCCGACTTCCCAATACTAAACCCATCTTCCCCATCCCCGCCATTATTTCCGGCGCCATCGTTGCTGACTCCATCGTCTCTGCCACCTCCTCCGGCGGAGCTCATGGCGGCGCGTCGGCGCCAGGCCTCCTCGCCGGAGAGATTCAGCCGCTCTCTCTCTCTCTCCTCCCTCTCCCTCTCCCGGAGTTCCTCCTCCTGCTGCCTCCTCTCCAATTCCTTCCTCAACTCCGCCTCCCTCATCCTCTTCTTCTTCTCCCGCCGGTACTCCTCGTAGTCGTTCGGCCTCGCCGGATCGTACTCCTCCACCACCGTCGCCGTCACCCCTACCAGCGCCGGCTGGTAGCTCGTCACCGCAGCCGCAGGCGACGGCGACGACGACGTCACGGCGGATTTAGGGTTTGCCGGCGGCGGCTTCGGCTTGTGCTGCGACCGGAGGACGGAGGGAGGAGGAGTGAACGCCGGCTTGCGGAGGGTCGTCGGCGGCGCCATCTTGGCGGTGCTGGACCAGACCGCCGGAGAGCCGATCTTGACGTCCTCCGACGACGACGGCGGCGGAAGGTCGCCGTATAAACCACCGCCCATCATCTTTGGATGATTGGAGATTGAATCTGTGGTGATCGGAGATCGAATCTGTGGATATTTCGGTGAATTTTGGGGATGAATCGAGGATTGAGATGCGAAAATCGCCGGAGAAAGGGGCTTCTGCAATCGGAGCTCCGTCGCAATTTCTGGAGTGAAGCAGTGCGTTTTAACTTTTATTTATTGTTGATGCTATGAACCGGTTTATTTCCGGTCGGACCGGGAGTCTTGATTTATTTGTTTGCTGGGTTGGGCCGAATATGGGGCAGATAATTTCGAGTATGTAAAATTAATTGGTAAGATAAGGTTAGTTAAATTTAATTTTAGGTAAATTTCGGTGATAACCTGAACCTTATTAGAAATTAATTTAAAAAATAATCTAACTAAAGTTTTTGTTAAAAAAATACTAAATTGAACCTGACCGACATGATGTAAACTTAGAACCTGATCAAAATGACGTAAATTTGAAAACACTCATCTGAACCACTAGAATCGTCATCTGCTATCCAAGTCGCTATCCATCACCTATATGCCATCCCTAGTGTAAACTATAAATTACTAGTCCCTACTAATTCTATCAAAGAGAGTCTTAATGAATTGTTATTTCTTGGTTGAAGCTCAAAGTTTTGTAAGCATAATATAATAGTAGTCAAGTAAAAAGTTAGAATTACCCTTATTTTATCCGAAATCATTAGTGAGCTGACTCGATCTGACTCAAACTCATTGTGACCTAGCATTAATCCAAATTTTAGGGGAAAATTGGGTCCAATTATCTTGGGCAACTAGACAATATCTAAACCTAGTTTGTGAGCGAGTTTGGACTAGCTTTTAAATTACTTTTATGTACAATTCAGGCAATGTTCGGACATTCTGCAAAACAAGGTTGGGGGAAGATCAATGCAATGAATGCATAGTTCGATTTGTAAAATTGGTTAACCACTTTTGAGATTCCTCCTCAGCCCACAAAAATTGACTGACCCAAAAAATTTTGGTTGGATTTGCGTTGACTAAGTTTATTTTTTTTAAAATGAGATTCGAATTCGGTCAAATTGGACTACATATTCAACCAATAAGGATTACCAAAGCACACAAAATGACACTGGAGATAAAAAAAAATATGGTCTTTTACTTTTAAGTTTTAACATAAAGACTTTGAATTACAAGATTCTAAAATTTTTAATTATATTTATATCTATGGGCGATATTTACAGTATCCATGGATGGTATATGTACCAAACATTTCTCTTTGTTGCTCTCGTTCTCTTTGTTCACCAAACGTTTTCCAGTTAGTTTTCGGTTTGCTCTTTTTCGATTGTCAAAAGGTTTTCCTTTGACCCATTGGAATCACTGGGGATTTTTGTTGTTGTAGTATGGATGGTATATGCAGTTATTCATGAATAATATTAATATATATATATAGTTATCCATCAATATAAATCATAATTAAAACACCATGGTCTCTTCCAAAATTTTATAGTCTAACAACTTTCATCCTAGAACTCTAAGGTCAAAAACCAAAGAAAATATTCTGACACAGTACAATAGTGTCAGCATTGAAACAGATGCGTAGTTTTATGATTTCTTGGCTGTATCCTTTAATTATTGCAGTTTTATCCTGTATTTTTTGTTGTTTTTGCTATTTCGTAGATCGTAGTAGCATCTTCGATGCAATTTTTGCCTTCAATACCTTCTGGTTATATAAAAAAAAAGGTTTTTGGATGCTAATATACTGAACTTTTGGAGTATTGGACAATAATGCACTGAACTTTGATCTTGGACAATAATACACTCAACTTTGGGGGTGTTGAACAATAATGCACTCTTAATTATTTTGACAGTGACTAACTTGGTGGCAATCCTATGTAGCAAGTGGAAGAGATGAATTGATCCAAAAATATTTAAATTTATGACATGTCAGCTAATTCACACATAAAAAAGAGAATCAACTTTGAAAAGAGTAAAACTAAGCATAAAATCATGTTTGTTTAAATGTGTTTCACAGAGAGATTGTTGTTGTAATTGTATAAGATCACGTTTACTTGTGTAAATTAGCTGATATGTCATAAATTTATATACTATTTGGCATATTCATCTTCTCCATCTGCCACGTACACCAAATCAGCCACCGTTTAAATTGTTTTGGGTGCATTATTGTCCAACACACCTCAAAGTTCAGTGCATTATTGTCCCAGGTCAAAGTTCAGTGCATTATTGTCCAATACCACAAAAATTCAGTATATTAGCGTCCAAAAATCCTAAAAAAAAATAAAAATGCAACAAAATCCTACTCATTCAACATGGCTCTCATACAATTAACATAAGCAAAAACTTCAACCTCCCCTAAAAAGGAGACCCAATCTCATGTCAAAACAAGTGTTCATTAGTAAAAGTATTGAATAGAATTCAAGATCCCAGATAACTCACTCACTAAAGTACTCTCCTAAACTTCCTATTTACTTACAAAAAGGGTTTATCAGATCCAAAAAACCTATCATAAAAGTTACCATCATCTGCTGCAAATCCCATCATCATCATCATCATCATAATCAAAATTGATCAAAGCATTGCCTACTAATAAAGTTTTGCTATACTTCCTATTTACTTACAGAAACGGTCGACCGGATTCAAAAAGTCCCACAAAATCATCATCTGCTGCGAATTCCAATTGCTGAGCAACATCATCATCTTCCTCATCATCACCCCCATCATCATCTTCCTCATCATCACCCCATCATCATCATGATAATCGAATCGATCAAAGCATTCCTACTATCAAGTATTGCTAGACTTTCTACTTTACTTACAGAAATTATTGACCTGATCAAAGCATCTGCAATTTTACTTCTCTGAGAACCATCTGCAGTTGCAGTTAATCAGCTTCAGAATATGCAAAGCAGCGCGTGTTACCCCGGTTTTTACCCTTTTTACCTCGATTTTTACCCCGATAGCTGCTCCCCCCACCACGGAAAGACTGGGGGGATTGGAGATCGTCGTCTTCCTCCTCGTCATCATCATCATCATGATCAAACTTCTTCTGTGCTGATGATTTATTTCTGCTCCCCTGGGACTTGGGCCTGCTTCCGCTTCCTCCGCCCTCAGAACGCGCATTCTTGCCCTTCTGCTTCCCCTTGCCGTACTTCTTGTTGGTCTTTATCTGTTGCCGTGTCAGGATCTTCTTCTTCGGGATGTAGGTCAGGGAGTTCGGACGTGGGTCGTACACGTCAGGGGCCCACGACACGCTCCGAGGCTCCCTCGGGGGGAGGCCCGACTTCTCACGGGCGCCCTTCATCGCGGACACGAGAGTACTGGCTGGTGGGAGGGATACGGTCTGCCTCAGACAAGTTTCCGGATTGTATTCTTCATTTTCCAACTCGGATTCTTCTTGGGTAAGGGACGACTTCCACCTGTGGAAGGGTTTGCGAGGGTCATAATGCTCGGATGACAAGAGTTCATCATCATCATCATCATCATCATCATCATCCACACCACTGCTACCATCATCATCATCATCATCATCATCATGAGGACTGGTACCGAGCCTGATGAAACACCGTTCTTCTTTCAATCGGAGTGTTTGGAATGCAGTCCCAAGCTGCTCTTCGTTATCTTCTTCGGACACATCTTCGTTATTGCACTTCTGCTGATTTTTATCAGGTGATGGCTGCTTTTGAGAGGAGCTGCCACAATCATCCGCGTCCCGTCCCGATGCATCCATAGGAGTAAGTACCTAGATGAAACACTGAAACTTGAGGCCTCCGAAGAAAAATCACAAAGTTTCTGGCTTGAGTCTGTCAAAAGTCGCGACGACACTCGTCAATCTCCAATGCCTAATAGTAACTGCTAGGTAAAAGGAAAACTGATTCATCCCTTAAAGTGTGATCAAGATACGTCCAAAACAGCAGAAATCCAAATGCTAACTCAGATTATCACGCCAATCACATTTTCCAAGACGTTTGTGACAGAGAATACGACGAACTATGCAAGGAGGGGATTGTGGAGCCGTAAAGCTAGAAGAAGGAAGTTTAATAGGCACCAAATGCATAATGCAAGTTTCTTAGACAAACCCCAGAAACAAATTGCTATGAATTAGCTACTTTCACAAATGGGATAGCACACAAATACGGAAAAATATGAACAATTCAAAAAAAAATACTCAAATTACACAAACTATCATCGATCCCAAGAAAACAAAACAAAGCAATCAGAGCATAAAGAAAATACAAACCATGTCACAAGAACAGTGAGACACAATACATCAGGAATCTCATGTGGGTTATTTTCCAACAAGAGACTAAGTTTCAAATTAAAACCCATAAAAGTTTTCTTCAAGTCAACCCACTCCAACCTACAACCTTTTGTTCCATAAAAAAGAATTTTTTTTAAAAGAAACTACAACCTTCTGTTGCCTTGAAAGAGAAATATACAGTAAAGTTCAATCATAAATGATAGGTATGATAAATATTATTTTTGATAAGGTTTGGTAAGTTTCGGTAACTTCCGGTTTGTATGTTAAATGTTGTTTTTGGTAGGTACGGTAAGTTTCGGTAACTTTTGATAAATTACGGTAACTTTTAATAAGTTTTTACCCTCACCCACTTACCATCCAACTTTGCCGGTAATGCTAGATATAATGTGCCTCTCGTACATGTTTGGAGAAATAAAATTTCTGTAAGCCATAAAAATGTTTTAAGAATATAGTACATGCTAGTTATTTTCTTATTAACTATATTCCCTTTATATTTATGTCACATTCAAATCTCCCTTCAAAATCACTGGCTCTGTTGCCGCCAAATCCCTAACTACCCAGAACCAAATTTGATGTAAAGGAAGGGAAGAACCAAAACCCAAGTAGTAGAACAAATCTAATCATGATTGAATCAGGTAAAGAAAAATACCTAATAAAGAAGTTTACCCCTAACTAACAAGAAGTACCAATTGCAAAATTAATAATAAAACCCTAAGCACCAAACAAACTGAATCATGTCTTGGTTTGTTTACTCTTTTATCTGTATATTTGATTTTGATCATACATACACAAGTCCTAAATCAAACTAAATCTCAAATTCACATATTAAACCGAAAATTCACATTGAACAACACCCAATTAACATCAACAAAACCCTATTTTAATCTGCAAACTTCAAACACATGCCACGCAAGAGTCTTGAGTCAAACAGAACACCAAATTCACACAAATAACACCAAATAGTCATCAATAAACCCTGATTCCATTGCGCAACCCTAATTTCAAATTCGAGTTTAGTTTCGTACCTCTTGCCACTGCTATGATTTCGAAGAATTCTCTCACTCCTGGCAATCAATCGAACAGAATGTATCTTATCTTCAACGATGATCACCAAAACATGCGGGAGATAGAGAGAGAAAGAGAGCGGACGGCTAGAGAGAGGGTGTGAGGAACAATATATATATGTTAGGGCACAAATAAGCTGACAACACAAATTTCTTTGAAAAATAAAATATGGAAAACTTACCCAAAAAAACTTCCCTAATAATAGCAATTATGATTATAATCTGTTCGTTGATCCTTTTACTTTCTCTTTCTATGAACAAGATCGAGGGGATTCTGTCGAGCAAGAAACGCGAGATGGTGTCAACGGAATCAATGGTTGACGGCCGGAGAGTCGCCGTCGACGATGGCATATGTGGTGGTGGTGGTTACCGCGGCGGAAACGACGGAGGCCACGGTCGTAGACTCGTAGTTGCCGGAAAATCGCCGTGTCTAAGGAAAATTAAGTTCCGGTTGATTGAAAATATTTTCCCGTTGTTCATATCCGTTATATATTACTTGTCACGTTTTTTAAATTATTCTAATACTTCCTCCGTTTCATATTAATTATTATATTTTTAATTTTCACGTCTTCAGTATTACTTTTTGATTGATAATTATTTAGATAATATGTAATTAATAATTTTATATAACAACTCATTGTACTCTTTCCATTTTTTTATTATGTCATTTACGCTTTTCAAGTTCAATGTTTCATCAGTAGTTTTCATATAAAATTTTTATAAAATAATAATAGCCTCAAAACAAACTTTGATTCTAACCATATCTAAATTTGTTATCAAATCGGTCTTTGTCAAAAATTCAAATGAGAAGTGCATAACTATAATATTTTAGGTCAACCAAATTTGATTTTTTAAGTTGGACAAAATTAAGCCAGCTCGACATGCATTCAACATATCTATTCAATACTAGACAGAGGTATCAGTAAGTTAGATCTCAATCAAATTAACCTCATCTATCATGTTCTCTGTGTAATCTACTCATCGACCTCGAATCCTCTTGCTAGATGTATACATTTATACATTGTACATGAAATTATTTTGAATATTTTCAGGCATTTATACCCCCTAACTCTCCAAGTGACAAACAATAATAGCCTCAAAACAAACTTCCTCATTAGTCTCACTAAATGTCACTTTCCCCCATTGATACCACTCTATGAGTTCAAAGTACAAACTGTTACAACCTAAAGAATCTGGGTCTAGACCCTTGGAGGCAGTCACACGAATATCGACCGGGTCCCACGGCTCTCCGAGAACCGCCACGTGGCGGTGATTGGTGATGATCTCAAAATCGCGTCTCATTGGCCTGAGCTATGCCCGTCGCCATCCGAGCCCCGACGTTTCTTCTTCCCCTCACCATGCCTCGATCTTCTTGGAGCCTCGTCCTCGCTCTCGCTCTCGTCGTTCGTGATCATATTGTTCCTCGATCCAAATTTATCATCCGTTTGACCACCGCCACCCGAGGTGGGACCCGCGTCCTGAGCCTTACTTTGCTCCGGACCGCTGTATGTATCGCCCCAATCACCGCCACCGGGCCCCCTTTGATCTCTCTTAGGAGGAGGCCGGTTGCCGCCTTGAGGCGGCGGGGGGCCCGGTTGGGGAGGAAACATCGGAGGAGGCATACCCATTGGCCGTCCACCTCGCCCTCCCATGCCCATCCCCGGCATGAACGGTCCGCGTCCGGGCCCGGGGCCCATCATCATCCCGAACCCGCCGCCGGGAAGCACATTCCCAGGCTGCGCCGGCCGCCCGTGAAACATCATGCCCGGTCCCGCAGGGCCCGCAAAGTCGCCCGAGAATCTCGGACCGTACGGCGGCATGAAAGGCCGCGGGCCCATGCCGAACGGGTCAGGCATCGGGAACCCATCCGGCCCGGGCCCTGGCCCGTATGAGAAGCCGTCGACCCCCATCATGCCGGGCGGAAAACCGCGCATTCCGGGCATGGGCCGGACCCCTCGGCCCATAGGGAAGTTGGGGGGCCACATCATCCCTCTACCCCTTCCCCGGCCCGGGATGCCGAGCCCGGGTACCTGGTTGAAGCCCTCCTCCTCTTCCTCTTCACTCTCTTCTTCCTCTTCCTCGTCTTCGTTGTCATCGAACGGAACTATGTCCGGATTTCCGGCCCCGTTTTCGACATTGAGTCCCTTTGCCTTTTCCTCCTCGCGCTTCGATTCAGCAGCAATTAGAGTTGCCTGACAGATTGAATCAGTAGTCAGTAAAGCTCTACTTCAATGGCATAGATCATAAAACACAAATTTGAATGTTATGTTTGTTAGGTTTTCTAAACCTGCTCTGGCTGCTCATGTCATGACATTGTCCATTTATCATTTATCCAATCATACTTTACTACATTATGTCATCTAGATTTTCCATGGAGTAGGTAGTATGTAATGAACGATTTCTAAATCTTCGGTCAATTGGAAAGAATCTCTCCAATTGCAAAATTTAGGCTCATGACATCGTCCATTTATCATTTTATCCAAATCGTATCTTGCTACTATGCTATGTCTATAATCTGGATAGTTGAAAAAGAGATCATATTTTTCAATTTAGTAGGTAGTGAACGATTTCTAAATCTTGGGTCAATCGAAATCAGTCTCTCTAAATTGCAAAATTTAGGGGTAAGATTGTTACATCACCCGTCCAAATCTCACCTAGCGGGTTTTCAGGGCATCGGTTTTGGTTTTATATATTGCTACTACGTCAGCATATGATTCATCATACGGCCACACGATATTGTCTTATGCATACGTAATTCAGTCGGGCACATTTACTGCAAAATTTAGGGGTAAGACTGCTACTTCCGACCTCTCCATATCTCACCAAGCGGGTTTTCGGGGTATTGGTTTTGGTTTTATATCTTGCTACTACATCAGCATATGATTTATCATACGGCCACACGATATTGTCATTGCATACATAAATTCAGCTCGACAGATTTGCTGCACAGTGAAATAAATTTACTACGTACCATGAGGTCACTGTCCGGTTCAAGATAAAGCAAGGAAGCCAACTGCTCGCCAACTGACGGCTCCAGCTCCTGACAGTCTCTGCTTATCTGCAGCAATCAGAAGAACACGAGTGCATATTACGTCTCCTAAAAAACACTCAATCGTACAGATCACAAGAGTAGAGAACAGAGAAATAAAGAACAGTTACAATTTTTTTGATTTCCTTCACGAGTTATTACAGTAGAACTGTAGAAGAGAACCAAAACCAAGCACAAACAACAAAGCTCCACACTAAGGTTTTAACCTCCTCAGTTCGGGCGGGCGGGCGGGTCGGTTGGGTTGGGTACATGTCGGTTTCGGGTTTATTTATGTTCTAGGTTTGGAGATTCCGGCCTAGCCTTAGACTTTTGGGAGGGTTTGGGGCGGTTTTCAGGTCGGGTCATGTATTAACTTCAGAATTGAGCAGCTGTGGGGTAAAAACATATAAGGAACGTTATGGCTCAATTCAAAGTTGAAACAGAAGCATGATAATCACAAGCACACAAAGTCACCCCTTAATTCAGAGACACAAAATGCCACTAGTTTATTGTACACTCCCAAAACCCTTTGTAAGAGATACACTCAAAGTTGTATGCACAGGCAATTTGATTCGCAACATATTACACAGATCATGCAAATTAGCATCAAACTATTGAACCCCCTCTTTCAACTACTGTATTAAGTTACAGATATAAAGGCACATTGGAAACCTCAGTTCCGTGTAAATGAGTGCGATCCCTGTCAACATAGTGTTACAATGTCCATGATTCCCCTTTTATCCCAGCATCACTTACGGGTTGTGGAGATATAATTAACATTCAAGTTGAAAAGTAATAATCATAGAGCACAGAAGCAATAGATAAGATTTTCGACTATAGAATTCCAATTAGCACGAAGCACGACATCAGCAAATGGAAGCTATCATTACGTTAGAGGCTAGCGACCAGAAACCATTCATATATGCTGACAGTAATATATAAGAAGATTGAATAAAAAGCAACAAAACTTTTTCATAAAGGAAAACGGTAACATTGGTAACAGAGACAGTCGCAATGATACCTTCACTGGCAAATTCTCGTTGTAAGGATTCCTCAAATGCCGAGTTTTGTTGAATGACAGCTCACACAACTGCATCAGTTGAGCAGAGTTTCATTAAGACAGGCAAACAACATAATATAATTATACTCCCTTCGTCCTGATAAACATGTCAGCTTCACTTCCATTGGGTCACAAATTACAACTCCCAGTGTGAGTCCCGCTTTTGGAGGGTCTAGGTAGCCTTCACTTGGAAAACAATGATGTTTGTATGAATGAGTCCAAGAGACCCACCAAAAAATAATCACAAAGCAATTAGAAACACGAAACCTGAAACTACGAAACCGGGCAATGAAGGAAAGAGTGGATGTTGATTATGCATCCTACAAAGAAGCTAATCGCTTCAAAAAAAAAAAAAAAAGGAAACAAACAAACAAAGAGCTATCAACAAAATCAATGACAGTGGGAATGGCAGCCTTCCCAAAAAACCCTTCTCAACCGTTAACCAATATCAAATAAAACTCAGCTCTAACTCCCAAACAGCCCTGGCAACCAGGTAATGATGAGGAAAAGAAAAAAATAATAAAAATTGGGACATCGTTTGCGGACCTCTTTGAATATCAAATACTATTAAGTATTAGCTAACAATTTTTCCCCGTCTGAAAATCTTGCTGCGAGCTGCTTCCAGACAACAGAATACTTAGATTGGAACAAAATTCTTCCAATCAAACTAGAGAAACCATAATCCAACAAATGGTTGTAAATGAACAGGTAATCAGCTCTATCCCGCTAAGTTTCTTTCAGAGAAGAACACGTAATCAAGGAAAGGAAATGTCACCCACCTAGAAAGGCAACAATCCCAAAAGAACATCATGCCCTCAATTGCCCACAATGATGCATTAAATCAAGTAAAACAATATATATTTCATGCACCTGGAGCATGTGCTCCAAGATATTGCAAGTGAACAATCACATTAACAAGAATGAATAATTATAGTATTGCGAGTCAACAATCATAATAACCAGAGTGAACAATTGTAGTATTTGGAGCACATGCTCCAAGTGCACCTAATAAATCAAGTAAAAGAGACCATGACACATTTTTATATATATATATACATATAGGTAAATGGTCCAACCCATCGGGCCCCTATCTCAAGATAATAACCCAACAGGCCTATAGTGGACGGGGAACAGGGATGCCAATGGCCCAAAGCTGAGGCTCTTTCCTACCCACAGTATTCTCCGAAATGGTAAGGGAGAATGCCCCCCAGGATCGAACTGTGGAGGCAAGGGATAAGAGGAAGACCTCTTGCCACTCGGGCACGCTTTATCATAAGATAAAGTCTACATATTGTAACTGACCTCTTGATTGTTGATTCAACATGCAGAGATGAGATACTGTAAATTACAGATGAAATGAGAGAATATGTGCTTTGCTTCAACAGAATGTGATTCGGGTTACATTGTACAACATGATCTACATGCATAGCATTGTTTTCGCTGTATGAGTTTTTCATTAATTTTAAAAACATATAACATATGGTTTTCATCAACTAACACTTATATGCAGCTGGCTTCAAGCAGTTCCAGCAGCTACAGTTTCCAACATAATGAGATGAAGTTTGACAAATGGATCAACGCAACTGCTTAGCTACGACTAATCAAGAAAACTGTCTTTAGAGGATAAACATACCTTTAACCACTTAACAGAGAAATTCCTCCCATAGTGAGCGGTGCCGTGAGCATGCTTCCAGTTACCCCCACCAACACTCTCGCCAATTTTAGATGTCATCTTTGCACAACCCTAAACATGCACAAGTTTAATGTTCACATGGGTGCATTCACTATTGCAAACCAAAAATCCTAAAATCAACAAAAACTGCGACACCCACCTGAAAATGTCTAGTACGGTTCACTGAAAATATCAGAATAACATGCTCAACAGAATCGAAAGCTTCATTTAATTTGGCTTCATTACTCCTCTGAGTGGCCCATACACCTTGTTGAACTGATAGTTCAAGGTTTTCACGGTTGCAGCTCTTCACTATGAAATACCTGCGTTAACAATAATTCATATGAACCATCGAATTAGACAAAGCTCAAGCCCAGATATCGGAATAATTGACAAAAATATACAGTCCCCCGTTCAGCTAGAAAGAGGGCAAACTGGATGCAAGTAGGTTTTTTTTTTTTCTTTCCCTTATTTTTCAGCATTAACCATCTAAGTTGCAATATTCATGAAAGCATTCTGACAAACCTGACAATAATGTTTATCAGCAATACGAAAGCCAAATGGAGTGTATTTCGTACAGCTAATTTGCCAAACCGAGTGAATCTCAATGGCGAACAATTTTGCATAATACTTTTGGCAATTATGAGGAGAATTTAGATAAACATGTTGGTTGCTGACAGATTACTATATATGATCAAGAGCAAACTGTGAAAAACCACAAAGTTGCACAAAATAAGTAACCAACAGTTCTTTGACTAGGGATATGAGGGAAAAGGCACATAAGCTACAACACAGATCTATAAGTAATATAGTGGTAGTAGATCAGGGGATGGGCACATCATACGTTGTAACTTAAAACCACAAGCTGAATTCAGTATCAGTTTCTAGCAAAATCAAGGATTCAAAATGTCATTTTGGTCATGACTGATAATGACCCACATTGCAGAATCACTAAAAGGCGACCATCACTTAGCATGTCAAGAGTGTCATGGAATGAAAAAACAATGTTCCTCCACTCCTTATTTTTCTCAAAAGATAACGGGGGCAAGGCTGAAAGCATATCTCTCCACATTATTTCAAAAAATAATGAGAACCACCAAAGTTATAATGTCGGAAATTAGATTAATTGATTGTATCATGCCACAAAAGGTGAATTCCAGCACCCCATAACTGTAGTGGCTGGGAAGATTCTGTTCTGAGTCACACTAACAAGAAACAATCTACAATTGAAAAGCAGACAAACGGTATGCAGAAACCTAGAAACATTGAATTCAGCACCTTCATTCTAAACTCTTAGGCCCTAAAGTATTGGTCTAGCCTGAAAGTCATTATAAGCTGTAACTGCAAATTATTGTCTTAAATGGGCAACAGAGACCACATCCTATACATTCAATTTGAGACAAGTACATTGAATATCAGTCATAGATTTCATCTCGTATACAAAGATTTATAAAGAGGGCATGTGGGGCACACGTTAGCAGGTGAGATGCAGACATAAACAAGGAAGTATCTATGTAGATGGCAATACCCATGCAAGCACAGAGATAGTCCAAAAGACTCACATCAAGGGATGTGACAAAAGCAACAAATTAGGCAAGCAACCCTCCGAGTACTCAGTTTTGTTAGCAACATAAAAAGAATATTTATTAAATGCTAAAGGCAATTACTAGCTGATATCATTTCTTTTCTGTATTTTCCAATGCCATACCACTCGTGAGATCCTTCCTACATACACCAAGTGCTTGTGAAATAACTCAATAAGCATGGACGGATACAAACACGTATTTAGAGGGACAAAGAAGAAATTGTGAGTGGATATTTGGAAATTCTTCAATTTTTCCCCTACAATAAAATTGTGACTTTGGCTTACAATATGGGAAATGACAATAAATTGCTCATTCTCGAACTGAACTGCCACTAAAACAATATGCAGGATGAATAACTGACATTTTTTTTTCTTTTTTGTAAGGTGCTTTACTTTTTTGACTGCACGAGGGGGCCGACATGAAAAACTTACATTAGGAAAGACCACCATGAAAAAGATGGGACAAAACACAAAAATATATCAATATCGGACACCCATGCGCATATCCATGTAACATAAAGCATGCCAACATAAAATGAGATTATGAGGTCAATGGACTGAGCAATAGCACTTTAACACAACTTCAAAACTGCTATAATAAACCAACAGGCAACTACATGGATAAGAATCAGGGAAATTGCGCATAAATAATCTAATGTTTAGGGCTATTGGACAAAAACATACATTTCTTCGACATAACCAGTATATTAAGTGTTACTTTTACAAACTTCTACAGATTTTCTTGAACTTTTGCTTCATCACAGAAAGTAGCTTTAGATAAATGACATGAATCTATTTGGTGAGTCCACGTCCACATGCCCAAAACGATGATCCACATCAGCTTTCCAATGACTCACACTCCTAGCAAATTGATAACCACATGTAGAAAGTAACAACCCCTAAGGATACATTATTGGCGTCCAAGAAAAAAGATGTGTATATTTTCGTCCAGTAACCCCAAAGGTCGGATTGTTAATTTCCCAAAATAGCAACACCAGGGAAAAACCAACTCACAACGAAAGCAGTGGCCCACCCATCCTTCCTCCTTCAAAATGCAATGCCTCTCCAGCTAAACAAAAACTTCCTGATCATGAACCTCTCAGTATCTCATGCACAAATATTTGCTCTGACATGACCAGGGGAAGAGAATAACTTTCGAAATATCTTTAACCTTTTATGAATGACAACAGTACGAAGTCCCATACAACTAGGCCTTCTAGTAGCTATGAAAAAGATACTCAACCAAACAGTAGGGGGAGCTCCATTCAGACCATAAAATACGTATCAGATCATTTTCCCTTTCATAAACCATACTAGAAGGTAACAACCACTCCCACTTCACAACAAAGTCTTATTACTTGTTAAAAAAGCTAAAACTCCTACCGCCTGCTTGAAACACTACTAGCACCAATTAGCTCGATATAGAGTATACAGCGTTGTCAGCCAAGAGAGTTATGAAAAGTTAGTCTCCAAATGTTGATTCGAAAGCGATTGTGAAAAAATGTGATGAATTAGTAAAAAGTTAAACTTCAACATACTAGTTTAATCACTGACGACCTTGCAAACTCTTCTTCAGTTCATATAAAGCCCTAGCAAAGGTCTTATCAAGAAGATAATGGGTGGTACCACCTTCGCCAATTTGACAGCAACAAAGTGTATTTCCAAATGGTCCACATGTTACTTTGGATGCACTTAGTGGCCAATGTGATTGTAGAAAAATGAAAAGAAAGGTAGAGAAAGAGGTCATTTTCAAGTCGCATTCTATTATGAAGTGTTTGATCACAAGGCGACGTGGGCAAAGGAGGAGAATCTACAGGTGTCATTCTTCCATATGCTTCATAAAGTGTTGACTTAGGCTATGAAGGCCGCTATGCTAAGGGACTACCGGTTCCTATCCGCAAAGAATCATGTGCTATGGCAACCTACTTTCAGAGATGATCACAAGAAATCTTACATGCAAACAACTTTCGAGAACTTCTCAAGAGTATTTCTTACCCAATATCCCCCATAAATCATCCAACTCTTTCAAATCAAACAACCCAGTATCACCCATTACTGCAGTTAATATCTTTAAAGACTACTTTATCACATCTTTCTAACTCTTTCAACCTTCTCAAGTTTGAGTGGCGTGGTAAAAGAACAAGTCTTTAACTTCTCCCTTATGGCCTCATCCAACCACCTCATAATAAGATTAGGATAAACCCCACTGGCCTACCACAAATTCTCACACCTTATTCAAATATTTCTCCTTGACATCAAGGGCTCATGGCTATCTCTAAAGAGATAAAACATTAAACCAAGGTAAATGTTATAATTCTCGTCATAATTTGGTAAATGGTTTGTTGGGGGTGGGTAGATATTAGAAAGTGATCTATAACATAATCATCAGCTTCTGATCCCAAGACTAAGTAATCCCCACAGAACCAAAAAAAATTGACGACATCCGAATAACTAGTAATGTGAAAAAGCACAGTAGCAATAGAGCAACAAGCTCATAGATTACTCTAATGCCAGTGCAAAATCTTTTTTTCTATCACCTCCCACTTTAGATTAGGTGTATACAAAGTCGTATAAGCTCCTTGCATGAGAGTCAACTGCATTTGAGCTCCATTCAACGGCATAATAAACAATCAAATCTAGACAAAGCTTAAAGTTAGTTGGGCTCAAAACCATTTCACGGGAAGAGAACGTTCCAACTAGTTGAGATCATTAAGCATCCTACACATCTTCATCCACCACTTTGAAATTTGTTACTATACTAGCTTCTCCTCTTCAATCCAATATATCTTCTTTCTCTCCTCCATTAATAAGATAGGAAAACAGAACTATTACTGCCATACCCTAAAATCAAAGAAATGGAACTGGCAATACAGCAAAATCACAGTGCAAGTGTGATTGCCATGATAACGAGTACCGCTACCTTATTTTTGCATCCTACATATCTTTCCTCCACCACTTATCAAGACACGAACGAAATTTGCTAATATGCTAGCTCTCCGCTTCAACCCAATATCTCTTCTTTCTCTCCTCCACTAATAAGATAGGGAAACAGAACTATTACCACCATACCCCAAAATCAAAGAAATGGAACTAACAATACAACAAAATCACAGTGAAGACATGATTGCATGATAACGAGTACCCCTACCTTATTTTTGCCCAAAGAGCCAAGAGTTTGAAGATAACATTATAGTCTTCTCACTTATTGACATTGATACAAGGAAACACAAATTAGCAATTGACAATACTCAACTCATATGCACTGGCAGCGCCATTCCCTTGTACTACAAATCCATCAACTCATACACCAAATGATAATAGTCAACTTTTATTCCATACTATCAGTAACTTACGTTAAATGGACTGGTCATTTGGCCTCAAGTGCATATCCCTAGCACCTGACATTGGGACATGGGGATGGTTATGTACACTTGACCCTTCATTTAAGACCAAAAAAAATGTAGCAATATCTCAAATAATTGTCAAGTTCAACACACCATGGTTGGACAACTATAAATGTTCCCAGCAGCATACACTCAAAATATGCCATCAAACACCTACAATTGTTTTCTATTTCCCTATAACCACGGAATAAAAAATGTGGGGTTCTGATTTATTGGCACAAAAATAAATGTAATAGTACTAATTATTCATAATAGAGGAAGCACATTTCCCGCTTGAGGATGTATAAGTTTCAACAACATACCCCGGTATAGTCCACTAACACAAGGCATGAGGTGATCCAGATGTAGGCAATCTTTCCCATGCACAGGAATGCATGAAAAGGCTAAATTCAGCGGACCAAAAAAAAAAGCTCTTAAACTTTCTTTCAAAAATAATAATAAAAGCTTGGAAACCAAAGGAACAAAAGAAGCATCATGTATATGTTTATATTTCAAAAATCAAGAAAACAACACAGAATGCAACTCAGTAAAATAAGTACTCAATGGAACAAAAATTTCCCACGTATATTTGATAGCCATTAAAAAAAAAAGACCAATCCACAGTTTATGTACAAAGAGTATCCATCAGAATATATAAATAAAGTATAAAGAATTAAATGTAAAATACACTAATTATTATTTTAATCCTAGGAGAAAACTTTGGCACTTTGGACACACCTAGTTATCCCTTGAGGCAAAGGGGTAGCTGTCCTCCCTGCTGGATTTGATGGATTGCTGGGAAGATTTTGTGTTTGAACCTGGCCGGTTTCCTGCCCTTGCGACTGTTGCTGCCCTTGCGACTGTTGCTGAATGTTTGAGGACTCTGTTGCTGCCGGTTTTGAATTTTGGTTTGTGTTAACACCTTGCTGGAATTGAGGCCTTTCAGCTTGTTGAGAATAGTTTGAGTTCCGTTGCTGGGAAAATCTATTTGAACCACCATAGTTGTAGGATGTGAGCTGCTGAATCTTCTGCAGTACTTCCTCCACGGGAGGAGGTGGACCGGGCTGCTTTGCATGCCTATAACGGCAGTCTGGTCCATTAGGACAAAAACCCAATTTGTACCTACAATCAGCAATCTCTATTATCAATAACAAAGCACATCCAGATATCGTGACAGAATCATTTTTAAAAGCATCTCCAAATCTTCATTCATTCAAAAATAAAGCCGCCTCCAATCACAGTTCTATGGTCCTATACCTATTAAACCTTATTAGCCTGACAACATATATACACACAAAGAGTTTGTTGTTAATTTGTTATGCTACATGTACCAAGTTTGACTTCCCAATAATTGGTTCAGTACCAGCTAGATCAGTCCTTCCCAGTCTACATTCAACTGCATAAACAATACCATATGCAGAATCTACCTCTGACACTGCGTGCATATATTCCTATTGGCAGAGAAAGGTTAACAAAGTCTGTGCTCTTAACCAAGTTAAAAGAGTAGGGACACTTTGGAATACACACAGCTGATGAAATTACCAAAGGAATTCATTCACATAAAAGGGAAAAGATCATAACATAAGATGCCAACATATGAGAATAATGCCAAGAATTAGGCAGAGCTTGTGTATAGGACAAGGGTGACAACAAAATCAACTCCCAACGCGAGCCCTGTTTTTGCAGGGTTTGGAGAGATCCAGAAGTAGGAGGTACTAGCTTAGCTAAGATTTTCTCAGAATTTCTGCTACATGACAACCCCCCCCCCCCCCAAAATAAATAAGACCTTGATAGACCAGCTATACACTTCCAAGAAAATTATCACAATTAGTGGTTGAACAAATCTCGCTATAGGACATCCAACAGATACTAGCTCAGCATATGCATCCACCCTCCCATGTAAATGTATCCCATCATATGGATTGTATCACGGATCCGGCAGACCAAAAAATTGGCGATCCCCAATGGAATAGGCGCAAAACTACTTTTCCACCCACGTGCTAAATCAACGCCTCAGGTCAAACTGAGGCAACTAGTGTAGTTACATTAGGCCCTAAACCACGGGTGTTTTTGTATCCTTTGAGCGAGGACGGCTTGTAATTGCATACCCATAGTTGAAAGCATATGTTTGGGTCACCCTAGGTGCTATGCTATCGTTATCAAAATGAAGAGTAGACCGACAGATCCAATTCCAAGATCACAGATGCAGTCTTTAATAGCGGTTGCTAACTAACACTTGCTAACTCAAACTCCATTTTTTTCCTAACATAACCATGCTGGAAAAAGGACACAACACCTCAATTTACAATGAAAATCTGCAATACTTCAACTTACAAAGAAAATATGCAAACTAACACTTGAAATTGGACCTTTCAGTCTATGTTACTCAAACTCTTCAATTTTTTTCTAATGTAACCATGTTCAACAAGGATCACGACACTTCAATTGACAACGAATATTAGCAAAAATTCTCCATAAACCCGGTCTAAGTAAACAACATTCAGTTTCCTAGCCACGTCTAAATTCCTTGACTCAACACTCTCTGGAGAAGCAGCAATCATAATCCATAAACAAATGCAATTCACAATCAACCAAATAATTCCCATAAAAGAAAAACACACACAAACACAAGCAGAGAGGCAGCTAAAATCTTTCACATTACACTTCTTGACTTACCATGAAAATCTGCAAAAATTCTCAATAAACCCGGTCTAGGTAACACAACATTCGGTTTCCTCACCGAATCTAAATTCCTCGATTCAACACTCCCCATCAAAACAGCAATCACAATCCACAAGCAAAAGCAATTCACAATCAACCAAATTCCCAAAAAAGAAAACACACAACCAGAGAAGCAGCAAAATCTTACATACTACACTCCTTGATTTACCATGAAAATATGCAAAAAATTCTCAATAAACCAAGTCTAAGTAACGTAACTTTCAGTTTCCAATCCAAATCACTTGATTCAACATTCCCAAGCAAATCACAAGCATAGAAACAGCAAAATCTTACACATTACACTCCTTGATCTACCATGAAAATCTGCAAAAATTCTCAATAAACCCAGTCTAAGTAACATAACTTTCAGTTCCCTATCTAAATTCCTTGATTCAACACTCAATCAGAATCCACGAACAAAACCAATTCACAATCAACCAAACAATTCCAAGAAAATTAAAAAAAACAAACCAAGAATCATCGAAATCTTACATGTTACACTCCTTGATATCCTCATTTGTATGCTTATACACACAATCCTGCTCCCTGCACTCCCCATACAACCTAAAAAACCTACAAACCGGCATCCGAGACTTGTCATACTGATGCAGAAACCCGCACGAATCCCCCTTCATACACAGACTCCGTAACCAGTGCCGACACACCGTCTGCCGGAAGCTCCGCCGGTTTCCGTGGCCGCCTCCGCCGCCCTGGTCGCCGGCCATCGGCCCGGACGCGGCGGCTCCGGCGGCAGCTGCATTGGCGGAGTCGGGCTGGACGACGGGGTTAGAGGCGGTGGGGACGGTGGGGGCGGTGTCGAGACCGCCCTCGAAGTCGAAACTCAAACCACCATCCGCGTCCTCCATGGAAATTAGGGTTTCGAGGTTGTGTGATTAGGGTTTACAGAAAGCCTTTTTTGGGGAAAATTGGAGGGAGCGAGAATGGGGTTTTGGCAACCTTGGTTTTTGGCTCCCTCCTCGTTACAAATATAAATTTCCTATTTCTTATATATATATATATATATATATATACACATATGTATATATATACACACATTACATCTATCTCAAAATATTTGTTCTTTTAACTAAATTTTAATTATTAATTACTCATAAATTATAATGAGTTAAGATATGAAATTAGCATCATTAAAAAGATAATTTATTAAAAGTTACAATGACGTTAATTCCATATTAAACTCATTGTAATTTGTGAGTAATTAACGGTCAAAATTTAGTCAAAAGACAAACATTTTGAGACGGATGTAATACTAGTTTTTTTTTTAAGTTCTTTCGAGCGGGTGCTAGTTTCCGTGGATGAATTTAAGCATAAATACTAAAGAAATAATTGACGAAAATGTTAAAAATATAACAAAGACAGAAACGAAATATAATTCAAACAAAAGTAGTTTTTTTTTAACTATAAAATATATATTTTGAGTTGGCTCCTTGGGTTAAATATAATTTGGGCTGAGAGCGCTTGCAAAATTATGTCTAACCCGAATGTCGGATCCGGAAAAAATCAGATTTGTCTGAATTCAATTTTGAGACTGACCGAGTATTGGACACAATATTTCTCTTTTTTTATTATCGGAATTTGACCCGAATTTAGCTCCGTCTGGGTTGTCTGACCAAGTCTTACCTCGGAAAAATTGCTTCGGATGTCAGTTTCTCGTTTGAAGTTTAATGTTGACAAAACCGGAATTTATCCGGACCCGAACTTTTACAGCGCTAGGATAAGTAAGATTTAGTTGGATCGACTTAAATTTGCATCGTTACGTATGAGTATGTGTATGGAAAGAAAATAATAGGCTTAACATATGAGATTGTTGTTGACATTTGAGGGGGGAAAAAAAGTTAAGTGATTCAAATGACGCGTAAATTTAGGTAAGAAACAAGTTTAGACAATGATATGAATAATGTTATGTTCCAATCTAAAATAACTATGTTGTAAAAGCAACTTCAATGATGGAACAAATGAAGTGAGTGATATAATGATGTAATACTCTAACACATGATTAAAGTGTGGTTTAACCGTTTAAATGGATTGAAATAATTATTTATACTGTCAAGATGCACCTTTTTTTTTAATAGAGCCTTTCTGTTGAAAACTCCCCAATAGAACGTGATCAGTTATGACTTATGAGTAGTCTTGATATAGGTAACCTTTTGCGAATTTTTTTGATACAACGTGCGAGAGAGGATGGAGCATGTTGGAAGGATTAGTAATGATTTGTGCGATTGGTTGTCAATCTTTGAAGTTAGGGGTGTTCATCGGTTCAAAACCGAACCAAACCGGGACGAACCGAATAAACCGAAAAGGGGTAAAGTCCAAACCGAAAACTGAACCGAATAAAATTGGTTCGGTATTCGGTTTATTCGATTTTGAACCGAATACTGCACAATTTTTATGGAGTTTTCACCGGAACCGAATAAACCGAAAACCGAATAAGGCCTAAAGTCCAAACCGAAACCAAACCGAATAAAAATCGGTTCGGTTTGGACCGGTTCATTTCAGTTCACACCCCTATTTGAAGTTATTTCTGGTAGTGTCCACAGTCCAGGAGGGGTCGGGACATTACAAGTGACTAGTGAACTCCCACCCCATCAATTAGATAAAGGAGTCATGGATGGGTGGGTAAGTAGACACCCGGTGACCCATGTTGCACATTCTAATTAATTGTTGCATTGATAAATCATAGTTCCTTAATATGTAACACGTATCCGAACATATAGACCTATGCCTTAGGTATTTTAAAGATTCATAAAGGTGCATATACATGATAGGGACATAAAGGTATTGAAAATTGGATTATAATAATCCCAACTTTTACGAATTGGATAATAACAATCCCTACTAGGGGCGGGCACAATATCCATTATCCGTGATCTGATCCAATTATCCGAAATTCGATCCGAAAAAACGGATAATTAGCGGATAATTTTTTATTTTCTTGGATCGGATATCTGATCCGCTAATTTTCTCCGGATTATGGATCGGATACGGATCAAAAAAATAAAATACTCGGATAACGGATCGGATCACTGATAATCCGAATTTTTCAACTGTTTGTAATTTAAGTTTTGCAAGCCTAGTCACCTACTGCCCCCAGTACAATTCCCAGTATTTAATTTTACTATTTACTAAATACTATTCCCCAACCCAAGTCCAACGTCCTTCAACTTTCCACCTACCTCATTTATTTAGCCCAATTCCCCCAAATCTGATCCAGGCTTCAAAGTTTCTCAAACCCTAACTAGACTCCTTTAAATATCTACATACATTCTTCTCAACTCTCAAGCTCTCAAGTCTCAGTATCTCACGACGACGCACTCAAACACTCAATCTGGGTTTTGTTGATATTGTTTACCCCCCTTTTCCATGTGATGTTATTGTTTATTGTCCAGATTGTTTTGTTTGTTATTTTGATGTTGGCACTGGCAGCACTGCAATGCAGGCTGCAACAGCCATGGATGGAAACCTTTGTTGGCTGGAAACCTTTGAATATGGGTTTTGTTGTTTTAAATCTGCTGTGGTTTTATAGTAATGAAGGGGAGAATCGTATTTGATTCGATCCAAATGTCATTGTGTTTGTGTTTTTTGTTTCATGTTGTGTCGGTGCCCACTGCCCCGTGGATAATTCGTTATCTGATCCAAAAACTCGGTTAACCGTGACTTTTGGATCGGATGCGGATCACAAAATTTGTAATCCGACAATCCGTTTATCCAAAAATGCGGTTATCCGTAATTTACGGATCAAATACGGATCGAACTATCCGAATTTATGGTTATCCGATTTGTTTTTATGTGCGGATCGGTTATCCGATCCGCGCCCACGCATAAATTCTCTACTATCAATTTGGATTCTGGTGGTTCAAAAAAAATAAAATTGGATTGTAATGGTAACAAATTCATCTTCACATTCTTTTTATTTTTTTTAATCTTCTATTCTTTTTCCAAATATCTTCTATTCATTTGTTGCCCTTAAAAAAAATGCTTCTCTTTTTCCAAAAGTTGTACCTCATTTTCCAAATATAGCTCGTGTATTTGTGCATATCTTTACCCTTAGTCAAAAGCAATCTTCTATTCATTTTTATCCATTGACAAAATATATATAACTCTTTAAAGAATTTGTTGCCAATTTGAATTCCAGCCACAAAATATGAAAAAGCACGCTCCATCCCAAGTGCACCATTATTTATGGTAATGTATTAGTCCACCATTGTTTTCACCATATCCAATGCTCTACCATGAACCACGAAAAACTCCTTCCTCACTTGAGCATGATTATTCCACCATTGTTTTCACTAAATTCAAACACTCACCTACTTGATAGTTGTCCCAAATTTCATGGCAATTGGTGCTCATCTGTGTTTTAACCATGCCATGGATTCCATTTGCAGTTTTTGTCAATGTAGGGTCGGTCCTGGGGGTAGGCCCAAGGGGCCACCGCTCAGGGCCCACAACCTTAAAAAAAATCGTTTAAAATTTAGGGCCCCATCTCAAAATTGGCAGCCTTGGTAGTAATAATAGGGCTAAGGTAGCAACTTATAAGACCCTTAAAAATAGCAGGCGGATGATGAAAGGGCCTTAAAAAAAAACAGGCACATTGGTATTCGTTTCAAAGTGGTATAAATGATAGAATTTGGGAGGTTTTTTGGTGGAACAGTGTCAGTTAATTCTTTGGACAACTCATTTTCTATAATAAAATTTGCTTTACATCAACCTTCTTTGTGGCTTCAACTTAATTCTTCCTTGCCATAATATTTCGCCACTTGCTTTTTGAAATTTTAGTGTACATAACTACAAATGTATATTACTCTTGTTTAACAAAATACAAAAAATGCTCCCTATGTTCCCAAGTAAAATTGACTTTATTATTAAGATCTTCTAAGATATTTTAGTCAATTGCTAAAATATGCTATATTTACTCTCGCCTCATTATAATTTAAATAAATTATAAAATACTATTCACCCTATTTTATATTAATTGTCATAATTTTGACTTTTACGGTGTCTAATTTTATTCTTTAATTGATAATTTCTTACATAATATGTTATTAACAATTGCAATATTATACTTTTATGATAGTATTTTCCTTTACGAATCTAATTGTGGTAATTTTATATAACAACTCATTATATATATTGAGAAATTTATGGTCAAAATTTTTCGTTATGAATTTTATACTTTTATGATAGTATTATAATTTCTTACATAATATATAATTATGGTCAATAGTAATATTATACTTTTGTAATACTTTTATGATAGTATTTTTCGTTATCAATATTATATTTTTATGATAGTTGATGTGTCTTAAGTGTCATCCATACTTCTGGTTTTTTTTTAATTTTTTTTTAATTTTTAATTTTTTATTTTTTACTTAGGCTTGCCGGTGGATTTGGATACACCCCTGTTCTTTAGAATGTTAAGTGGTTGGATCGAGTTAGATTTGATAAGGTAAAAAAAAGGAAAGAAAAGGTAGAATAAAATTTGTGATAGATAAGTTGGTTGGAGGTAATGATATTTTATTATAAATTTTAACTTTGGTTTGAGTATTTTTTAGGGAATTGGGTAGAGTAAGGTAAGGTAAAGTTTGGTAAGGATAAACATAATTAACCACTCTAAAGAACACGGTCTCATACTCTTATTTACGTGGTTTTATAGTAATGCTAAACTTGCAGCTAAGTGTTTTGGGTATAACTTGCTGAATACGTATGCTGTTGAAATGCGTGTGTTGTTGATATGTGTGGTGTTTAGATGGTGTTCGAGAGTTTGATTTTTTTAATTCAGCGAAGAATATCTTTCATTTATTTAACTTTAATTTTTTTATTAATTATATTACAACATTGATGCATTTTCCATATTTTGATTAAATTCTTAATATCGTTGTTTACTATGAAGTTTGACGCTTTTTTTTTAAAAGGACCCCAATCTACTATTTGGTTTATTATGTCGCCTTGGGGCCCCGGAATTGTCAGGAACGGGCTTGTGTCAATGAAGGTTCTTGCTTCCTTCACCATTGATGCCACTCAATATGTCCACCTTGCCAAATAATTCCATCCTTTACCTCATACACAGGAAACTTGGTAAGTATTTTAATTTCCAATCCATCTCATCCACATCTTGCTTAGCCTCTCCTTCACCCACACTTTTTCTCTGATCCTCCTATACCCCTTACCTTCTACGCCCCAATTCTTATGTCAATATCTTCTCCTCTCTTTATTCTGATTCCGTCTCCTCCCCTTCTTCACTTCTCCCTTCCTCGTTTTTCCTTCTTGCTTTTGCAACCTTTCTTCCTAAACAGAACGGGGTTGACATCAATTTCTTCGAGGAACTTAACACCAATACCCCTTGCTATTATTGTTTCCATTTGTTCTATTCTCCTTTGAATCTCCTCAATACTCTCACCTCTATGAATCTGGTCTACTTCCCCTTGGTTCTCGTTTTGTGTTGCATTCCTCAAATTCTCACTCTCCTTAATATTAATTGAAACTAATTCCCCTTCTTCCAATGTTGTATGTTCCTTCTCCTCATTATTGTGGTGAGCATTTACACTCCCAAGAGTCTCCTCGTTCTCATCCCTAAACCTCCCCTCTTCCTTTTCTTGAATTTGTGGCACCTCCTCCCATGTCTTTTCTCCCAAGGCATTCAACACTTGGAAATCAGTATCCATTTGAATTGGGCTGTCATGATTATGATTTATGATCAACCTCTTCAACTTCTCTCCTCTTAAGACTTGGTTGTTTCTCTTCTATAATGGTGCATGGATTGTTCGGCTCGATATGCTTGTTGTATTCCTCATCCTCTTCGCTCTCATCTTCTGAATTAATAAAATCTTTTAACGGAACGACAACTAGATAGACATATGTCATAGCTTCTTTGACACACACCGTATATGAGTAATCACCAATTCTAAGCAACACCTGACCTTCAATCCTTGAAAACACCTTTGTCAAGATTTAAACTCTCATATTCTCAAAATTCTCTACTGTGGATGTTCTTTGCCCAAGACATAATAGCTTACCCCAGGGTTGTACACATTGTTGAAATGTTCCCCACTTCCATCCATGAGGAGGAACACCATGTATATCGATCTATACTCTTCTATCTTCACATGTTTCATGCTTTGTCCACTTCCTGATTTATGAGAACCATACTTCCAATTCTTTGGGATCCTTTAGTGCTTTATCCATATCTTCTTCCGAAGGCAATGTGATAATAAATTTTGTGCTGCTCATGGTTGTCACTCTTGAGATTGGGCCGTAATTATGTATGATGGTTGAGGACAAGGAAATCAAATCTCTTGGTTGCGGACTAATGCAAATTATACTTCTCTGCAACCATTCTATAATGCCCTCATTAACCTCTCCCATAGCACGAATCACATTGTCATCTTCGTTTGTTTTTGTTACTTGCCTTTGCACCCAAAACTTCGTCTCTCTTTCCTTCCTTAAGCCTCGTCTTTGTATTGCTGGTCGGACTAGTATTTTGTTCCCTCTTATACTCTTCCCGTCCATCTTCTTCAATGTCTCTTTCACTGCTTCTTCCTCCTAAAAATATATGAATCCAAATATGCCTTGTGCTCCCCTTCTCCATGGTAATATTACCTCCTTTACTCTCCTTACCTTTCCGAAAATCCTTTCAATCCAAATTTATCTATCATTTCTGGTATATTTCCCACAAAGACTGCAAATTTGTTGTATGTGCCTCCTGTATTTCCCTCCAAGCCTCTCCATGCCCCTCTCTCCATCATTCCCAACTTCAACACTATTCAACTAAAACAAGAAATCTGTATTTCAACACTGAAAGGACCAATGAGTGAGGAATGGCTGGTCGTCGGCCATGGTGGAAATTTAGAGGAAATTTTTACTATCTTCCATCTATTAGACCCCGTACTTTGACATTGTTATGCAATATTATCACGTTATAATTAATGTGTGTGTATTTATCAAAATTCACAACTTCGGTTTTTATGTTTACAATTTTACCATGACCGTTTTTTTAATGATAATCAAGGGACTATGACCCAACAACTTGATACTTATTAGATGATGCATTTGGCATCACTAAGTAATTGAATCTCATCTTAATTGGACTTGTATATTTCTAGGATTGCAATTTTTGGTATGCATGTTCACAATGATATCTATATTGTTCAATTATAAAAATGCAATGAGGAATATTTATGCATGTCTAATAAAAAAAAAGGAGGCATATCCCACACAAAAGCCAACTAACCCTCATGGTTAAAACGCTCAATCAAAGTGAACTAAATGTCTTTCAAAGGTGAAATGTTTCAAGTGTTGTTTACATTAGGCTATCAATACATTCTTCAAATGAGCAACATAAAGATCAATCATCTCAATTATTTGGGATTGGCATTGAATAGTAGTTATATCTCTCTCTTTTTTCTCTTTTTTTTGTTTAATTGCAAACTGTACTCAAATCTTCTGAACACTGATTTCACTATTGGAGGGCTTCCTCTTGGTTTGCTAAGGGGTCTTTGTTTAGGAAATCATAGATCCAAGCAAACAAACAAAGCAAGATGAGTGAGGAAGTTGTTGCTAAAACGACCACCCAAAGTTACCAACCGCCAGACATCATTGACTGCTCAGAGGTGTTAATCGTCCCAAGGTGCCAATCGCCCATCAATCTTCCTCTATCGTGTCGTCAGTGTTGATAACACATTCCCATTCCTAAACCCATTATGTACGTCCACCGCTCATAGATTCGAGCCAACTCATATGAAACCTCCAATAGATCCATACAACAACGACAAAAAGTCTGAAGGGTCCAAATTCCTAGGACAATTGATCGTCCGTATCCATAAATCGTAGTTTCCCGATTCTAGTCCTTCGCCTTTGAAGGTACATTAAATTCCCTAGAAATATTAAATCATCTTAAAGTGGCACAAATACCGTGAATTTTGAGGAGTCTCCAATAGATGTTCCCAAATCTCGACATAAAATCACAACCAGTCCTTGCTCAATGTACGCAAAACAGTGAAAACACCTATGTTTTAGCACTTAAAGCAATGTCTTATGGTGCAACAACACCAGTTTGACTTGCATAACTCTCATCATTTATTGTCAGTAACTTAAAATTTACCAACTACGATGAAAGTGTACTTTCTTCTTGATCCTTGTTTTGATTCAACCAAGTTTAAGAGGTGTTATCATATTGCAAAGACATATTTCTAACTAACTTCGCCTTTCAAACTGAATTAAAAAGTAATTTTCATCGACGAAACTTAACTCAACAATATAATTACTTATAAGACACCCTTCACATTGACATTTCATCCTTCTATGGTTGAACTCATGGATAACAATGGATTCAAAGCCCGACCCATATGTGCAAACCCATATCCATCTTTAGGATATGAGCCTAAAAATTTTAGAAAAAACATATTTAAGTTGGACATGGATCCAATCTCTTGAAAATGAATCTAAATTTGGATTGCATCTAAAGGTCAGAGCCTATAATCGTTTGTATAATCATATATTATCTATTTATAGATAAAATATAAGAGTTTGGATCGTAATATACCTACATTTTGGGGTATTCAATCGTAATATACCCACATTTATAATTGGATACTAATATACTAACCTTTATATATGGTGATTTTAATATAGTAATCATGACTTTAATAGTGGTGAACCGGTCTCAATAATGACTTAAGTAGATTTGTATTATATATTATCTCACTTTCATTGTTAACATGTCCAAATTTCTTATCTCATATATCTTATGGATATGCTTACACCGAAACTGTAACACCCCCAGGTTATTAACCATTAGATTAAGCTAATTACTTACTTAACTCAATGATTAACACAGCGGATTCTCACCCAAGGGTATTACCGCTGTCCACGGGAGTGGACAAGGCTACACACTAACCCAAACCACATAACTTGACTTGAACTTAAACATCAAACACATCACTAACCAACATTATACATAATTATAACCTAAACAAACTCTCCAACATAAATCTTAAACCCCCAACATTATATATAATTCAATATAATGGCTTCATTGCTTAAGTCAACCCAACTCTTACTTCACCTTCCCTTAAGCTGGTTTAGAGGTCCGTCCTTTCGATGCCTTTCCTTTTCCCTTTGTTGGATTCCCTAAAACGAAAACATAAAACTTCGAAATGTGAGATAAACTCAGTACGCATACCTCTATAATGTAAGAATCTTTTCATAAGTAAAAAAAAATTCATACTTTTAACTCAAGATTTTGAACAAATTGAGTGCTTAAAAACTTGGTTGCCGTTTTATTATCTTGAAGGTCTCCTACTTGCGATCATCGGCTAAGCCTCCGTAAGGTCTCCTACTTGCGATCATCGGCTAAGCCTCCGTATTCGCATACCCGGACCCATCGGGAGATCCGGATTATGGATATTATCCTGTACTGGCCATATTTCCATGGGGTGCACTTTATGACACTAATTATCCTTGTGTGCACTAAGGCACGGTTATCCTTGTCAGCACTAGGGCATGGTTAACATGGTGTGCACTCAGGCACGGTTTCCTCGGTGTGCATTAAGGCACGGTTAACCTGGGCGGGACCTTTATTTATGAGGGAAAAACTTGAAAACCTTGCTTGCTTAAACCTTGTCATAACTGGGTTCTTATATGACTTATCCATAACTTAATTTATCCATACCCTATTCTTGAACAAACTTGCACTTATAAAGAAAATTACTCATGAAGGCCTTTAATAACAACAATACTTGTTGACTAGAAAATACCTAGCAAAAAGTACTTAATAGACCTAAATGTCTTATCATGAAAGATATGTAACATAAATACTTAAGGTAAAATAATTTACTTGATAAACCATACTTTGATACAAAAAAATAACATAAAATTTACTTATACCTGAATATGATACATAAAATTTATATAAGCGACAAGAACCTTACAATAAACATATTATTCATATGGCATAAATAAATCATAAGATTAAACTTACAAAGGTTACAGGCAATGTACGTACCTGGACAACCACAAACTTACACACACTTAACTCGCAGGGACTTGAACAGCTGAGCGCAATGACCTCTTGAGGATACTTAAGAAAGAATAGGAGTCATGAATTAGAGCCTAACTTGAAGGGGTATAAGAAGAATAATTCAATAAAATTCTAAGATTATTTGGTAATTACAGTTGCAACTTAAAGTTTACTCAGAAGACCATAACTTCTCCTACAATTAGTGTCTCACTAAGCATGAGGACTTTATGGAAAGCTAAGATCGTGAACTACAAGTTCCTAGTTGAACATAAAGGCCAAAACTATGGTTAAGGAGGCCCAAAGCTACCATCTTAGCAAGCTGCCCAGAAAATACCATTAGAAACATCAATCATTCGGAGAGTCTTAACCCAAGTTATACTCATCGGTTTGGGCGTGCAAACTATCTACGGAAAGCTGGAAGAAAAATCTAAAACTTTCATGTTGAACATAACTTGATTTGAGCATGGAAAAGGGCCAAAATTTGGTCATGAACTTAAGGCAGTCACCTGAATTTTCTGGGTAATTTCTGATTACTGTCCCCAACTTAATGACTTATAACTTTCATTCCCGGTATCGTATGACTACAAACTTTACCTTTCATGCAAGCTCAATAAATCCTCTACAACGTTTATGTTGAATACTTAATCTAAATAGATTTCTAACCCCATGAAAAATATGTATTTCCTGACTGTCTCAAAAAACGTATATACACGTACCTTTTGTATAGTTTTGACCATAACTCATAATATACAAATCGAAATTCCATGATTCAAAAATTGGAGGTTAGCTAACATCTTAGGCTACCTAACCAAACCATTATTTAAGTCAAAATCACATTTTATACTTCTTGAAATTTTCAGATTGCAACCAGACATGAATTCACCATTTAATTCTACTTCGCATGCACCTCAAACCTAAGTGTCCTTATCTAGTCTTCCCCAATTTCCTTCTTAAGCATTAACACTAAATTTCCAGCACTAAAGTAATTCAGAAGCCCTCATTATTGACCATATTCAGTACATCCAAAGTAAAATCCTAACATAACTTAATATCCCAAGCACAAACCTTCATGAATTCATCATAAAATCCCACAATATACACAAATTTACTAATCTAAACCAATTCTAAGTGCATACATCCATACTTAACCATAAACCCATTCTTCCATAGTGAATCAAACAACCAAAATCTCATGCATGTTCATAATATAGCATGATTAGTAATCATTCAAGCATAAAAACAACATTCCATCAAAAACTTACCGATTTCTCTCCTTGATCCCTTTATATTCCCAACACATAATACTTGAACTCCTAAAACACTTGTTTGCTTTCTGAATAAACGCAAGATATCAAGAGAAAAATCAGTTTATAAACATGAAGCAACACTTGAGAGAGAGATTATAAGAGATGGAAGAGGTTACCACTTAATTTGAAGGAAAAGAAGAGGAAGAAGATGGTGGTGGTGACAATGGCTGGCGGCCAACGGCGATCGGTGCGACAGGGGGGCCGAGAGAGAGGGATAAAGGATAGAGGGCTTTTAAATCCCCAAAATCATGTCGAATATTTCTCCAAGTAATTCCCCCATACAAATTCAGATAAACATATTCACTTGATCTGAATACTCCCTTTTTCCTGTCCTTAATAATAAATTTTTGACTCCATTCATTCTCCTCTTTTTCTCACTATATATCTTTCCTCTAAATTTCTTCATTACACATGGGTATGATAAAATTGGTATCACCCTGATGGACATCAAGATCTTTGCGTTCGTGGTAATGCCCCTATCATGGATACTATGTTCATAAAAGTCTCTGTTCCCCTTGTTGACCACTATTAGCAAGCCCTTCCAACCCAATTAAACAATTGAGAAATCGTAAATGCCTTCTTTTCCCTATCACTTTGCAGAAGTTCAGTAGAGTTTCCCTAAAATACGACTACGTTAACTTGAATGTACTTATGATAACCCTACATACAATATCTTAAACTTGATCTAGTACACCAAGGCCAAACGCCCATTTAAACACTCTTCATGCAATTCATAGTTTAACAAACGTCCTTTATTGCATCGAACATTGTCATATGATGGTTCCCTTAATAAGAATCGAGGGAACATACACATATGTATATACTTACTTCCTGTGCTGAGGCGACCGAAAATCCATGTACTACTTGTTCGACACAACTTCCCGTTTTAAAAACCATCACTTGTGCTTACGCTTCCCTTGAACCTTACATAGTTCAGTTGGCAGTATAGTCCTTTCTTACAATCATACCACAGTTACTAGTTCCACCCCAAACCGACTATACATAAACAGAATGAATTAACATCACTATTCCATTATCCATGTAAAGCCATCTTTGCACTTCCGACCATCCTAGGTGGAGATGCAGACTTCATCGTCTAATCCATCGCTCTTCTTTAGATCTTGGGTCGCTTTTTGGACCAATTCTATCCTTACTTTCTCCTTGGTTCAAACTAACTTTGATAACCATAGGATCCGGTGTTACCTGTACAACCCTTATATCATTAGAATCACATGGTGGAGCAGAAGAAAATATTGGGGTCCAAAGAGATTGATAAAGTAACATGGTATCTCCTATATGGAATACCCTTGAAGTCCACGTACTCTTACAATTGCAACTTAAGGGTCATAATGGTCCATGCTCCTGACGTTTGGGACTTTTCCTCGTGTATATCCTAGTTATTAGTGTAGATGAAATCATGGTACTTATTTTGGAACCATATCCATGGATGACTACTTGAGTGAGTCGCCAGAAGACGGTGAGCTCTCCTCACCTGATCATGGCATTGAGACTGCAGATTTTTCCTTAACACAATAAGGACCTCTATAAACAAAATATGTGTAGAGACTAGCTCTCCTGGTTCCATACGAATAACTTAAGAGTTTGGCAATTCCAGATCCGCCATCTATAAAAAAAAAATAAAAAGAAATGAAGTGAAGTGACGTTCACACATAGGTAATTATGCTAACGCAATAGAACTCATGATTTCTGATCTTGTAAGGACCTTCACTATAAGGACCAATATCTTAAAAACTAGGTCAAGAGTCAATATCTCATTACTAACTCTAGCCACCAAGTTCAGTTGCCCTCCAATATACACATGGATCATTACATACTCCTTAAATTATAACTAATTCCCATGAGGGTTAACCTTTGTCCAAAACCTTTTGATCAATCATTTGCCACTGAGTCTCATCATATCAATACCACATTTTCATAAAACTCTTCTCATACTGCACTTACTCCAGCTTTCATTAAAGAATCCATATAGTCAAAGCAACTCTTCTAAAGCCCTCATATTACTCCCACATTCATGTCGCACTTTTACTTCCGATTCCTAACAATTCCCCAAATTGTTTTGCTCTGATACCACAACTGTAACACCTCCAGGTTGTTAACCACTAGATTAAGCTAATTACTTACTTAACCCAATGGTTGGCGCAGCGGATTCTCACCCAAGGGTATTACCATCGTCCACGGGAGTGGACAAGGCTACACACTAACCCAAACCACATAACTTAACTTGAACTTAAACATCAAACACATCACTAACCAACATTATACATAATTATAACCTAAACAAACTCTCCAACATAAACCTTAAACCCCCAGCATTATACATAATTCAATATAATGACTTCATTGCTTAAGTCAACCCAACTCTTACTTCACATTCCCTTAAGCTGGTTTAGGGGTTCGTCCTTTCGATGTCTTTCCTTTTCCCTTTGTCGGGTTCCCTAAAACGAAAACATAAAACTTCGAAATGTGAGATAAACTCAGTACACATACCCCTGTAATGTAAGAATCTTTTCATAAGTAAAAAAAATTAGTTAGTTAGCGCAGTTCCAAATTCATTTAAGACAACGTAAACAACAATAACAATAACAATAAAGATAACAATAACATAACTTAACATAAGTAATAACTTAGCTTATAACATAAAATCATAACTTACTCAAACCGCAACTTGTAACCTAATCAATATAGAATAACCTGAGTCTGTACATAAATCCTAACTTAGTTTATAGCATAACCCATAACTTAAACCGTACTCGAATCAAAACTGAAAATATAACATATAAATCATAGCTTAAGACATAGGATAAATCATAACATAATTCATAACTTAAAGTTCATGAAACGAAATTCGTAAATTTCATATAATAATCAAGATTTTGAACAAATTGAGTGCTTAAAAACTTGGTTGCCGTCTTATTATCTTGAAGGTCCCCTACTTGCGATCATCGGCTAAGCCTCCGTATGCGCATACCCGGACTCATCGGGAGATCCGGATTATGGATATTATCTTGTACTGGCCATATTTTCATGGGGTGCACTTTATGACACTAATTATCCTGGTGTGCACTAAGGCACGGTTATCCTTGTCAGCACTAGGGCATGGTTAACATGGTGTGCACTCAGGCACGGTTTCCTCGGTGTGCATTAAGGCACGGTTAACTTGGGCGAGACCTTTATTTATGAGGGAAAAACTTGAAAACCTTGCTTGTTTAAACCTTGTCATAACTGGGTTCTTATATGACTTATCCATAACTTAATTTATCCATAACCTATTCTTGAACAAACTTGTACTTATAAAGAAAATCAATCATGAAGTCCTTTAATAACAAAAATACTTGTTGACTAGAAAATACCTAGCCAAAAGTACTTAATAGACATAAATGTCTTATCATGAAAGATGTGTAACATAAATACTTAACGTAAAATAATTTACTTGATAAACAATACTTTGGTACATAAAACCACATATAATTTACTTATACCTGAACATGATACATAAAATTTATATAAGCGACAAGAACCTTACAATAAACATACTATTCATATGGCATAAATAAATCATACGATTAAACTTACAAAGGTTACAGGTAATATACGTACCTGGACAACCGCAAATTTACACACACTTAACTCGCAGGGACTTGAACAGCTGAACGCAACAACCTCTTGAGGATACTTAAGAAAGAATAGGAGTCATGAATTAGAAACTAACTTGAAGGGGTATAAGAAGAATAATTCAATAAAATTCTAAGATTATTTTGTAATTACAGTTGCAACTTAAAGTTTACTCAGAAGGCCATAACTTCTCCTACGATTAGTGTCTCATTAAGTATGAGGACTTTCTGGAAAGCTAAGATCGTGAACTATAAGTTCCTAGTTGAACATAAAGGCCAAAACTATGGTTAAGGAGGCCAAAAGCTACCATCTTAGCAAGCTGCCCAGAAAAATACCATTACAAACATCGATCATTCAGAGAGTCTTAACCCAAGTTATACTCATCGGTTTGGGGCGTGCAAACTATCTACGGAAAGCTGGAAGAAAAATCTAAAACTTTCATGTGAAATAACTTGATTTGAGTATGGAAAAGGGTCGGAATTCGGTCATGAACTTAAGGCAGTCACCTTTTCTGATTACTGTCCCCAACTTAATGACTTATAACTTTCATTCCCTGTATTGTATGACTACAAGCTTTACGTTTCAGGAAAGCTCAATAAATCCTCTACAACTTTTATGTTGAACACTTAATCCAAATAGATTTCTAACCCCATGAAAAACATGTCTTTCCTGACTGTCTCCAAAAACGTATATACACGTACCTTTTGTACAGTTTTGACCATAACTTATAATATACAAATCGAAATTCCATGATTCAAAAATTGGAGGTTAGTTAACATCTTAGGCTACCTAACCTAACTATTATTTCAGTCGAAATATCATTTTATACTCCTTGAAATTTTCAGATTGCAACCAGACATGAATTCACCATTTAATTCAACTTCGCATGCACCTCAAACCTAAGTGTCCTTATCTAGTCTTCCCCAATTTCCTTCTTAAGCATTAACACTAAATTTCCAGCACTAAAGTAATTTAGAAGCCCTCATTATTGACATATTCAGTACATCCAAAGCAAAATCCTAACATAACTTAATATCCCAAGCACAAACCTTCATGAATTCATCATAAAATCCCACAATATACACAAATTTACTAATCTAAACCAATTCTAAGTGCATACATCCATACTTAACCATAAACCCATTCTTCCATAGTGAATCAAACAACCAAAATCTCATGCATGTTCATAATATAGCATGATTAGTAATCATTCAAGCATAAAAACAACATTCCATCAAAAACTTACCGATTTCTCTCCTTGATCCCTTTATATTCCCAACACACAATACTTGAACACCTAAAACACTTGTTTGTTTTCTGAATAAATGCAAGATATCAAGAGAAAAATCAGTTTATAAACATGAAGCAACACTTGAGAGAGAGATTATAAGAGATGGAAGAGGTTACCACTTAATTTGAAGGAAAAGAAGAGGAAGAAGATGGTGGTGGTGACAATGGCTGGCGGCCGACGGCGATCGGCGCGACAGGGGGCTGAGAGAGAGGGAGACTGAGAGGGAGATAGTGAGGGAGTGAGTGAGTTTGAGATGGATTTAATTTGAAATCCAAATAACTTAACACCCATACTATTATACATATATGACCATGACTTTGTTGGGCCCAAATGCTCTCCTCCTTCCCAATTTGGCTGAATGAGGCCCAAGAGAAAAAGAAATTATCAACTTAAATCCCTCCTCTTCTTCTTATGTATTTCTAAACCCCAATTTATTTAAATTGTTATAGCACACGAAAATTTAATAAGAACCTATGAAAACCCAAATAAGTTATAGCTCACTTAAAATTTTCTCCTTATTAATCCTTACTTGACTTGAGTAAAGGAAAATAATACAAACGGAACCCATAAATGAATATTCGAATATTCATAAGTACCGAAACTTAAATAAAGAGAAGGAACTTGACATGAGAAATTTTTTCCTATTTTAAGAATCTCGATGGTCGTTGCACTGTTCAAGTCCTGCAAAACACAAACTGATTAGGTGAAAAATGGAATACGCGCTCTTTAACCGGTAATTATTTATTTTTAATCATGTTTAATTACGTTAAACAATATGTGTTAAGAGGTGATTTTCTCAGGGTTATTACAGAAACTTATGGACATATATTTATGGCTGAAGTCATTGATGTTGGTAGATCGACAAATACCTTTATTTGTGTTTGAGACTTGTCGCATTGTAGTTTGGGATTGTTTTTGTGGGCAATACAAATACTCCAAAATCCCGTCTATGTGAGGTGTTTTATGAGCATTTATTCAAATTTAAAATACCCGTGGTTGCACCTTCGATATCCATTAGACTCAGAAGATCTCAGTAAGAATATAGGTCCACTTTAAAAAAAAAAAAGAATTTGAGTCCAAGTAGACCATGCATTGATATGTCCAAGGACTTGCGACACAGGTGTCCGACACGGACACGGATCCTAGGGCCCGACACGACGTCCCTAAAAATTGCAGACATAGGAATACGATTTCCAAGGGTCCGAGACGACAGAAAGTACACGACCTGGGAGTTGCATGACATATTTAATTATATCTTGAAAGAAATTATTTAAAAAGAAAGTTAGTTGCATACCAAAGTTAGATTTTTGTTTTTACAGCTGCGTGTATTTTGTTGATGAGGAAGGCCCAAACCCATTTATCAATGCAACACCCCACTTGCATTACCTAAAAAAAAAAAAGGAAATAAGTCTAAGTTTAAGAAACCCTGACAAAGCTCGCATTGTATTGCCTTTGCCGCACAAGCCCTATAAGCATACAACGACTGCATCTCTCTCTCTCTCTCTCTCTCTCTCTCTCTCTCTCTCTCTCTCCATGTAATTTGAAAGAAACCTTATAGCACACAACTATAGGACTACTGCGTCACATGCCCCTATCTCCCCCCCTCCCTCATTCCCTTCGTGTAATTTGAAAGAAACCCTACGACACGTGACTCCTACTGCCGGACAATCCTATCTCTCTCTGATCCCTCCTTCCCTCCGTGTAATTTGAAAGAGATCCTATAACACAGGACTCCTACTACCAGACAACCCTCTACGTGTAATTTTGCTTTTTGGACCCCGAACTTTGGGGGTATTTATTTTCTACACCCCCATATTTCAAAGTTTATATTTTGGACCTTATACTTTGTCTCCGGCAACAATATGGACCCTATACTTTGTCTCTGGCAACAATATGGACCCCCATATTTCAAAGCCATTATCGAATTTTTTTACTTTCGTAAATTTTCCAGCTGCAACTTCTTCTTCCTCTTTTTGCATGATTTCCAACCCCCATATGAGCATAAATTTGCCAAAAAAATTACCAAAAGTTACCAAAATTTAACTTTTATCATATTGTTTTTTACCCATGAATTTTACCCACCATTAGCTATCAAAGCCTGGTCAATTTCAAAACAACAGTCAAAAGAAGGAAAAAAATGATAAAAGGTCATATCGGGAAGTTTAGGCAACAATTAAGTCATCGCCGGAGTCAAACATAACTTTGGGCCACATTTTTTGGGTCCACAAAGTATATGATCCAAAATATAAACCTTGAAATATAGGGGTCCAGAAAATAAATACCCCCAAAGTTCGGGGTCTAAAAGGCAAAAAACCCCATCAACATCATCAATATACTATTAACTGATTAGATCCATGCACTCAACCAACCTTCACCGTGTCTACCACCGACCATCGTGTCTGAGCTATCTTGCTAGGCCGACGACACGTGTCAAATGTGTCGTATTGACCCAGTTACGACACTCTCAAGTAGCGAGTTCGGATAACGCAGCTTATAAAAAATTAATAGATAATCTACATTATCCGAACTCGCTATATTGATTTGATTAAAACTGGGTCCCCCAGGACCCCCACGTTCATCTTCCATTCACAGTATGTGAATCTGAATAGATAATCTAAAGAAATTAATCATATAATAATTATTAGTTTATGCAAACATTAATATTTTTTTTTTGAAGGAGAAAACATTAATAATAATAATTATTATTATTAGTTAATGAAAACATATGACGAATCCTCCGCCGGCCTACCAACCCTTGCCTGGTTGGTTAGGGTAGAACGTGGTGGTCACATATATTAAATTAGATTATAATATATGGTTTCATTATTAGTAATTATTATTATTATTTATGCTATCAAAACAATTATTGTTTATAATCGATGATGAATATGATAGATCAATTACAGCATAAAGAATTAATAAATTAATTCTACCGAGACAACAAAATCTTCCTAAGGAGATCGAGCAAAAGCTGCAAAATAAATAAATAAATAAATACTACATTCATCTCAAATTTTGACTATTGATTGCTCACAAATTAGAATGAGTTATAATATGAAATTACTGTCGTTATAAAGATATATTACTAAAAATTACAATAGTATTTATTTTATATTGTAACTCATTATAATTTTTGAGTAATTAACGGTCAACACTTAATCAAATGGACAAATATTTTAGGACAGAGGTAGTAAATAAAAGTGTGTAATTACTTTCTCTATTCAAAAATAATTGACTTGGGTATTTTTCATGGTCCATATTTATTTATAATTTTTCACGCAATATTTTATCGAAAAATACGATTTTATACTCTTTTAATACTACATTCGTTCCATATCATTTATCCTCTTTGGAAATTGTTCAGTTAAACTCATAAAATTTTGACTATACTTTTCTCTATATATATAATCATTTGTTAAATAAAATTACTAATATTAGTCGTAACGAAAAATGTTATCTTAAAAGTATAATATTGTACTTATTAATAAAATATCATATAAAAAATTATCAAGAGTAATATTGAAGACCGTGACAATCAATAAAATGATAAATAATATAAAACGGAGGGAATAATACTTTTCATTATGAATCTAGTAATATAAATTTTATATGATGAATCATTATATATATTAAGAAATTAACCGTCAAAACTTTTGCAAAAAACATTAATTCAACACAAAAAGTATTAAAAAGAACTTTGGATTCTAAGAGTTAAAGTTTGTCTTGTCATGCTGATCACGTCACTTGATACTATATGCTTCTAATATTTTAAGAAAATTTATGATATTGTATTTTATAGTACCATTCCCTATTTTAATTAAGTAATGGTGTTTTTATATAAATATATAAAAAAATTGCATATTCTGAAAAATTAACTACTCTATTAGAGTTTTGATAGTTTTGGACGATATAAATTCAAAGTAATAATTGCATATTCTTCTCACAATTTTACATCAATGACATCATGATCGTTGTTGCAAATGTATACCAAGAAAGTTAGATATCCTTAGATTGTGGTAAAGTTTGTTGTAAATTGTTCAATGTTATATTTTTTGCTTTGTATTACATCAACAGTGGCCCAGAGCTGGTAAAAATCCAGGTTCAGGTAAATTCGGGTCGGACAACTTCGGACAATGTCAAAATTCAGACGAGAAATTTATGTCCGGACCTGGTTTTATTTCGGTCAAACCAGGTCGGACAATTCGGATGAAGCTAAAATTGGGTTCGGACAACAGAAAAAAGAGAAATTTTATGTCCAAATATTCGGTCAATATAAAAATTTGGACGAAAAATTTATCTCCAGACCCGGTTTTTCCGGGTCGGACAATTCGGATAATCCGGGTCGGACAAAATTCTGCCAACTCTTATAGTAGTCGTCATTGAGGGGGGAAAAAAATACTATATATAAAGATGAAGTCAACTCAATTAATGTATAATTCTTAAAAGTACAACTGTCATTGAGAAAAATTTACCCTGGACATGTAATTGATGTTACATTCTTTGTGCTACATGTTACATCAACGTCCTACCGCCCCACAATAAGTTATTGTATGATGGACCCCATTCTTTTATGCAAACGTAACTTACCGCAACCTACCGTAACATAACGCAAATTACCATTACTTTTTAACTATTTCCACCACAACTTAACGCAATCTGACGTAACTAAACGTAATGTAACGCGCAAAAGAACGGGGCCTTAGCAACCTTCTAGCCAATCAGTCACGGCTTGCTGTCGGAGATGTTGGGGCCTCCACCGGCGCAGTTGAATTTGACGGAACAGGGGGAGGATGATTGGCCCCACCATTGTCGTGGTTGCCATTGTTCCCTAGAAGGGCTCGCCCGAGAGCAGTAGCCGGGGGTGGAAGAGGGTTGTTGCTGCGTGAACTGTGACAGGTGGCAGTCGAGATAGCAGTGGCGAGAGAAATGGGCATGAGGCAAAGTCCCTTGCCTTGAAGGTATTGCATGGCTGAGCCCATGTCTTCTTCCATAAGTTTGGCTACCTGATGTTCCGTTACTGTCATGCTGCTCTCGTTCCCTGAACCGGAACCTGCCCCCGGTTGGTTCCCGGTGTTATTGCTCATTCGACCCGCTCCACCTCCCTACATTTCGTCAATTTTTCAAGGAATATTATTTAATGCACTATTTTGTACATTAATCTTATAAGAGATAGAATTACTTTTAAATTTTAACAATAAATAAATGAACAATTAGTTGGGACATCTATAAAAGAAAAATTGATCATCACTTTTGGATGGGGAGATAATAGAAAAAAAAAAAAACCCCAAGTACAACATTGTCCTAAACTTATAGTCCATTTTAAATTATAGAGTATTATTTATGTCTCACGTACAAGTTTATGATCGACTATAATTTTGGATTTGATATTTCGTGTGTGCTATTTTCATGTCTTTTTAGTTTTGGTGTTTGTCTATTTCATTTGGTTTAATTTTCGGTTTTGTGAATGGGTGTTTAGATGGTGTCTTTTTGTGTTTGTAGGAGGTCTCTTGAGACTATTTAAGCCCTTCGAGTTTTTAATTATAAACATATTATTTGTACAAAATTATACTCCCTCCGTTCTAAATTAATTGTCACTTTGACTAAATTTTGACCGATAATTACTCACATATTATAATGAGTTACAATATAAAATTACCTCTATTATAATTGTTAGGAAAATATCTTTCTAATGACGTAATTTCATATTGTAACTCATTATAATGTATGACTAATTAACGATCAAAATTTAGTCAAAGTGACAATTAATTTGGAACGGAGGTAGTAAAAGCAATAGCATGCTCTATTTGTTTTATATTATTTGTCTCATTTGGGAATTTCACAGTTAAATAATATTGGAGACCATGACAGTAAATTGAGACTCTACTCTTTTGTGTATTGTCATACTACACTTATCGCAATTTCCACACTAACTACAAACTGTTACATATCAGTATATTACCATAACATACCACATTTTACCATAACATACATAATTTTCTCTCTCCTCACTTTTGTTACTATTTTCACTTTTCTCTTTTCTCACATAAAGTCATCAATCATTCTTACTACAAATTTTATCACAGCTTACCACACTGGATTACATCAACATCATATCGGACCATCCATACTTTTACTATACCCTACTATTACTTTTACCACAACTTACCACACATTATCACACTATCCACATTTTTTACCGTACCATACTATTACCACGCTTTACCTACCGAAAAAAGGACATGACCTAAGTGATAACTAAAGCGCAAATTATAATATAATATAAAATCGTCTCACTTAAACTTATCGTGAGACGAACTCTTCATAGAATGACTTATTTAACATTTTACCATGACTAATGAGTAATATTGGAATCACTTTTTAAACATATATGACTAATAATTTATCAACCTGTGACTTTTATTATAATCAACCTAAATAACTTATTGATCATTCTAAATTCACAAATAGTTACCACAATTTTATACGTTTTACGATAAATTTTTTGACAAACCGGTGTCATCCCTAAGTAGACCTGTCAATTCGGTCGAGTAGACGAGTTTCGGGTCGGTCGTATATCGAGTTCGAGTAAATACGAGTCGGGTGTATTTTGGGTTCGGGTAAATGCGGGCGGTGTACTCGGTTTCAGGTCAACCCAACGAGTTATGATTGCGACATTTTTCCGTTTTTCTTTTAAAAATATGGTCTCTAAATACTATTTTTTGTACAATATACATAATAAAATATGATTATCTTCTAGTAACGATAGATTATTATAACTATTTTAACTTAAATTAGAGAAATAATAAATAAATAAATTGCGTTTATAGTTTAATAGTTAAAAATTCTAATGAAAAGTTACAAATTCTAATAAAATTGAACTTTGAAAGTTAATTTTCTGGGTTAAACGGGTGGGTCGGATTTGACCTAATAATTTTCGAGTTCGATATATTTCGAATTTAGTTGAAAAAATCTAATTTAAAACTTAAAAATTTCGGACGGATTCAAGTCGAGTGATCGGATGTCTAAAGCATAGGGTGCAGTATTGAAAAGAGGAAGAAAAGGTAGGCACGCGTGGTACTTTGTGTCGTTTCTGAAGTTGTTGACACTTGGCGAAATAATAAGAGATTTATTTTTGTTTGTAGGGAATTTTTTTGAATTAATTTATGACAAACATTTATGACTTGACAACACTTACTATGAAGCATCATTGACTACTGTGTACTTGTTTGTCCTTTTCTTACTTTGTCTGTAAAATCATTAATTACGAACTACACTCTCCCTATTTATTTTGACTATAAAGATTCTGTTTAGCAACACCGAAATTAACTCATATAAAATAATAAATCGGAATATAAATAGTAGAATCGTATCGAAAATTTTGAAGTATAAAATTGTAGGATCATAAATAAAGATTGAAATTTTAACGACTATGATCCATATATGCATTAATTTTATTTTCAATATTCACTTTTTTAATTTAGTATAACATTATAAAATATATTTCTTAATTTCAAAAAAAATTACAAAAAAATTAAAAATTAAAAATTAAAAATCTTATATGCGTTAATTTTTATCTTCAACATTCATTTTTTAAATTTAGTATAACATTATAAATATATTTCTTAATTAAAAAAATTTTTATAAAAAAATTTAAAAATTAAATATCTAACTCTAAGTTTTAATTAGCTTAGTAAACAAGTATATTGTGAAAAATATTTATTTTGAATTTTTTCAAAATAAATTAAAATTAAAAAGCATATTTTATAATTTTATGTCAACTGAAAAAATTAACGGACGAGTAAGATTTATTTTACTATAAGCAATAGCAATTGAATGTTTGTATTGGTTGTTTACAATTAGTTGTTTGACTTAACTGTTTTGTATTAGTTGTTTGAATTGGTTGTTTGGAAAACCTACGTTTTGCAAAATTAATTGTTTTTGAAAACTTAATTGTTGAATTTCCATTTATAATCCATCACCAATTTGAAGTAATGTGTACCAATTACTTCTATTATGACATGTGTGTAAATTTTGGTAGTTTTTTTTGGGTTAAATGGTAATTTATATAAACAATCAATCTAATAAGTTGCTCATATCAGCCTATTCTAATCATACTATTGGACTCAATTAGTTTTATTGTAGTAATGTTCACTTTAACATTTTTTTCAATAAAGTGAACATTACTAATGGAAATTCAACAATTACATTTATCAACTTTAGGTCCCGTTCTTTTATACGGCTGGCTGCGGTGCGGTATGGAGAAAATGTACTAGATTGTGGTGGGTTGAGAAAAATTGTGGATTGTGGTGAGTTGTGGTGGAATATGGAAAGTTTAACTTTTAATAAAAAGATAAATTAAATTAGAAAAAGTAGATTGTGGTGGTTTGTGACGGATTGTGGTGGGTTGTGATGAAATATGGAAAGTTGCGGTGCGGTGTGGCACTGCAGCCTGCCAGCCGCATAAAAGAACGGGGCCTTACTATAGTAATGTTCACTTTAAATCACGTTGAGAACTCATATATATAAATTAAGTTAATACTAAAAACACATACACATGTTAAATATTTATTATAAGTTGAAAAGAACAAGTTTAGAGAGGAAACAGTAGCCCTTAAACTGCAAATCGAGCATGCCCAACAGAGGGACCCAACGAATGAGAATTTGCCGCATCTGAGGTATTTGGTGGCGGAACTATAAAAGAGGGAAGAGGGAAGAGGAACAATATTGGGCGCATCGCAGTAGACAAAGCTGGATGAAAGAGGGGGATAGGAACACAAGTTTCTTCCATGAAAAAGCATCCCAAAGGAGAAGGAGAAACAGCATAGTAACCATTAAGGATGAGGTAAGGGAATGGAAGCCTGGTTACGCCCAGTCACATTTTCACATTTTCCCAAAGGAGAAGGAAATTGAAAATATCTTTCTTTGTGCGGTATTTTAAGCACATTTTCACATCTCAGGAGAACATTGACACAAACTCAGTCACAAGCTTGGTTACGCCCCTAGTTTCCGAGGAGATGAATGTCATGCTGAGGAAACCCTACATAGGAGAGGAGATCTACCAGTCTCTTCTACAAATGCACCCAACCAAGGCCCTGGGCCTTGATGGTATGTCAGCACTCTTTTATCAAAAATTTTGGCATTTAGTAGGAAGAGATGTTGTATCTTTTGCTCTTAGTGTCCTTAACAATGGGGTGAACCCATCATTGGTCAACCATACTTTTGTGACCCTAATCCTAAAAGTGAAAGCTCCCATGACTACCAAAGATTTCCGGCCTATAAGCTTGTGTAATGTGGTGTACAAACTCATCTCAAAAACCATCGCAAAAACCATAGCAAATAGGCTTAAAAGTGTCCTACCCCACATTATTCATGAATCTCATAGTGCTTTGTGCCGGGGAGGTTGATTAACGATAATATTCTTGTGGCCTTCGAATTCGAACACTTCCACTGCCTTAAGAAAAGGCCGAAACATGTAAAGAGGGGTCATATGACACTAAAACTCGATATGAGTAAAGCGTATGACAAGGTCGAATGGAGTTTCATTGAACAAAAGATGAAGAGTTTAGGGTCTGAGGATCAGGTAGTTGAATTGATTGTGCGGTGTATGTCCTCTGTCAGTTACCAATTGTAGATTAACGGTAAGCCTTCGGACGGAATAACCCCACACAAGGGAATCCGACAAGGCGACCCTTTGTCACCTTATCTCTTTCTTATCTGTGTAGAAGGTCTATCGGGCCTAATATGTGGCAAGGAAGCCAGAGGTTTAATACATGGGATGAAGTGGCCCACACTGCACCGACTGTATCTCACTTATTTTTTGCAGATGACAACCTTCTAATCGTCTGGGCCACGGAGGAGGAAGCGCTGCAAGTGATGGATCTTTTGAAAAAATATGAACGGGCATTAGGACAGATGATTAATGTGGATAAGTTGGAAGTCTCCTATGGCCGAAATGTGGGCGAACAAACGAGGAATATGCTCCAACAGAGTTTGGGTTTTAAGGCATTTGAGACTCATGACCGATATCTAGGCATGCCAACGTTCATTGGAAGATCAAAGAAAACAATTTTTCAAATGTTCTAAGAGAGGGTTTGGAAGAAACGAAAGGGCTGGAAGGAACAACACCTCTCAAAAACGGGTAAGGAGGTTTTGGTTTTAATAAAAGTAGTCATACAAGCGATCCCAACATATGCGATGCAGTGCTTCGAGCTGCCAATCTCAATTTGTTCAAATTTAGAAGGAGCCTGTAGACGTTTTTGGTGGGGGAAAACGGATGAAGCGCGTGGGGTTTGTTGGATTCCTTGGGAGAAGATGTGCGTTGCAAAGGCGGAAGGAGGTATGGGATTCCGAAAATCCCAATGTTTCAACGAAGCCTTACTAGCTAAACAAGCATGGCGTCTTATCCAATTTCCGGAATCGCTTGCTGCAAGGGTCATGAAGGCGAAATACTGTGCGAAGGGGACCTTATGGGATGCTTCCCTAAGACACCAGCCAAGTTTCTCATGGAGGAGTATCCTTGGGGCGAGACCGTTGATTGAGGAGGGACGCCTCTAGAATATAGGGATGGTGAAAGCGTCAACATTTGGGTGGATAAATGGCTCCCTCGATCTCCGAATGGAAAAATCACATCCCAACCAAAAATGCTTGAGTGGAACGCGAAGATCTCATAGCTAATAGACTATGAGCAACGGGTATGGAGGAATGACCTGCTAGGATTATGCTTTGAGCTACATGTGGTGAAGGAGATACAATCTATACCAATATGCACAAATCCCGAGCAAGATACCCTTATATGGAGGTTGACGCATGATGAAAGATTTACTATGAAGTCCGCCTACGCCCTAGCCATAGAACTAAAAGTCAGAGAAAAGGGTGAGGTGGAGTCACACTCGAGAGTGGGAGAGAAGGACGGAAAACTCCTGTGGAACGTGATGGCAGCACCGAGAATGAATCAAACACTGCGTACGGCGTGTGAAGAACGACCCACTACCGACCAAGGTCAACCTGATTAAACGGCAATCGGAGGTCGACCAGTGTGTAGCACATGTGGGGAGGATTACGAAAACAACAACCACATATTTTTGGACTGCAGCTGGGCAAGGCCATTTTGGAAGTTCAGTGTGCTCCGAATAGAAGTGGAGAAGCTAAACAACACAAATGCTGGGGATTGGATTATCGATCAATTGAAGGTGCTTGACAAGGAGAAGAGTGGCATCCTTGTTACTCTAGTATGGGCAATTTGGAGAGCAAGAAATATGTGGCTATTTGAGAAAAGGAGAAGTGATCCGTTCGAGACGGCAGTTAGAGCAACTAACATGCATAATCGATACCTTTAAGGCGAATGAACAACCCTAGCCGCACCTGACAGCATCACGATCGTTACTGGAATGGAGAAGATCGAATGAGGGATAGGTTAAAATCAATGTTGATGCCTCCATTGACAACCATGGGAGACGTGGTTAGGACTTCGTGGCAAGGGATGGCACAGGATATGTATTGTGAGCAGCGATGAGGTGGATGGAGGTGGCGTGGGGAGTGGAAGAAATGGAAGCAGGCGCAGTTAGGTGAGGACTACAATTGGCTAGGAACAGAGGCCTCCAAAAGATTGTGATGGAATCGGAATGCAAGCTGGTAATAGAGGGCTTCCACGGACAGCAGGGAGTGACCCCATCGACGAGAAGAATCATCAGTGATTGCTCAAGCTTAATCCCCTCCCTTAAATCATCAGGGTTGAACGCTAATAGTAATAAATGATTGGGGCGTCTTAACGCCTTTGCGTCAAAAAAGAAAATAACAAGTATTTTTATTATTCATACATAAAAGCTAGAAAGTACGACCGTATAACTAAATTGTATCAAACTTAAAACCTTTTACTCCTACAATGCAATTTTTCCATGAAAATTTATTATAATTAATTTATCATAATGAATAATGTCACTAATTCATAACATTGAATTCAACTCAACTCATATTCGAATCCAATAATTCATCTACCAACTCTGCTATAGTAATATATATGCTTTAAATCGCGTCGAGAACTCGTAATTACGAATTAAGCTAATATTAAAAAGGGTTTTTGGATGATAATATACCGATCTTTGGGGTGTTGGATTGTAACATACCAACCTTTACTATTGGACAACAATATCCTTGACCTTTGTACCTAGGTGACATTATTATACCAATAGTAACTAAGGGGATGGTGAACCGGTCTCCATGTGCGCTAACGTGGCTGGTGAAGGGAAAAAAAACTGTCACAAACCAATAACCCCACGAACCCCTTAGTTTTTCTCACTAACCCACATTAAAAGACATTGGTTGGTTGTGTGTTATGTCAGTATGAAGACTGGTTCACCACCGCGTTAGTCACTGTGTTAGGGCCGATTTCTTTTAATGTAGGTTAGTGAGAAAAGCGGAGGGGTTAATGGGGTTACTGGGCAAGGGTTGGTTAATTTCCCTCCACCTGTCACGTCTAAATAGAGACCAGTTAACCAGTTACTACCCCTTTAATCACTGTTGGTATAATAATCTCACATAAGTATAAAGTTTATGGATATTGTTGTCCAATAATAAATGTCGGTATATTACAATCCAATACCCCCAAAGATCAATATATTGTGATCCAATATCCCTATTAAAAACACATACCTCAGAGGACATATCAGCAACAAGAGGAGCAACAGCACCCGCGCCACCTAATCTACTCATGCTAAGAACCTTCACTTGGAGCTGGAGAAACTTCACGTAGTCGATAATCTCATCCAACATTGATGCCTTGTCCGTCTAATTAAATATATTTAGTGTATGTTAGTTGAGATTTTATGAACTAATGATATATTTGCTTCTCTTTTAGGAAAATGTTTCACATTCTTTTTTATTCTTTTAGAAATGATATAATAATGATTGTAGGCAAAAGAATGTAACAAATAACAATGATCATCATTTATCATTACTTACTATTTATTAAAAAAAATAAATAAGTCACTTACACAATCTCATCATGACCAAAACTTTTAATCTTGGATATATTATACTTCTATCATTGTTAGGGGAGGGGGATTTATAAAGAATGATGATACGCATGATATATCCACGTAAACATGCCAATCTTCTTTTGTAAAAAAAGAATGAGTTTTTGTCACATTACTATTGTGATTGAGTTAATAAAGAAATATATAAGGGCCTTCAGTTAAATAAATAAACTTGTAAAGATCTTTTCATAAATGTGAAAGAAAAATTTTAATATTTAAAAAAAGTCTGAGTTTATAAAATTAACAAATAAATAGAAAAAAAATAAAGAAAATGATTTGTTTTACAAATATTTAATAGAAAAATAAAGCAACAATAAATATTCTTTAAATAAAATGATTTTTTTTTTAAATTGTAGCATTTTTGTAGAAATTGTTTTATTCTAAAAATGAATCAGGATGTAAAAATAATTTTCAAAAATATAAATAAAATATAATTTTAAAAATGATGGAAAGTTAGCAATTTAAATATGATTGCTATATCTAATTTTTACTTTCATAGTAGTGATGTGACAAATACTTTCTTTTAGGAAAAAATTTAGCAAGCTTATGTGGGAATGTCATGTCATAAAATATGGTTATTAATCATCTTGACGCAGGACGCATATCACAATTGTTATGTTCATTTATGAGAATCGTAAAATGTGAAAGACTGAGATTATGAGTTAGGGAGGGATGACAAATGCATATCAAGAACGTTTTAGTAATTGTATACTTATTCCCAAACATCCTCCCACATACTCCCATTTTGGATTACCCCATATAACAAACTAAAAAGTCGAGAATTCATAAACATGTTTTTATTTTACTCCCCGTTGTAAACTCTCATTCACATTCCCATTATGAATGCACATTTACGTGCTTATATTATATACCAAACAGATCGTGATGTAAATGAAGATTGAAGAGGTTCGTTTCGAAATATAATCTAATTCTAAATTAAAATTTTTCTGAAAATGCAAATATAATTATAGATATAAAATAAAATGAAGACATATTTTCCTCAACTTATTTTTATTGTGCTTAGTTATTCGTTTTCTAACTAATTTCGAACTAATTCCTTAGTTTTTTTTATAAGAGATAATTCTTTTACATAATTTATTTTGATTTTTTTCCTAAACTTATTTTAAAAAATATATTAAGGAGATAAAATTCTAAAATTTTTACTCATATGGAATTTGAGTTGATAAGGTAGGTTCAACAACCCAAAAAAGTGGAATCATCCCGTTTACTCCCTCCTTCCTATTTTATCCGCCCGACATTAAATATTTCACAATCTCTAATATCTTTTTTATTAAAAATTTCATATAATAATATTTTATTAAAAAATAATAATATTATATTCATAAAATAGTACTTTTTGTTATAAATAAAATGCCAACAATTTCGTATACTAGAGCATTATATATTTTGAAAAATTACCGGTCAATTTTTTTTAAAATTTAACTAACATATAGATTAAGATTAGATGATAGATAAAATAGAAACAACGGAATATTTCATATCTCGATCAAACGACAGGGAATCTATCAGCATCACACTCCCTGTCCCAATTATATAAACTTTGATTAATTAATTAATTAATAATTAATTATTAATCATCATTTTAACCCATTACTTTAATCATTCACTGATTACCCAATTATTTAAATATTAATATTAATTATTCCATCCTCAACTGTCCCTCACCGATCACTTCTGAGCACATAACCACGACGTGCGTAAGTGTTGGTAACAGATTTTTATTTTTATTTTTACAAGAAAAAACCATATATTATTTTTAAATTATGATAGATCTCTTTAATATTGTATTTTATTCTGTATTTGGAATGAAGATATGATTATATTATTGATTGATGAGTAAAAACAAAAAATAGGGAGTTAGGGTTTTGGTTTACTCGGTTACTCCCTCCCTCGTTCGCAAATTATTTGTAATTTTAGCCGTAATTTATAAAATTGAGAAAAACTCCATTTTTTTATTAATTTACTTCTTGAAAATGTAGAAAAAAGGAAGAAAAATGGTGAATGAAAAGGAAGAATCGAAAAATATGTAATTAATAAGACTAATTTGATAATTAGTAATTAATATATTATTGAAATTATAAGGTAATAGATGTTATGAAAAAAAAATAATAATTAAAATGACATATAAAATGGGAATGAGAGTTTTTTTTACCTTGTTAGCATTGGGGACAAGTTCTTGTAGAGCTTTCATCCTTTCAGCTATTCTCTCCCTTCTTAGCTGCAGTTTAATCAACATATTATTATTATTAGAACCGACAAATAATTACCTAAAAGTCTTAAAAAAACTCGAAACCATATTTTCAAAAAATAAAAAAACATTGGACGTAAAATTTCCATTCAGCATTCAGTTAACCCCGACCCGAAATACAACCCTAAATTTGACTATATGATATGATATATTATTATTAGAACCAACAAATAATTATCTAAAAGACTAGAGAAACTCTAAACCATATTTTCAGGAAAAAATAAATATCGGACATAAAATTTTCATTTATTATTTAGCTAACCCAAACCCAAAATAAATTGAACAAATGTTTAATAAACCCTAAAATTGACTCAATTAATATGATATGATACATATTCCATGGTAAAGATACTCCCTTTATCATCATCTAAAAAAGTGTCCTCTTTAAGCAATAAAAGTTGTTAAAATGAGCATCATTTGAAACATAAAACAACTAAAAACAAGTCAAATTATTTTCTAATACTAATCAATACTAGTAGAAACAAATTTAATGTCCCAACTTTTCATCTAACGAAGGTTTAAAAACTATCTCTATGTTATTCTTTCCGTCCCAAAATAAAAATCCAGTTAATAAGTTGGACCTTTACAAGAATGCTTTGTGTATATATATTATTATTTTATGTCGATTTTAGATGAAAGGAAAGAAAGGACTTACTCGTTCAGCAATGCTATGAGGGTCGGTGGCTTGGCCTCGGCGTGCTCTAGGCTTATTCTGTTTCTGAGATGCCGTCGCGCCAGTGCCGGCGGTCCCACTACTCCCTCCGGTCGAGGCACTTGGAGGCGCCGGCGCAGGTGGTTGGTTCATCCCCGCCCCCGAACCTCCATAGTTCTGCATGCACCCACCAAGTTACATTTAAAATCAGGACCCACATTGAGAGTTAATGTATTTATTTATAATATGCTCAATTCATTCCCTAATAATTGTCATTCTTTTTAGTTTCGTAAAAATATCAACTTGAGAGTTAAGGTGACATACATTATGGAAAATGAGAGTAATTTTAACCATAAATTATGTTTAGACCGACCTGAGCAGCCCCACCAGCGCCCGGGTGAAACGCCGGCGGCGGCTGGCCTGGAAGAGACCCAGCGAACCCGTTGTACAATGCTTGTACGGCTGCTTCTCCTGCTCCCTGAAAACCAAACCAATATTATCTTTGTTCATTAATAAAACTTCAATTTTTGCATGAAAATGGCAAAATTTTCTCATCTTAAAAACCCAAAATAAAAAATGCATCACACAAATTACTTTAAAAAATATACAGTAAAATAAATGTAATTATTCGGAAGGAAATCTCTAAAAACCACACATTTTTATCGATCAATAAAATTTTCATATTTTTCAAAAATATAACAACAATAACAAATCCTTAGGGGGACACTATTGATTTTCTTTTAACAAATATAAAACCAATATTTCAAAATCTTGTTTATGCCTCATGCGAATTATCAAAGGATTTAGATATAACAACTTTATCCAGAAATTAATTCAATTAAAATGTTACTACTATTCATGAAAAAAAAGCTCTTTTCTTCTCATAATACACGACCAAAAAATACATCACATGACCCAATTTCAAAATCCACGAACAAAATATGTACTCCCTCCTTTCCATATTCATATTCATTGTAATTCAAACGTCATTAATTTGATTGTACAAAAGTATTATTATTTGATTCATATAATGTTATTTGGTAAAATATATTATACAAAAATTAGTAAAATAATTAGAAAAATTAAAATGAAATGGAGGGAGTAACAAATTTTGTGAGAAATAAATTTCTAAACCATTATCATTGTTCTTCTTCTTCTTCTTCTTCTTCTTATATTATTATTATTATTATTATTATTATTATTATTATTAATGCATGAATTAATGAAATAATACCTGGGATTTGAACGGAGAGGGGTGGCCGGAATCAGGGTCGGTGGTGGCGAGGCTGAGCGGCAGCCCCGGCAACATCGCCGAGTGCAGCTGCTGCTGTAACAGCTGCATCGCCGTCGCCGGCGACGGCGACTTCCCTCCTCCGCCGTACTGAAACCTCCCGTCCCCTCCACCGCCGCCGTCAGGGTCGTCGTGGTTGGCGTCGTCTCCGGCGGACTTAGGGAGGTCCGACGGCGCCCAGCTGGGGATCGCCGACGACAGAATCTGGTCGAAGAAGTCGTTCGGAGACTGCTCGTGGAAATGCCCTCCGCCTCCGCCGCCGCCTCCGCCGCCGTGGTGGTGGTGGTCGACGTCGAGGGAGTGGGAGTGGGAGAGGAGGGAGTTCATCCCGCCCTGATCGCCGCCGCCTCCTCCTCCTCCGCCGCCGCCGTCCATGGATTGGGGGAAGATTGAGTGCTTGAGTTGGGTTTTAATGGCGGACGAAAAGAGAGAAAATGAGAGAGAGAGAGAAAGAGAGGGGTTAGTGGGTTGGAGAGGAGAAAGGTGAGAGATATTATATATATATATATATATATATATATTAGTAGGATTTTAAATTTAGGACTCCTACTACCAAGCAAGTACTTGTTTGTTTTTTTTATATCACTTTTTGAGTATTTTTTTGGGTTTTATATTTTATATTATTATTAATAATATTCTTTTCGTTTGGTACAGGCGATGACCTTGTTTGGCAATAAGCTGGTTATATTGTTAGAATTGGATTGATTGTCGAATTGATTGATTTAGTCGGTCAATGGTTCAATTGGTTTGATCGGTTTGGTCGGATTAGATCGGTTGACCCAAATCACGATTGAACTGATCAAAATCAGCATGAATTGACCATGAGTTAAAGAGAGTTTCATATACTTCTAGAATAATTAAACTACCAAAATAATTGAACGCATGAACGGGTCAAAAACCGCAGTGAACTGGTCAAAAATGGGAATGAACATATTAAAATGCAAATTTTATGAAATTAAATTACCAAAATTCTGGTTTGATCATGAACCTCCCTGTTCAACCATTTTTGCCTTTTTTCCTGGTTAAACCTATTATTCGAGCTAAACCTGAAACCGGACTAATAAGCTTGTCGGTTCATGGTTGAACTGATCGGTTCGATCCGGTTTTTGCAACATAGTCAAGTGGTAACCGATAGCTGTTTGGATTAGTTGTTTGACTTTAGTTGGTTGGGTTAGTCACGTAGTTGATTGCAGAAAAAATGTTTATATAAAGTAGCTTTTTGTGAAAAACTACCTCAAAAAGGTGCATCAAATAACTTTTGAAAACTAGCTTACATAAAAAAAAACTAATATGAAAAGTTACTTAATTACCAAATGCCTCAAATAACTTTTTAACATTGATAAAAAAACTAATAGTATCCAAGAAGGTAAAAGTTACCCAAAAAGTTGGGTAGCCAAATACTTCCCATATTTGGTAAATAGTTGTTAATTGTTGGCTATTGAATGCTTGCTATTAGTTGTTAAGATTGAATGTTTGTATTAGTTGAATGTTTGTATTAGTTGTTTGGATTGATTGTTTGGAAAACTCGGGTTTAGTAATGTTGACTGTTTTTAAAAAGTAATTGTTAAAATTTCATTTATAACATTTATCACCAATTTTAAAATTGTATACATCAATTACTTTACAATGACATGTATGTAGTTTTTGGTAAATTTTTAGGTTAAATGATAATTTCTACAAAACATCCAATTCAATAAACTAACATTTATTTGGCATATTTGACTTGGTCAAATCTTTTAATAAGCTATTTTATTCAATAAGTCATTTAATAGGTTGTTTAACAGACAGAACCATAATTTGTCATCTTTAAAATTGACAAACTTCAAAAATATTGATAATAAAATTTTCAATATATAGTCTCTTGTTTATGCTATTGCAATTGTTAATAAAATATTATATAAGAAACTATTAATCAATAAATGACATTAGACACTTAGGACAATCAATTGAGATCATGTTCTTTTGGATGGTAAGTAGACTCTTACCTATCTTTACCGTAACTTACCATCCAAAATAACATTATTATATCTTTAGGTAATTTATAATTAAATTTTTCTATTCAACTCGCATAATTTATTTAAAAATAAAAAAGAAACAGGTGATATCACATTTACCTAGCTTCACTAATTTACCTTACCTACATTTTAGTTACACTCAAAAGGAACCCCAAATTAAAATGTGTGTACCGAAAAGAGGTCATATGCTTTGTTTATTTCGAAATCCCAAATTTTTTGACACACCTAATATTCAATAATATGTACAAATTTAGCATTTTATTACGTCCTCATTATTCATAGAGTTTGCTTCAAATAATGTGACCGTTCAATTAAAAATATCGAGTTGTTTACTATTAACAATGTGATCATTCAATTTTATATATTTTGAACTATAAAATGAGGTACATATATATCACATATTGGACATAATTTGTCCAAGTTGGGTGAACCCTCAAAATCATCAAATAAACCATACCAATAAAGAAACTAAAATTAGCTTGAAAAATAAAAAATAGGAAGATAATTTCCTGATTTCTAGCTACCTTCCACATCTAGGCAGCATATCCTCCCCCACGTTTTCCCCTCAATATGGTTATAATAAACTACTATTAGTTTTCTTTGATTTTCTATGATTATTATTATTGTTGTTATTATTATTATAGTATTTTTATTTAGCATTGTGATACTTTATAATAAAAATCGTGACTAAAAAATTGTAGATTTAAAATATAGATATAAAATTCAACTTTTTCAATGACTAATGCTAATATTACTAAGGTCCGACTCCAATTTTTTCTATGATTTTGCATCTTTCTTTGATGACTCTACATCTTTATTACTGATGGAGAACCTCATAATATGTGTTATAGTGATTTGAAAGTCGATCTTCATCCAATATATTAGAGTATACCAACTGGACAAAACTCTAGAAATAGACCAAAAAGCATAAATAAGAGTATAAATGTATAATAAAACTTTTACAAAAGAAAAGACTAACTTTATTTGTGTAAACGTAAAACTAAACTAACAATTATTATAAAAGTCAATCAAATAAGGATTTACCATTAATAAAAAATAATCGATAGCAACCTCTCCAAAGAAGTGGTGGCTAGTATTGACCTATCGTGCCCCCAAAAGATGAAACACACATGTACTTCCTAAAAATAAATGCATGAATGCAAGTTTTCTTTTCTTTTCTTTTCTTCTTTTCTGAATAAACATTAAAATAAAATTCTTTTTATTTTATATAGGGGTTTAAAAAAAAATTAAAGGATTATAGTTAATAAAATATTAAAGAAAATGCCATTAACATCCCATTTTCTCTTAGATCTATGTGGTGATGATATTTGGCAATAACAAATATTAGAAAGATGACTATGAGAGGATCATGTAGGGCGGTGATGATGATAGTTGGGAAACAAAAGCCCACATGTTAAGATCCAAATGTATGGGATGAGACATGATCATGGTTTTTATATATCCATCTTATTGTGAATTTTATTTATTTTTTAATCGAGCAAACAACGATATGATACGAGTGAGAGACCTTTCTGCCAAGACGTCTTTTTAAGTTATCCGTGTGTAAAATAGGGGAAAAAAACTAGAGACATATTATAGTTTCATGTGATATCATTATTTGAACTATGGTCTTGATTGGCAATATAGTATGATGCAGAGTTGGCTTCCTGATAGATATGTTGTAAAGTAAATTCCTCCAGTCGATTAAAAAGATTTTTGACATCTTTAATAATCATGTTGATTTGTCATGAGATGTGAATATAAGCTTGGATGACTTGGATGAGAATCAAATTGTCCCCTTCAATATGGACCTTTGATGATCCAGTCTGAATAGTTTGTTGGAGATCAAAACGGATGGCTAACACCTATGTCATCAGCATGGAGTGTGGCCTAACTGGAGTGGCACCCGCTTTGATTAATCTGCCGAAATGATCGCAAATAACATAACCTGTTATTGAACCTTGATTGTTGAAAGAACCATCAAAGTTTCACTTGACCCAACCAAGATCTGATCGTATCCACCTAATTGGAACATGGTTGCTCGGTCGTTGATGATTGTGGCGGTTGAACAAGGGAAGAGACTAGTCGTGGGACGAGAATTCGCTCCTAGCGCGTCATTATGCAAAGTTTCTCTTAGCGCAAAGGATGACTCTTATGACAGATGGCATTGTTGAAGGCCCAACTGTCATGCTCCATTTAAATGTTCCAAATAAGATAAGTTATTCTTACTCATTAGGGGTGAGTGAGTTTTTAAGAGTGTCGCGAATGATAGTACTAGTGTTGTCTATTGGCAAGTTGAAACGAGGGGTCAACCATGTATGAAACTAAGCAATGCCCCAAACCTTTCTTGTGAAATGGCACTGGTGAACGAGACGACTATCAATCTCCAAAAATACATTAATCGATTTGACTGACCTGAATTTGACATGGACGGTCACACCCAAAATTTTGCGAGCGCCATATAGTGATATAATAAGATGCATTAATCTCAGTTGAAGGAGTAATATTTATTGAGGGACAATTAGGGCCTGTCAAATTCATGGGTAACTCTATTTTATCAACATTTATCAGTTTTTACCTAAATTTACCAAAACTTACCAAAAAATATCAAACTTTAAAAAGAAAAATTAATTTTGATATATTGGCGTAAATTTGTCAAAAGTTATTATTCACTGATGGTCTTATATGTGAGAAGAACGATTCAACATTGACGACGTTGGTTCCGTTTGGCAACTTGGTTGCTTTACGTACCTGAATTCCGTCAAAAGTTATCATTCATTGATGGTCTTATATGGCGTTTAGGGTTTAGAGGACTACGTTTGGCTGATGGCACTTGGACATCAGATCATGATACGATTAAAAATCAAGCATTTCAGTTCTTTTATGATCTATATTATCCTAGCACCATTTTCCCTACAACACGGAAAACTTGTATGGCGACATTATTCCAACAATGCTCGAAGAAATCATCGGAAGATCATAAAGAGCTGCTCAAAGTTGCATTTTCAGAAGATGAGAAGTATACTGAGAGGTTTTTGAACTTAAAGCAGATAAAAGTCCTGGACCGGATGGTATTCCTCCAACTTTTTTTCAACACTATTGGCGGGAGGTTCGACAACAGTTGGTGGAGGTTGCCTTATCTTTTTTAAATGACGGAAAGTTTTTGGGAGAAATTAATAATACAACAATTGTGCTCATCCAAAAGAAAGAGGCGCCAGAGAAAATAAGTGACTATCGTCCAATAAGTCTATGCAATGTATTATATTGAATTATTAACAAATGTGTGGTTAATCGATTGCGGCATGTCCTGAAGGAAGTCATTAGCAGCAACCAAGGAGCTTTTCTACGAGGAAGAATGGGAGTGGGTCACTGCTTAATTGCACATGAACTTTTTCATTCTGTGAAGCAGAAAAGACAAGACACTCAGTATGCTACACTTAAAATGGATATGAGCAGAGCATATGATCAGGTACGTTGGGATTTTCTTGAGGCTACTTTAGGAGCCATGCAATTCCCGGAGAATTGGATTATGCTAATTATGAAGTGTGTTACCACAATTCGCTATTCAGTAATTATTAATGGAGACACCACAGCCTGGATACGTCCTCAGGCTAGACTCAGACAAGGTTACCCACTATCTCCATATTTATTCATTATGGTCATGGATATTTTATCACAAATCTTGGAAAATAGTTGATCAAAGGAATTAAGGTCTTGTGGGAGGCTCCAAAGATATTGCATTTATTCTTTGCGGATGATTCTATTTTCTTTACATTTATGGATTTTGAATATTATACGGAGCTCAAACATGTCTTGGCTACATTTAATTACTGCTTGGGTCAGCTTATAAATGTGGAAAAGTCATCTGTAATGTTTTCAATCGGTTTGCAAACCAGAGAGAAGACTATTTTCAAGATTATATTTGGATATCAGGAATGTCAATATTTTACTAGATACTTGGGAATACCGCCAGTCATAATGAAAAATAAAACGAGTCAGTTTTAATTTTTAGTGGATGCGTTTATGAAACGACTCCAGAGTTGGCTGGCGAGATTACTATCACCAGTAGGGAGATTGGTCCTGATACAGGTTGTCCTATCGGCTCTTCATCAGCATATCTTTTCAATATATCAAATTCCACATAATATACTGGAAAAATTAAATGCTTTGGTCATTTCAATTTTTTTGGTGGAATTCGAAGGGGAAAAAATCAATACATTGGGTGGCACGGGATAATTTGTTTAAACCTAAAGGTATGGGTGGACTAGGAATACGAGAAATAAGGAGCTTCAACCAGGCTCTATTACTAAAACAGGCGTGGAGAGTGACAGAAGGTGGCTCTTCCTTATTGAAGCAAATTTGGCAAGCAAAAGATAAAGTGTCTTCTCCACTATTAGTGCCTGAAACGCATGTCAATACGGATTGGGGATTAAACCAGCCAATTACTTTGTTTGTGAATCAAGAAGGCAGGTTGTCTCCATGGAACAAAAGCTACACAGCCTCTGTTTTCGATACTGAGACAGCTAAACGTATATTACAGATGCCAGTACCATGTGTGGAGCGTTACCGTACGCTTGGGTGGGTGATGATTAGCTTGAGTGAATGAAAGGAATCGATAATCACCAATAACAAGGGTCTTGAACACCCGAAGGAAGGATATGACCCGGAGCAAGGTATTCTACAACTCTAGGCCTAACACCCCACCACTATTATCATAGATAATCCACTAAATAATCACTAAAGAAATGACTTGAACACCACCAAATCACTTGGATAAAGTAACAAGATTTTTGAGAGAAAACTAAGAGGAAATCCTTACAAATACACTAGCATAATTCAAATGTCAAAAACCGTCAAAACATTGTTGCGGGGGTATATATAGTATTGGGGAAAAAATAAACAAAACGCAGCATTTTGGGCCGGAAATCACGCGCAGAATCGGACGCCGCGCGCGACGCTCATCGTCGCCACAACCGCCGTGCCGGCTTGGGGTCGCGGGCGCGACGACCGTCTGTCACGGGCGTGACATTGCTGGCGCGGCCGCGAGCTTGTTCTGTCTCGTTCCCTGGCTGGGCCACTTTGAAGTGTCGCGGGCGCGACGTGTTGGGTAGCGGGCGCGACGCCTTGACCCGGTCGCGATCGTGGTGTGGCGATTGCGGCCGGCCTTTGGCGTGGCTCCTGCCTTGAGTTTATCGCATCGAGGTACTTCCAAGCCTCGACACTTCACATTCCCGGGACGACCCAGCCCGAGCCCGAGGCCTCCGAGGTCGTTGACAAATCTCGAGCCGACGGACACTAAGATGGAATAGACCTGCTAATATGCCCAATGTCCCTGCTGCAATATGATCCTTACTCCAACAAAGATGGCTCGCCGAAGCCACGATAGTGTGATGCTCACCACCCTGCCTTTTGTGAAGGTGCAACGATTCTTGAAAACGAGGGGGTGAGCGGTTTTAGTTCGGTGATGACGGGTCGGGATTTCATCCACCTCGTCTTTAACCGCAATCCCGGCTATGAAAGCTTGGCACCGAACCCGATATGGTTCATACTCCCCCTCTTGAAAAAGAGTTGCCCTCAACTCTTGGGGGGGTTAAAACCGAAGCATTCTTCCTCGCTTGGCTCCATAGAACTTCGAGCATTTCGACCACCACAAATCATCGTGTCGGATATCCAACAAGCTTCAAATCCCACAATATATCCGTCGTCCAAATGCAAGAAAGCGAAAGGAGGCTTGTTTTGTGGAAGAGAGGGGTCAAGGGGCGGCAGAGGAAATTTATCTGGTGCTTGGGAACTCTCAATCTCACTAGGCTTGCTACAAGGCAAAGACAAAGCAAGAGGTAGCTCGTCCTTACCAAGAGCACACTCATCCTGTGTTTCGCTCATCAAGAGAAAGTTCCTCAACTCACTACCCATCCCGGCTTTTGAAGTTTCGGTTTCTCGGGGAGAAATAGGAAGTAGCTTGATCTTTTTGCCTTGATGGGTGAAAGTATAAGTGTTTTTCAACCCAATGTGCACCGTTTGCTTGTCGTATTGCCATGGATGACCCAATAAAATGTGACAAGCACTCATAGGAACGACATCACAAACAAGGGAATCATCATAATTAGTACCAAAAGAAAAATTCACCAAGACTTGCTTAGTTACCTTGATGTCGTTATAGTCATTGAGCCAATGGAGCGAATAAGGTCGAGGATAAGGTACTAATGGCAAGCGAAGCTTCTCGACCATATAAGACGACGCAACGTTAGTGCAACTCCCTCCATCTATGACAAGAGTACACACTTTTCCACCCACGAAGCACCGTGTTTGGAATAACACTTCCCTTTAGGCCTTGTCGAGAGGAGTTTCATGGGCATGCAAAGCTCTCCTCAAAACAAGGGCACCTCCATGAACGGGCGGTACTGGTGCGACGTCCTCTTCGTCACTCACATCTTCCTCGTTGACAATCACCTTGGCCTCCTCTTGAGCCTTCAAAGCTCATCCTCAATTTCATGGGTTTCTTGGATAGTCAAGGTCCGGCGGTTTGGGCAATCCGCTTGACAATTGCCATACCCATGACATTTAAAGCACTTCCGGTCTTCTATTCGTCGAGAAGGTTCCGTGGGAGTAGGCACGGCAGTTCCCTTTCCTTTACCGCTCTTAAGAGTAGGAGTGGACCTAGGAGTATCCCTTTTGCCTTGGAGTGCCGGAGTAGGGAGAAGACGGGTTTGACGACGAGAAGGTGGGCTTAGTTGGTAGCTTGAAGGTGGACTTCTCGTTTCTTCGCCTCTCAACCTTGAGAGCAAGATTGCACAACTCGTCCAACGAGTGATAAGGCTGAACCTCAATCTTCTTGGCAATAGAGGGATCCAACCCCTTCAAAAATCGCATCATAGTTTGCTCTTCGGGTTCTCGAAGGTCGCTTTTGATGAGGAGATGTTCGAACTTCTGAATATAGTCGCTCACGGACCCTTTGCCTTGAGCGAGGGCATAGAGTTTCCTCAAGACATCTTGCTTGTAAGTGTTGGCCAAGAAATGGCGATTTCTCAATTGCGTCAACCGTGCCCAAGAAGCGATTTTCGAACGACCTTCTCGGGCCCGTTGCGCCTTGACATTCTCAAACCAAAGTGAAACGGCTTTGGTGAGTCTCAAACTGGCGACCTTGAATGCTTTCTCGCCGTTGTAATCCTTAGTTTCAAGGATCCTCTCCATCATTTGGACCCATTCAAGATAGTCGTTGGGGTCACTAGAACCATTGAACTCCGGAGTTTCGATCTTGACATCCTGAAAGTCGTCACGAGGGGGCCTAGGACGCATCTCCCGACGAGGACGACGTCACGGAGAACCTCTATCATTGTCACTCGACTCAAAAGTAGGAGGATGACGGATAGAGCTTTGGTCGCGCGTCCGACGCTCATGCCGAGGTGGACCTTGTAGGTTCAAAACAAGGTTGTTCATTTGAGCCGCCATGTTCTCAATAGTTCACTCGAGGGATGTAAGCCGATTCTCCACACTTCTAGCTCGAGGGCTACTCCGGTGGCTTGAATTACTTCGATTGGAGCTAACTTCCTCGGCCATACCGAGAGAAAAGGTAAAGGACGCTTTATGTTTGGGGTAATTTATGGAGTTTGAGGGTTCTTTTGTAGTTGGCAAGTGTTTGGCTAAGGGTTCTTTGGTTTTTTTTTTTTTTTTTTCACTCAGACATTTCATCGAACACCTTGCGTGCACTATTTTCCAACTTCTTTTCAATGCACCAAATAGCTACAAATCCAACAAATACAAACACAATACAAAGTATTCCAATACTCTTGGATTGCAAAGGGAATGGGGAATACCAATATTTGCATACAATTCACAAAAACCAACACTAAAGAACACACTAGCAAGAACAATGAAAAAAAACTCAAGCTAAATGAAAAACCAAAGCTCTGATACCAAATGGAGCGTTACCGTAAGCGTGGGTGGGTGATGATTAGCTTGAGTGAATGAAAGGAATCGATAATCACCAAGAACAAGGGTCTTAAACACCCGAAGGAAGGATATGACCCGGAGCAAGGTATTCCACAACTCTAGGCCTAACACCCCACCATGATTATCATAGGTAATCCACTAAATAATCACTAAAGAAATGACTTGAACACCACCAAATCACTTGGATAAAGTAACAAGATTTTTGAGAGAAAACTAAGGGGAAACCCTTACAAATGCACTAGCATAAATTCAAATGTCAAAAACCGCCAAAACATTGCTGGGGGGTATATATAGTATTGGGGAAAAAAATAAACAAAACGCAGTGTTTTGGGCCGGAAATCACGCGCAGAATCGGGACGTCGCGGGCGCGACGCGCTACTATCCGCCACAACCGTCGCTGGCCGGCTTGGGGTCGCGGGTGCGACGACCGTCTGTCACGGGCGTGACATTGCCGGCGCGGCCGTGAGCTTGTTCTGTCTCATTCCCTGACTAGGCCACTTCGAAGTGTCGCGGGCGCGACGCCCATTGATTTGCGATCGCGGGTGTGTGATTCGCGGCTCGACGCGCTGTTCTTTGGCGTGGCTCCTGCCTTGAGTTTATCGCACCGGGGTACTTCCAAGCCTCGACACTTCACATGATGTAGATTTGGTTCCAAACCTACATCATGGAAGCCAAATACTTAGCTACATTGAAAAGGAGTTTGAAACTATCACATTTGGTTTACATTCGAATGGTCTTAACCATGGAGGAGTGATGATTTGCTCTCTATCTCAAGAACCATAAGGCTATCATAGAAGACGTCCTAGAGTGGATTAATCTACATTCAAAGAGCTTTCATATGGTTCAAGAATCTTTAAATTTGGATAAGAATTGAGAGAGTTATCATCAAATGTAATCTAGCTTAGTTCATTTGTTTCTTTATGATGTCATTCTTGTATTAGATGATGTAAGCTAGTTTACTCCTTTTCTTGATTTGTACACGCCTAGGGGGGGCTTGAGTAGTATAAATAGACCCCTTAGGGTGCCTTGTACATTCATTCAATCATATATCAAATACAAAGCAAACACATGATGTTTTCTCTCTAGTTTTGTGCTAGTGCTTTCGTTACTCTTGAGGGAGAACGAGTCATCCCCTTCTTCTATTCTAAGATTGGCTATCTTAGATGGTGAAAGGAAGGAATTGAAGAGTCTTGAAGGTGGTGTGCCTTTATCCTTCAAGGGAGCTTCAAATCGCCATTATCATTCATCCATCCAAACGACATTCATCAAGAATTCATCAAGAATTCAACAAGAATTCATCAAGAACCCAAAGCATTCTAATCGTCCATCATTCGTTCATCATCATACCTTCATTTGGTAATCATCTTTCATAGTTCTTTCCATCCATTTCCAATCTATTTTCGCCCCTTAAGAACTTTGAGAAGGGAGATTTTCATCTTCGCTTTTAAAGATCCTTAATCCTTTTGTGTAATGTGATCTTGTGATCCCATTATACATCATCACATTCCCAGGACGACCTAGCCCTAGCCCGAGGCCTCCGAGGTCGTTGACAAATCCCGAGCCTCTCCTTACTCCAATAAGGATGGCTCGCCGAGGACACGATAGTGTGATGCTCACCACCCCGCCTTTTGTGAAGGTGCAACGATTCTTGAAAACGAGGGGGTGAGCGGTTTTAGTCCGGTGATGACGGGTCGGGATTTCATCCACCACGTCTTTAACCGCAATCCCGGCTATGAAAGTTTGGCACCGAACCCGATACAGTTTTATGTGTTTCGCAGGATGATCAACTCTGTTGGGGAGATACAAACTCAGGTACGTACACGGTCAAATCAGGTTACAGAGTGCTAGGTATTATTAATGGTATTTTTCAGGAACAAGATATATCTGAAGATGGAAAGTTATGGCGCCGTATGTGGCATAGCAACTTGCCCCCAAAATGGAAAATGCTATTGTGGAAATGTGCAAATAACGCTCTTCCCCTAGGAGAATCGAGATACAAACGAGGAATAGAAGATGCCAATCATTGCTGGCATGATGCGAAAATGGAAACTATTTCACATGTTTTCAAGGTTGCTCTATTGCCAGTCATATCTAGCAGGCTAGTAATTTGGGAATTACGGATACACAAACATATTTGGAATGGAGGAAATGGTTAGAGGATTGGTTGAGATACTTGATGAATACAAACAAAGATGGAGGTACAAGATTATTAAATTTTGTTGTTGTACTTTGGGCAATTTGGAAGGTAAGGAATATGGCCAAATTATCGGGAGTGACGATCACTTCACAAACCATAGAAAATTGTTTATATGATGCGATGAAGGAGATGAAATATTGGGAATGAGTACATAAAAAACTAAAAAACAACCATGTAAAGCACCAGGAGATTGAAGTTTATCGCGAAGGGGTTGATCATATACATTCATGTGTACATTTCATTGTTGATGGTGCCTAGAACGCAAAGACAACTACTGCAGTAGCATGGGTCATTGAGGATACACATATAATATATGGAGCAGAATATAGAGGCAAGGTTTTTTGGGCGTTGCCTGCCATACAAGCTGAACTTGAAGCTGTCCGACTAACATTACAAGTTGCAACAGAAGCGAGAGTTGATGCGGTGGAAATCAAAACTGATTCGGAATTAGTGATTAGATATATTAAAGAACCAACGAACTGTTTGATCCAATGTTCCGCATTAGTCTATAATATACGGGGGATGCTTCAGAATTTTTAGATGTATAGAATAAGTAAGGTACATAGGGATAGAGTTTATAATGCTCATAGACTAGCAAAAAGTATATTAAAAGATATAAATGTATAATTTTTTTATTTTAATAAAATGACTATTTTGGTAAAAAAAAAATATTTAGCAACTTCTTCTTTCTTATATTTTTAAAAAAATCTATAATAGAGAGAGTAATGGTTCATACTTCACACACTCTCAAACTAAGTTGAATATCAATCAAATCTTTGTCTGAATAATTCAAGTCAAATCTCAGTCTTCCTCTTCCCATCACCCTCCCAAATCTCTCTTCAACACTTCTCAACCTTCCCTATTCACCCAAACTTGTAGCTCATTAGCTCAGTGTACTACTCTACTGTATGTATACTCTTTTTTACTGCAATGGAGTTGTTAGTTAGTTACCTACATGCCATTGATTGATGTTGAAATCTGAGCTAGATTTTCTTTTCCCTGAATTTCTGGGCATTTAGTGTTTCTGGGTTTTTGAAATTTTCGATCTGCTGTTGTTGTCTCTTTTTCGAATTTGATTGATTTGGGGGTCAAGAAAGAAGAACACTATGGAAATGGGTTGTTAGTTAGTTAGTTAGCCTGCCGCCATTGATGTGGAAATCTGAGCTTCTGCTGCAAGAGTTTTTTTGTCTGAATTTCTGGGGATTTTCGTGTTTCTGCGGGTGTGTTTCTCTCGTTTGATTGTGCTTGATTGATATCTTTGTGGATCTAGAGAGAGAGAGAGAGATTTGAATTTCTGGGCTGTTCATGTTTCTGGGTTATCTCTAGGTTTTCTGGGTTCTTGACATTTTTGGCTTATTTCATTTGCTATTGATATTCTTGCATTTCTTCTGCTGTTGAGAGAGAGAGAGAGAGAGAGAGAGAGAGAGAGAGAGAGAGAGAGAATTGTGAATTTCTGGGAGTTCATGTCTCTGGGTTTTCTGGGTTCCTGAGATTTTTGGCATATTTCATTTGCTCTTGATATTCTTGCACTTCTTCTGCTTTTAAGAGAGAGAGAGAGAGAGAGAGAGAGAGAGAGAGAGAGAGACAGAGAGATTTCTGAATTTCTCAGTTCATGTTTCTGGGTTATCTCTAGATTTTCCGAGTTCTTGAGGTTTTTGGCTTGTTTTATTTGCTATTGATGTTCTTGCACATCTTCTGCTATTGAGAGAGAGAGAGAGAGAGAGAGAGAGAGAGAGATGGCAATAGGAAGATTTGGGGGTCAAGCAAGAACAACCCTATCTAGACTAGGATGGCAATCCAAGATCCCCAAACTAGGGTTGTGTGCCAAGATGACCGCGGTAGTGATTCTCGGCATGTGTTTCATCTTTATTTGGTCCTTCTTCTCGTCCACCCCGGACGCCCTCACTTCCCAAAGAGAGAGTTTCAGTGATATCTCTGAATCCCTCCAATCGGCTGCGAATTCCGATGAAAAAAGGGCAAACCCTAGTCACTCAACTTCTCAATCTCACCACCACCCAACCACGACCACGACCACCCATCCCCACCATCACCATGGTGGAAGTGGGAGTACCAAAAAACCAACTCTGAAGACCAAAACCCCTCCTCACAAGGTTAACGCGAACGGTTCCCAACCCTTGTCTACTAACGAGCCGAATTCTAAGGAAAGCGAGGGAACCGAGAGAGCCGAGAATGAGGATGATGAAAACAAGGAGGCCGGGGTAGATGGGGAAGGTGGGGAAGCGAATGAGGATGATGATCAAAAGCAAGATCCCGATTTGGAAGATGGGGTGGATGTTAATAGGGTTTCTGAGGAAGATGAACCCAGTTTGAGCTCGAATTCTGGTGTGTCTAAAGGGGGGAAAAAGGGAAAAGGTCCGTTGTTCGACCCGAAAGCACAATATCATTGGAAATTATGTGCCACAAGGAGTAAGCACAATTACATCCCCTGCATCGATATCGAGAGTGCCACAGGAAAGATTCAGAGTTACCGACATCATGAACGTAGCTGCCCTAGAGTACCTCCCATGTGTCTTATCCCGCTTCCGCCTGATGGGTATGAGACTCCGGTGCCATGGCCCGAGAGCAAGCTAAAGGTTACTACATCTGTTATTTTTCGTATGGCTTTTTAACTACTTTTTCTCATTTTGTATTATCTGACAGTTTAGAGTCCCGGTGACATATTAATTGCTGCTTTTCTTGTGTTACCCTTAACATTCACTGAATGAACCCCAAATGTTGATTTTAATTAAGGATACCTATACCTGTCAATTCGGGTGGGCGGGTCGGTTTCAGGTTTGGAAACTGTGTTCAAACCCCTAGACTTTCGGACCGGTTTAGGTCAGGTCACGTTCTGCTTGGTCTAAGGGTACCCTGTTTGTGATGTTGATTTTCCCTCACCACCTTCAAAAATCACATAAACGAAACGGAGGGAGTACCATTTGAGTTATTTCACGTCTTCCATGTACATGAATTGCGTGGTTAGAATTTTGGGATCATAAGTTTTACATCCTGTTGGTGCAGATATTGCATAAGAATGTCGCACATCCGAAACTTGATGCATATGTCAAGGCTCAGAGCTGGCTTATGGAATCGGGAGAATACATTGTGTTTCCCCAAAACCAATCTAGTGGTGTCAATTACGCTGCTCGGCTTCTGGAATCCATCGAAGAGGTATAGTTTTATTGCTTACTATTTTACTTCTTTTTGACAAAGTTTTGTGTCGTTGTGTTTAGACATTCTGTAGATCTCTCAACAGATAGTTTTCTGCTTGATTTATTGCTTGTGTACTTCTACGATTCTACCTGGGATGCAGGCAAAGTTTAGAATAATAATTTAGTAAAAAAAAGAGCAACGGCGTGACTTTGGTGGTTCTAAGTCTGCATCTCTTTGTTGCTAATAGATTTGCTTTATTTCCTATTTTGTCTGTGAATCGTGATTAGTTACTGAGAGGACTGATTCCTTTTATAGGTTTACATGCTTACTAAATTAAACTCGAAACTTATTACAACACCACCATCACCAACTCCCATTGTGGGTCCCACTTTCTCGAGGTGTGGGGAGATCTGTATTAGTGTTGGCGAAAATTCAGGCCAGGGTCAAATTCGGGTTGGTCAAACTGCGCTTTTTTCCGGGTCGGGCTAGGCCGGAGAATTCGGACGAAACTAAATCTGGTTGACATCAGATTTGGACAATAGAAAAAAGAGAAATATTGCGTCTGAATATGCGGCAATGTCAAAATTGGATGAAAAATCTATGATCAAATCCAGTTTTTTCGGTCGGACAAATTCGGTTAATTGGGGTCGGAAAAGATTTTGCCCACTCCAATCTGTATGTGGGTGGTTTTATCTCAACAAGCATCATTGTTTGTGAAGAGACTAATTCCACATGACTTGGAAACTTTGGAGAACGGGACCCACAATGAGAGTTTTGACCTTTTGGCCTCGGTAAGGAAAGTATAAATCCGAAGTCTTATGATTTGAAATGTGTTGGCCACTTAGTTTGTTCGGAATTGATCCTCGTTTACTTATTAGTTACCATATAACCAGCACTACGCGATCCATATCTGATTCTCTGAACTCGATTGTATGATAGATGGTACCGGATATTGAATGGGGGAAGAATGTTCGCGTGGTTCTAGACATTGGAGTCTCAGACTCGGGCTTCGCAACGGCCCTTTTTGACAAGGATGTGCTCACTTTGGCATTGGGGTTGAAGAACGATCTTGTCGACTTGGCACAAGTCGCGATTGAGCGCGGATTTCCCGCAATAGTGAGCCCTTTTGCTACAAGAAGGCTTCCGTTTCCTGGCAGTGTTTTTGATGCAATTCACTGCAGCGGATGCAACATACACTGGCATTCAGGTGATACATTGAATTTTCCCGATTCCTTGGTTTTGTTTCTTCTCGTTGTTGTGTTTTGGTGTCTTACTCACTATTTGTATATGTTTCTTGTCGGTACAGGGAGCAAGCTTCTTGAAGTGAACAGGATTTTGAGACCCGGTGGATACTTCATCTTGTCAGCAAAGCATAACAGCATTGAAGCCGAAGAAGGTTAGCCCAAACCACTAATAATTTTCATTGAAATAGTTATAGTTAATAAAATTAATGGGTAAAGTTTGTCAAACGAGACATGTTTTTGGGTAGAAGGTAGTATAGGGAAATCGAACACCAATAAATAATGAGGCAGATATCTTTCTTTTATATCTTCTTGGTTAGTGTTCCATGGAAAACCATTCATATCGACCGAAGTTGAACAGAAAATCTTGATATCTTTTACATACACTTAATGACTTTATGTGGATAAAACCTCCTAATGCACACCGATATCAATTTTAATGTCAAATATTGTGTTTGTCACAACTTTATAGGTTCGTGTATAGTTTAGCGGTTGCTTGCCCTTAAATACTAGTTTTGTTTCTAAATATTTCTCACTTTTGACTTTTCGTGGTGTTTAGTACTCCTATTCCACTTGGACTGTTGATTTCTATCAATATATTTTCGAGAAAATTATAAGGTCATGTTTTTGTTAAAGTGTTTTCTTACTGCAAACCTAGTGATGCTAGTTTCATATAAATTAGATTCAGTGGTCGCATCATCATTTCTGTAGTCTTACATTGATTTTTCTTACCAGCCATGAGTTCGCTCACTGCATCCATTTGCTGGAATGTCCTGGCTGATAGAACCGATGAGGTCACTGAATTAGGTGTCAAAATCTACCAGAAGCCGGAATCGAATGCTATTTATGAGCTTCGTAGGAAGAAGAATCCTCCATTATGCAGTGACAATGAGAATGCAGATGCAGCCTGGTGAGCTGACTTTCTTTTTTCTTGCTTTTCCGTTTTTATGTGTACAAAGTAGCTTGATGTTTAGAGTATAAAACCACCGTTGGGCCTTCAACCAATAGCTTAAGGTTTCGGTTGAGATGGTTCCACATGGTATTAAAGTCAGACCGAGTAAGATGTCTCGGTTCAGAATCTCAACAATCCTTTATGTTTATTTTTACCCAAAATTTGAGTTAGAGGGTGTGTTGGAGTATAAAGCCATCATTGGGCCTTCAACCATTAGCTTAAGGCCCTGTTTGGTAACCAACTTATCAAACAACTTGTTGTAAAAGTTGGCTTATTTGGGCGTCAAAATGTCAAATAGGCTATTCATGTGTTTGGTAAACAACTTATTTGGTTGGTTGTTTTGCCTCAATTAGCCAATTTCCAATAGGCTGGGCTGGTTAGAGCAGCCTATTGAAAAAGACTTTTGTGGAAAATATATTTTAGTCCAAAAGTTGTCTAAAATTACACCATATACCATCCTAAAATATTATTTATAAAGGGTATAAATGAAATTTCAACGAATACTTTTTCCGAAACAACTAACTTTATCAAGCAAACATTTTCCAAACATCCAATCCAAACAGCTAATGGTAAACAGGCAAATAGCCAACAACCAACAGCCAACAACTATTTACCAAATAGGGCCTTAATTATGTATTCTTAGCTCTAAGAGTCTGTTCTTTTTAAGGGTGTGGAAAGGTTGGATAAAATAGGGATTAGAAAATTTAGGTAAAAGTTAAAAAGTTGAGCGTTGACAATATGGGAAGAATAGTTAAATTTGGGTTGGGTTAGGTAAAGGGGGCATTTAAACCCTTGAAAAGAATAAACCCTAACTCTACATTTGAACTCTTGTTTCCCGCGGGACTTTTGCGGTATTGGATTTCAATTTGGATTTGCAGCAAATAAGGCAGATAAAAAAGAACGGATGTTGTATTTAGAACTATTTGGATGTCACTCGAATGATCACTCTAGTTTATATCTTGCATTCTCCTCTTTCCGGAACTGATGCCATGATATGAAATCAGGCATGTTCCCATTAGACATTGCTTGCATTGCGTTCCTGCTGCAATCGAACAACACGGGACCGAGAAGCCTGCAGAATGGCCCGAAAGGCTTGAAAGTTACCCAGATTGGTTAACTGACAAAGAGAAGGTGAAGGCGGACACCGAGCATTGGAAAGCTGTTGTTGAAAAATCTTACCTCACTGGAATCGGGATTGACTGGACGAAAATCAGAAATGTCATGGACATGAAATCCATATATGGAGGGTATAGATTTCTTGACACTTTTTCTCTTCTTCAATTGCTCAAGATTGCTGTTTATGTGATACATGATTTAGGATTTTTGGAATCTAATATGCTTTACTTTGGAAGCAAGTGTTGTGCACAAACCGTACGAGCTATTTGGGACAATTATAAACTAGGATTCTGTTTGAATTTATCCCAAAAAAAAAAGTCAGGCCCTTTGGATGATGCTAATATACTGAACTTTGGGGGTGTTAATATACCCAACTTTGTACATGATCACTAATATCACCCTATTATAGACCTATTGATTGCTTCCACACTATACCATGTTTTGGACAATTTTGTACCATATTTGGTTTAAATTGTCCAAAACAATTAAGAAGTGTAGTACATGAACAATAAATAGGTCCGTAGTAAGGTGATATTACCATCCCAGTGTAAAGTTGGGTATATTATTGTTCAACACCCCTAAAAAGTTTAGCATATCAGCATCTCAAACCCAAAAGTTATCGTGGTTTGTACACTACACCCAAGCTCTATGAAGTGCAATATATTATTGTCCCACTTTATAGTATTGTATATTATCTTGGGTCGATTGAAATCAATCTCTCTAAATTGTAAAATTTAGGGGTAAGACTGCTACGTCTGAGCTCTATACATTGCTTGATGGAGTATTGGTGTTGGTGCTGTTTGTTGTATGGTGTATTATTCCTCAACACCCCTGAAGTGGAATATATTAGCGTCCGAAACTCCCCTTATTTATGACGATAGCCGTGCATTTTCACAGGTTTGCTGCTGCTCTTTCCCAGCAGAAAGTTTGGGTCATGAACGTCGTCCCAGCTCATGCACCGAATACACTCCCTTACATATATGAGCGTGGACTGTTTGGTGTTTACCATGATTGGTGTGAGTCGTTCGGTACGTACCCAAGGTCGTATGATCTGTTGCATGCAGATCATCTGTTTTCCCGTCTCAAACGGAGGTACTTACAATGCCCCTTTTCTTCATCTTTCATCTTTTTTTTTTCGATTGTTGTAAGCCAAAAGGCTAAAAAGTTTTACAAATCACAGCAAACCGCAAAAAACAGCCATCAACCACCTCAAAAAGAAAAATTACAACCAAACACTGCTAAACATAAATAACACAGAAGGACGATCACACCCACGACTGCCAAAATCAACACAACTCAAACACGCTGCTAAAAGATCAAAACATCAGTTTGGTGGATCATCGAGGAATTGCACGCCAATATTATTGCCAATAATCCCAGTTAAACTATCTATCTTAGCATCGATATCTTCAAAACTGTCAACTTCCACACTATTTGCTTGTGTGGCCATCCTAATTTTCTGACCATCCTTATGGCCACGAACAGCACTAGAAGTTGCTTCTCTGACAGCAAAAATGCAAGTAATTTGCATTTTGCGTCGATGAGTTTTCTGGGCATTAATTTTTAGTCCTATTTTCGGAATTAACATTTCCCACCTTTTTGTCTATGAGGACGATAATTTTATGGCTCTTTTCTGGTAAAAGGATAGAAAATACTACTCTTAAATGCGGTCTTTCTCTTATTTCATTTGCTGTTTCCCGAAAACACATCCTTCAAAGTTCAAACCCAGAAAAAACACTTTTTCTCCATCAATGAACCCCAACAACAACAATCCCTCTCCATCTCTATCACTTCCCCCCAAATACTGTATAGTGCGGCTGTTTTCAGTTTTGAGTCGCTGAAAAAAATGAAAAAAATGATAGCTGATTTTAAGATATGGGCAAACTAGTCGACGACAAAGTACCGTCCTCATAAACAATTAGTGCAGAAAACCTTAGGGTGCAAAGTGCAAACTTCCCCGCAAAAAATGCTGGAGCTGAATGTGTTTGTATTTACAATGTTTATAGATGTAACCAACCGGTGGCAATAGTCGTTGAGATGGACCGTATAGTGCGGCCTGGAGGTTGGGTGATAGTGCGCGATAAAATGGTCATATTGGACCCGCTTGAAGGAATATTCCGGAGTTTGAACTGGGACATACGCATGACGTTCGCTCAGGAGAAAGAGGGCATTCTTGTTGCTCAGAAAACGACATGGCGGCCTTGAGATCCTTGGTCACATCTGGTCCCTTTTTATTCCGTTTTCGGTTCATTGAGGTAAGATTGCATATATCTGGATCTCTTCAGACCGTGTGATTGCGGGCCCACACTTGGATCATCTCTGTTTGTTGTGTCATTTTGCAGAATCTCCCTCATTGTCGCGCTGATCCTTCCGGTCTCGGACCTCATTTGCTACGGTGAGCCTATCCCTTATTGACTTTGATTCTTCCTCAAACTGCACATTGTTTGCATGAAACATGTTGAATTGACCGAAGTATAAAGATGTGAAAACTAGACCCGGTAGAAAACATGTTGAACCGTGAGGTTTGACGGGATCCAGATGTAGGCAGTCTTCCCCCGCGTACAGGCGTGCGTGAAGAAGCTGATTCCAGAACATAAATAAGGCAAAGAAAACCTGGTTTTGATGTGAATTAGGGATAAAATTAACCATATTTCGAATGACCTGTTTACCTGGTCATACCAGGCATGTGACCCATATTGTCAGACAGACATAGAAAGGTGTAACTATTGAACCCGGGAGAAACTGAAGTGTATTCTGAAACTATAACAGAAATAAGGCAAACAAAACCCTGTTTTGATGCGAATTAGGGATCAAAATTGATCGTATTTCGAATGAAACATTTACCAGGCCTATATATGACAGCAACATGGTGGCAGACATACAGTTCTTCTGAAACGTCTGAAACAGTATCTTGTGTTCGTCGTGTCCTGGAAGAAGCGATGGAGAGAATCGGCAGATTTGCTTCGTGGGTTGAGAGCTCCAGCTGGAGCATTGTTAATCAAAAGATTAAGTCAAGCAAAGTGAAGATTTATGTTCATAGATTGATTGATTCATTCTTGAAATGTTCTTTTCTTTACCAAAAAAGCTCTTTGTTTGCTGTACAACTAAGGTCATAGATGCTCATTGCTTTTAAGAGATTAATAGGCAAGAAGACACACAATATACAAATGTGATTGCGAAGACTTATTTTGTGTGGGTCATGCTACCGGGGGTTTGGGAAGATCCAGATGTAGACAGACATAAGCAACTGTATCTTGAGAAACATCAGTATTTGCTTTTAAGAGATTAATAGGCAAGAAGACACACACAATTTGACGAGACGACCTATTTAGTGTGGGTCCTGCTTTTGTGGGTCTGAGGAGAACCATATGTAGATAGATGTAAGCAACTGTAACATCAGTATTTGCTTTTGAGAGATTAATAGGCAAGAAGACACAATTCGATGCAACGGCGTATTTAGTGCGGGTCCTGCTTTTGTGGGTCTTGGGGGATTCAGATGTATACAGAATTACAGATGTAAGCAACTGTATCCTAACAAACATCAATATCTGAAGAGAAGTTGATTCCGACGTGCCCACAAAGCAGTAATGTGAGCATATAAAGCCATCTTGGGTGATTTTTTTTAAATTTTTTATTTATGATTATTTTTTTTGATGCAATCCTTACATGAATGGGTTGTATTCCTAAGCTTTTAAGCCAAAATATTTGAAAAGGTGACCCTCCACTCTATCCCTCCACATATTCATTTTTCTAGGGAATTTATTTTTATGAAATGTATATCAATCACTATATTTTGCACACCTATTTTGTCCATGTTTATTATGTCTTTTTATTTATTGTATCATTATGGTTTTTCAACCTCGTTTTACGCTACATCAATTTACAACACACCTGCAGTCTTCACACAACCCACCATAACATACCAATCCACCACAATTTACTACAACCCACCACAATCAACTTTTTCAAATTTATTTTATTTCTTTATTAAAAAGCTAAAATCTTTTTCCAATTACTTTTTCACATTTACCAACACAATTTACAATTATTAAAAACAAAACCCACCACAACTTACCACAACCCATCATAATCCACCACAATTCCACCACATCATACCGCGGCCAGTCGTATAAAAGAACAGGGCCTGATCAATTTGGCTCAAAGCAAACATTAGAGGATCCAATTGCTTTACCTTAGATATTCTTTTATTATTTTCTAGTTTCTTTGTTGGGTAAAAAAACCTGCTTTGATAAGGAAAATAATGGCTACCAATTACCAGGGATGATTCAAGTCATAGTGTTACCTTGATTCCAAATTATAAATTTGGTTTTGATATGAGGGAAAAAAAAGGTGATAACTTATGGGCTTTTAGTGTTTGGAGGCAAAACTCTTGTACTTTTGTTATAAGTCCAGGAATATGCCTTAAAAAAAATTTAAAAATTAGAAATAACCTAAACTCGAACTTCTAACAACCCTATTTGTATTTTATTTTAATTAAAGGATTTTTAGCATTAATATACTGTAAGGGTACTGGACAATATACAACTTCTTTGGATTGTACTATCCCTTAGGAGTGAGTATTATGTACAAATATACGAGTTTTTTTTTTTTTTTTATGGAAGTAAAAAAAAAATTATAGTATTGATAAGCCATATTTATTATCGGTATGAGTAGTTTGGTACTTGCCCTTGGCTCCGTTGCTTGTGTAGTTTGCTAGTGGCTACTGGTTATCCATGAGATAGAGGTGCAATGGAGAAACTTGCTTTATCTGAAATTAAATTCGCGACAGCCGTACACCACTATTTAATTTAAAGTTGTAAAATAAAAAACAAAACACTCATTGACATAATGTATATTATTATTATTATTATTATTATTATTATTATTATTATTATTATTACTACTACTACTACTAGCCCTAGACCCTGCAAGTGGGATATGATAAAATAATTATTTGACAGAAAATAAAAAAAATTAAACTACATACAAATGGGATATAAATTAAAAAGAACGAATATTAATTAGTAATATTATCAAATAAAAACGTACCATGAAGATGTTGTTCAAATAAAAAATACTCAAAAGCAACATTCTTATCTTTTCATTTTCTTCTTCATTATTTTTTTCTTTTTCATTCAAATGGGATTTGTGGTTATTATTATCATTATCATTGTTGTTGTTATTATTATTACTATTATTATTATTATTATTATTATTATTATTATTATTATTACTACTGATATTTTCACCAAAATAATTTAATTTAATATTTATCTGTTTTCTCCGGAATCTTTCTCCATTCTGCAGAACCCACAAACTTTACTATTAATATTATATAGATTATTATTATTATTATTATTATTATTATTTTTATTATTATTATTATCCAACAGTCGAAATAAAATATATTAACATTGAAAATCTTTAACTAAATGGAGAAAAATTTGACAAGTATACTCCTAAATTAGGTGTGGTAGTCGTGGACTCCCCCAACACCTCCCTTTTTCCATCAAAAACCTTTCAAGCCTCCTTTGCTTGCTTGTGTGGTTCTCTTTTGCTCTTATCCCTCCCTTTCCAAATTACCCCCTAATTATCCATACATTTTTCCAAGGTCACCCCATCTTATATTATATACTTATATATAACAATATATATATATATAACAATAAAGCCCCTCACATCACATTTCTCTAAGGGCATAAGCTTAGCCATGACACATGACCCAAATGGGGCCCACTCTAACCTCGGCCCTAGCCCTGATCCTGACTTTGATCCACCCTTTTGGACCCAGCTCGAGCTCGAGCTCCCAAGCTGGGCCCGGACCGAGAGGGTCCGGGAGCTCCATGCAACCATCGAGAGCAGCTGGGCCCCCCTGCAACGCAGCGCGTGCCAGACCGCTGCGGGGCGGGCCCTATGGAAGCACGTCATTCGTGACGTGCTGGCTGAGGTGCTGGCGGGGGAGACCTGCATGAGGAGCTTTTACGATAAGATAAGGAAGGATCGGCTCAACAGGGCCCACGAGATCTCCGGGGTCATCCTCGCGGTTCGGACCCTATGGTTCGACACCAAACTCGAAGCGGCGATCGAGGGGTTCGGCAATGAGGATGCATTGCAGGTCGTTCTCCTAGGTGCAGGTTAGTGGAACCTATGGTTCACCGGCGTTACTCGCAAATTACTATATTTAAAATAATTTGTAACTCCAAAATGCTTTCTAAGAACATCTCTGCAAATAGTAATATTTGTCAATAGAAAGTTTGTCTACATTTAACAGTGGATTATTCAATAATAACATCAAGAACTATATACAAGTTTGTGACTTCAAAATGGTTATTAGAACATATGGCTCATTGGTGCTACTTGGAAAATTACATGTTTTTCAAATGATCTTCAACTTCCAAAAAGAAAACTTTCTATTATATTTCTGCAAACAATAATGTTAGTTAAGAAAAGGTTATCTACGTCTAAGTCTTCAAAGACGTTTACTATGTTTGGTATTAAACGCTTATTTTGTTTATTTGTTTTGTTTTGAACTGGTTGAAAGACTGTTATAAACCTCATAACTCATTATTTAGCGGGACTCTGAAATACTAAATGAAAATTTTAAAATTAAGAAAAATTATGTTCGTTAATGGTCATTTACAAATAAATTTTCTCAAGAGTTGTGGACATAAAACCTAAGGTTATTCTTTTACCTGTCTAACACACATTCGTCCAAAACTGTCTCTGGACGCAAATAATCTAACATTTGGAAGTTTTAGATATTAAGATTTTAAAAAATTGTTAGAAAGTGACGTATATTTTGTGAAAAAGACTAGACATTCACATTCATAAGTTTTCATTTAATAAATATTAAGTGAAATTGTACCTAGAGGTTTTTTTTGGGGGAAATTATTATACCTTGAATGTGAAACGGTTACCTTATAATAAATCTTTTACCAATATAAGGACAACTAATTCTTTGTTTAAAATTTACTCTCATAAATTAGCACCTTCATATATTGAAAACGCACTTTAATATAATTTATGATGTATATTAAAAAAGAATTCAAACAAAAAAACTCTATAAAAGCCACACAAAAAAAATAGTCTCTTTAATTGCTAAATAAACGTGAAATTTATTTTCAATTATGGTGTGTTTGGTTGATTTTTTTTCTTTTTTCTAAAAAAAAATACTCAACTTTGTTAGATTGGCCTAATTTTTCTATAGTCGGTTGTGTTTAATGAATGAACTAACTTTTGATGTGTGCACACTATTCTACACTCAAAATAAGGAAAATTTCTCCCAAAAGATAGGAAAATTTTTTCTCCTCAAAAAATCTTCAAAAGTTCGACAAGACACACTCTTACTCTCTAATATTCCCCCTCCTAAACATAGGGTTTCTGACGTCTATTAATTCGTATTTATAGGCAAATGATTGAGAATAATCTAAACGGACCTTTTTGTTAGAATTGTGCTGAATTTTTAATTTATTTACTGTGACTATACCTGGGCTCAATTTTGTCTCCATAAAACACGTGTTCCTGATTGAATAACCTTTCAATTTTATTGAATTTCAAATTTGTTCAAAATAACACGTGCTCCGGGTGTCAAGTCATGTTTCTAGGGAGGAAATTGAATCCGTATCTACAACAACAATGAACCTCATTATAGTCCCGCTGACAATTGAGTCTGAGTCTAGTCACAGTAAATAGATTAAAAGTTCATCACAGTCCTAGCCAAAAAGTCAGTTTAGGCCCCGTTCTTTTATGCGGCTGGCAGGATGCGGTGCTATACTGCACTGCAACATTCCATATTCCACCACAACGTATCACAATCCACCATAACCCACCACAATCTACTTTTTTTAATTTAATTTATCCTTTTATTAAAAGTTAAACTTTCCATATTCCATCCCAACCCACCACAATTTTTCCCAACCCACCACAATCCACCACATTTCCTCTACACTGCACCGCAGCTAGCCGTATAAAAGAACAGGGTCTTAGATTATTCTCAATCACTTACCTACAAATACGAATTATTAGACGCCAAAACCACCCAAGATAAAGAGTGTGGACCAGCAACAGTCAAAATCATAAAGAGCCTGAATAAAAGCAGTGGTCCAGATGAGAACCAATATACAACTGTAAAATTGGTACTTTTAAAATATCTTTCAACAAAATTGGTGCTCCATATATTTGACATTATCCACATGTAGAAAATAATATGAGCCCCACAAAATTGAGGAACATATTCAATATTAATAATTATAATTTATTCTCATTTACATTTCAGCATTCCGTATGACATTATCCACGTATGCATGATAATATGAGGTCCATAAAATTGAGGGACATATCCGATAATAATAATTACTAGTACGTCCGTCTCAAAATATTTGTCAATTTAACTAAGTTTGGACTGTTAATTAATCACAAATAACGATGAGTTACAATATAAAATTAACATCATTGTAATTTTTAGAGAAATATCTTTCTAATAGAGACAATTTTATATTGTAACTCACTGTAATTTATGAATAAACCCCAGTCAAAGCCTAGTCAAATTGATGTGAGACCGGATCCAATTAACTTAACATTTTAAAACCGTTCACTACCTACCGTTCCATGGAAAACAAGTTGAAGAGGTTTAGGGAGCCATTTTGCTTCCCGTAGATTTTACTTAATCCACAAATGTGTTCCAACTCTTTCTTAGACCCCATTGAACTTAACCACAATTTTTCCAAAGAGATTTCTTGCCCCATATATGCATAAAAACAAAAGCAGATGAATAGACATTTGACGATAAAGTTTCTAACAATCCCGATATCAGAACAGGCACATAGATCCAATTCCTCGGATTACTGACTAAACATTCAGTCCATTACAATCTAAGCTGAAAAAAATAATTCTGCAGGTATGGACACAAGAGCGTACCGGTTAAGTTGCTTGTCAAGCAGCCATGTCTTCGAAGTCGACTTCCCTGAAGTCCTGCAAATGAAAGCATCCCTCATACAGGAAGCACTGAAATCCATGGACACCCAACAGAAAATAACTGTCAAATCCAAAGCCCTGACAACCGTCGAAGCGGACCTCAGAGACAACAACGATTGGCTACAGAAGCTTCAGAGTTCAGGATTCATACCTGAGAAGAACACGGTCTGGATCCTCGAGGGTCTCCTGTACTACCTGTCAGATTCCGATGCCATTCGAGTGCTGAGGACAATCGCGGGTCACTGCAGTCTCGCGCAGACCATACTTTTGGCAGATTTCATGAACAAACCATCCATCACACTGTCAAACTCGAACAACTTTCAGTTTTACAGTGATTGGCCCGACGAGCTGCTGCCAACCCTGGGATTTTCGGACGTCAAGCTGTCACAGATTGGGGATCCAGACGCCCGGTTCGGGCTGCTGCATGACCCGAAGAACATGTTTGACAAACTGCGGAGGATACCGAGGTCGGTGGATGTGGACCCGGATGATGGGAGGCCGTGCTGTCGGCTGTATCTAGTGCAAGCTTCGGGGTGTCCGAGTAGGAACAGGAATAGCTGTATATGTCCATGAGATTGTTTCGTGGTTGGTTTCTTGATTGTTAGCAGGTTTCAAAGAGCATACAGCCTCTAAAATACACGGTTTTGCTGTTAGTAGTTAGTACTATGGTATACTATCCTGTTGTTTACCGGGGCTGTCGAAAATTTGGGTTCGGGGGCATTTCGAGTCCAGACGAAGACATCGGATGAAAACTTGATGTTCGATGCCCCAACTTTATCGGGTATTATAATTCGAACTAGCATTTTTTCTTCAGTTCTTTAGCAGGCTAAATACCCCATTACCCAACCTAACCTAAATTTACCCTTTTTAGCCATGTTTAAACTTTTAACTTTTCAACTTTACCTAAGTTCACCAAACATTACTTTACCCAACCTTACCTTACCCCTCTAAAGAACAGACTCCGACAACAGAGATATGGAAAATATTGTGTCCGAATTCTCGATTAAATTGGCCAATGGGTCAAGATTCGGACGAAAAATCTACGAAACTACCCGGGTTTTTTCAGTCGAACTGAATAGGGTGTTCGGTCGGACAATTTTTTGACAGCCCTATTGTTTACCCAACATTTTGGCAAGCAAACATATAAGTATATAACTTGTCAGAGATGGGCTGTCAAATGTTCGGTTCGAGTTTGGACAATTTGGGCAGGCCGCATTTCAAGTCAAAATCATATCAGGACAACCGAAATGAGAAAGATATTGCATCTGTACCTAGAAAACCCGGTCAACATCAAACTTCAGATGAAAATTAGATGACCCTACCCGGTTTTTTCCAATTCCCAGACAGTTTTTTCAGTTTTTTGACAGCCCTAAATTATAACTTGTCAGAGTAGTCTCAATGCCAACCATCTACTCAATAACACAACAGAAAACAGAACAGACAAATCTCGAAATTAACTGATATTATTTACATTGCAAGCAAACAATGGAGAAGAAACCATCAGACAGTATTATAGAATATTGGATTTGCGCAAGTTAAAGAGAAAAAAAAACGAACCGAAGAGATACAGGACCTTCATTTGTCTGAAATCCTGGCTCGAGGAACGCAAGGGAGTTAAAATCAGAACTGAATTCTGGGTGGCTCCGGAAAATCTGCCTTCAGTGAGTGTACATACATTTGCTCTGCACAAGCATGGAAACAGAGATCCTCCAGATAAATTGAATCATAACAACTTCTCTCAATGTGGGTCCCACTTCTCCGGGTTTGAGGAGATTCAAATGAAGGTAGTCTTACCTTGACATACATCATTGTTCGAAGAGAGACTACATTGCATCATGAGATCTAAAAAGATCGCTAATCAGAAACCGGCAGTTCAAGTAAAGCTTATAATCCAATTCGCAATTCTTGTATTCAAAATTCGGAAGCCAGCTTCCTTCAGCACCTCAAGAAAAGTCTTTACATGTAGCGAGACCGATAATATTGATAATCGGATAGACATAAAGAGCACAAAAGCTAGAGTTGGAAGAGTGGATCGATCAATCTAGACTTACTTTCGTTGTTCCAAATTCACTACTAATTACAAAGCACACAAGAGACAAGACTGTGTGATGAAACTTTCGACAGTTTTTCTGGAAGCTCAGACTTCAATACATTCCTTGATACCTTGTTCAAACTTGTGAAGGGAAGATACCGTATCCATCAAAGCATCTGCAATCTTCTCTCTGTGTTGCAAGTATTAGGTAAGATACAGAAGCATCAAACATGCAAAAGACCTAATCAGTTCCAGAACTATAGAAGTAACAACTAAGTCCTGATCCCTTTGACCCAAAATCCAAATCGAATACCCCAAAAGCCCTGCTGCAAAATAGTGTGGAGGGTCTACTGTAGTAATCTTGCCCCTAAATTACAAATCCATAGATACTGGTTCCCACTTCCAATTGACCCAAGATTTTAAAATCGTTTAGTCCATCGAAAAGTAGCAGAGGAAGTTTGGAGAAGCATTTTGTTTTAGTCCAAGAGAAGGGATGTTTCCAGCCACCCAGATTATGGACGTTTTCGATCCAAAATGAATATATCAAATTATCCCGCTCAATGAAAGGTGGCTCGTGAAAATCCACACACTGAAGTCGACATGAGAAGGGAACGTGTTTAAATGTAATAAAAAGATTGATGACATAGTTGGATGTTTATACATAGTTGGATCAAGGCTATGTAAATATGGCAAAGCATTACAAGATTGACTGCATATTCATGACAAGCTTCTAAATCAAACAAGGATACATAATGCACAACAGTCAAAATAGACCCAAACTTGAGTAGTCGACAAAGAAACCCGAAGTTGCTTGAAGAACAAGAGCATTATAACATCTTGTTTGGTGAGGTATATTTTCCCAAAACAAAGACACTAATGACTACTTTTTTATTACATACTGAAATGTATGGAAATAACACCAAAGCTACTAGATTACAGTTTCCAGAATATCCAAAAATCCTGCCAGCCAGATGAGGTATGAAAGGGTCTGAAGAGTAGTGATGCCCCTAATTTTTGCCGTTCAGAGAGACTGGTTCCAAACTTCTAATTGACCCAAGGTTTAAAAAATATTCCCAGTTACCACTAATGGAAAAGAAGTAGTGGAAGTTTAGAGACGCATTTTGTTTTAGTCCATCACAATGTGTGTGTTTGGTTGTCAAATTTTCCTTGGGAAATTGGTCAACTTTTGCACGTTGACCAAGTCTCCACATGTTTGGTTGATTTAATGGGTGAGAAAACTTTATGTGGGGCCCATAATTTTACCCTCAAACTTAAGTAAAAACTTTCCTAAGGGGGAGGTATGGAAAACTTTTCCCAGGAAAAATTTCCCAAGATTCTACCAAACGATCCCTAAGATGAAAAAAATAATCCTTTTACAACAATCAAAGTAATGGGCATGGACTAAAGTAAGATCCTAAATGTAAAATGTAAATGAGCCTGCTACTTGATTGAACTTCCAGGAGGAAATTGACCCACTAGAATTTGATAGCACATGCAAGGAAGAACAAAAACTTCTGTAATCAACTTGTGAAAAAGCCACGTACCTATCTGAGACAAGTTGATAATTTGCTTCCTTCGCCAGATCACTAAGAGCTGTGAATGATCTACAAATGATGGAGAGAGAGAGAGAGAGAGAGATAGATAGATAGATAGATAGAGAGAGAGAGAGAGAGAGAGAGAGAGAGAGAGAGAATCATAGGAAATTCAATATTTCAGTTCATAAGATATCAACAGCATAAAGATTAAAATAAAATAAAAAGGAACCTGGGATATTGGTTCGAATGTAGAGAATAAATATGCAAAGCATTAGTCTAAACTAGCATACCAAGATCGAACAAAACTCCATCAACTTATAGGCAAGGATTGAGAAAGCCACAGAACAAAGCAGTACTAAATATGAAGTTTGAATCGGAAAGACACAGAACAAAGCAGTACTAAATATGAAGTTTGAATCCCCGTTCATAACCCAAAATTGAATTGGAACGCTACATATCCCATTTTACATAATTAACTTGCAAATTCGATATGAGGTAATGAAGATGGGCACCTTATTAGATCACCTAGCATGGCTTCAGCCTTCAGTTTCATGGGATCCTTATCATCAAGAAGCGAAGCTGCATTTTTTACAACCAACTTAAAAGTGCAGACCTATTTGCAACACAAACAATAATGCATACATTAATAAACAAGAAAAAAAATTACCACCTCAACTTAATAAATAGACACTCTCAGAACCTTCTTAAAGACAGTAAAATATTAGAATTTTTTGGAACAACATGGTATGCAATTCACAAGCGATGAATGTAGATTTGAATGTTAAAAGGCATACGAACAAGCAAATCTTTATCAAATACTTGGTGGAGTGAGTACTGAGTACCAGATATGACTAATGAGTAATGTAATTATACACTCAGATTCATCGAAAACTATAATACAGTGGTTTTCCCAACCTATAATTTTTCTGATTTTCTAATTTATGCAAGAGCAATCATCAAAATGATACAAATTGGGAAATGAACATCAAACCTCAACACCGGTTTTAGACTGAAATGCAACAAAAGAATTCCTTTCTTCAGCAACACAATCCCTAGCAGCAGACCTCAACAGACCCTGAATTTGCTCCCAATCCTTCTGCTTATCATCAGAATCTTTCACTGTGGTTCACAAGACACGCACAAAAGGATTAAAAGAAGACAATGAAGGGGGCAATTTCCAACCAAACGTCCAACCACCAATTTCAAGTGAAATAATCTCACATAAGAACTATGTCAAAACAAACTCCTTATGAGGATTTTGACACGAGTGGTTATTTACAAAGTAGTATTACCAACTTCACTCCTGAATGAATTATTAGCCTCCTCATGTTCATTAGATCACTATAAAAGTGAACAAATTCCCTTGAGCCAATGCTTGATAACAACAAATCCCCATCTCATATGAAACTAAGTAGTGTTACCAAATGTCCAAGTTCCTAATAATCTCCTTGTGTCCATTAGGTAATTTACTACCCACAACATTGTTCTACCTACTTCTACACAACCTACCTAAATCTACCTAAACTTACATAATTTTTCTACTTATAAAACAAGTCATTGCCTACTTCTACCTGCTTCTATATAAATTACCCAAACATATTCAAACCTACCCAACTTCTATATGCCCACCGAAATAACAGGGCCTAGATAGTGTTACCAAAGCCACTACTAAATTGAACTTAGTCATTACAACCAAATACCCACAACATTTTTCTACCTACTTCTCCATGAACTACCTAACCTACATAAACTCCCATAACTTTTCTACTTATAAAACAAGCCATTGCCTGCTTCTACCTACTTCTTAAAATTACCCAAACCTATTCAAACCTACTCAACATTTCTTACCCAATTTCTATATATCCACCGAAAGAAAGGGGCCTAGGTAGTGTTACCAAAGCCACTGCTAAATTGAACAAATTAGTCATTACAACCAAATACCCACAACATTTTTCTACCTACTTCTACATAAACTACCTAAATCTACGTGAACTTGCATAACTTTTCTACATTGCCTACTTCTACCTGCTTCTACATAAACTTCCCAAACCTACTCAACATTCTTACCCAATTTCTACGTATCCACCGAAAGAATGGGGCCTAGGCAGTGTTACCAAAGTCACTGCTAAATTGAAAAATCAAATGCCCATCTCACTATAAACTTAGTCGAGGCAGTTTCACAGAAGACCTATTCACACCCAATAATTGAACAACTTGAGAGACGGAAACAATAATAAAACTATCAAGGTTTTGAAATGAGTAGTAATTTACCAAGTAGTGTTAAAAATGCCCATCTCATAAATACACTTTCAAAGTACTCCCTCCATCCCAAATAAATTGTCCCGTTTGACTTTGCACAGTCTTCTATGCAACATTTTGATCATGAATTTTTCGCATTTTATCAAATCAACACTCGTAATGTTATACGTAGATATCAGTATTTTCTATAATAAATCCAATAATGATAGTCTTATACACTAAATCATCATATAATTTGATGAATTAACGATCAAAAAGTATAAATTTTGACCTTATTACTCAAACTATGATAAATCATTCAAACTAACATCCAAAATTGAACAAATTCAGACACTGAAACAGAACCCAAAGAGATTGATCGAAAATTACAGAGCAGTTCCCGCGCATACTGAAGAAGATCAACCGACGCATCAATCGGAGCCAAAAGGTACTTGATCGACTTCTTCTTCTGCTCCTTGAGCCAATCTTTGGGACCAGCTGCAAACACAAAACAAAAATCATCGAAAAGAACTCGAAAACAATGAATCAATTAGGGTTTATGAAGGGATACAAAACAGATGCCAATGTTGAACGCGAAGGCCGGGGGAGAAGGAGTGAGGAGAGTGAGCAGGAGAGGTAGGTGTCTTCGAGAAATGGCGGAGAATCCATGGCGGTTCGGTGAGAATTCAAGATTTTGAGGAGGGTTAGGGTTAGGGTTAGGGTTAGGGTTGGATTTGGAGCGAATTTGCGGGAAATGGGGAGGAATTGAACATGCTGTAACTGTCGCCATGGTTATGGTGGTTAGATAGCAGCCTATCCACTCTTGGGAGCTCATTTTGATTTTTGGCCTTTGTATTTCTTTTTCCTTTTTTTTTGGGACACTGTGTTTCTATAAAATTGCAATTTATTACTCTCTCCGTTCCATATTAATTGTCGTCTTTGGAAATTGTGCAGTTAAATCTATAGAATTTTGACCATAAATTTTTCAATATATATAATGACTTGTTATATAAAATTACTATCATTAGATTTGTAACGAAAAATACTATCATAAAAATATAATGTTGCAATTGTTAATAAAATATTATGTAAGAAATCATCAATCAAAGAGTGATATTGAAGACCGTGATAGTCAATAAAATGACACTTAATATGGAACGGAGGGAGTACTTGATTCTATTTCTAGGACACATGCTTAGAATCTATGTTGTCGGAACTGGACCGACACCGAATCGGTATGGTTCAACTGTGGACCAGTTGGACCGGTTTGGTTGGATTAGACTGGTTGACCCGGCTGACGGCGGAACCAGTCAAAATCGCCATGAACCGGTCACAAGTTAAAAAAATATCATATACTTCAAGAATAATTAAGCTACCAAAATAATTAAATCGACATGAACATGACATGAATCGGTCAAAAATCGGAATTTTTTAAATTAAATTATCAAAATCCCTGTCTAACTGTGAACCGCCCGGTTCTCGATTGAACCAGTTTTGTCTTTTTTTTCCGGGTTGAACCAGTCATCCGAGCTAAACCTATAAACTAGATCGGTCGATTTACCGGTTCATCGTTGAACCGGTCGGTCCGGTTTTCACAACATAGCTTATAAATTAGAATAGGGGTATTGTTCAGTTGCATTGCATATACTTCATTGTTTACTCCAAATATTACAATTGTTCACTACATATAACATGGAGCACAACATTAAGGTGCATGCAATATATATTGGGATAACATTCATGCGTAACTGAATATTAGAAAAAGTTAAATTTTGGTACCATTTTGTAAATAAATGTAAATTTTGGTAATTTTCTTTTTGAAAAAAATGTATTCAAACGTACCCTAATTTATTAAAATTATTTTTTTGTATTTTTAATTTGGATAAATTTTGATAAATTTTCGTAAATTTAAGTTTTGATAAATTCGAGTAAGTTTTGGGGGTACTTTTTACCCACCATATTTACCCTCCAACTCTACACATCCTGGAGATCAAAACTAAAATTAACACTTCTAAACCTTACTCGGATGGGATATCGATGGATCGAATGTAGCAGTCTCAACCCTAAATTTTGTAATTTATAAATACTAATTCCATTCAACCCAATATTCAGAAATCATTCACTACTTACTGTAGTTATACCCCTAGGCCCCAGGAGCATCATGATCTTGTACTCATGGAATGGTTTTATGAACATGGGTATATCATTTTATGAGCACATGTGTAAATTTATTAACATACAATTTTCGTTCTTGAACATATACATTTGTAATTTGGTTTCAAAATGTATATATGACCATACATTTCTAACTTTATAAGTTTACATTTTTCATTTTATAAGCATTGTGCAGACTTATTAATTTTATGCAAAACATAGCTTCTTAGCATTGTATGTAATGCACTATTGGTGTAACCTTTACTATCATTGACATATAACGATCGCCTAAGGGCAAAGACCTCTCCCTCGTTAACATTGACTTCAACCATTGTCTCGTGTGGTCATTCCTTCTCCCCGTCTTAATCATCAACTTCTTCGACCAACTCCTTAATTTCCTCGATCTCTTGAAATGTCACGACTCTCTTTGGTGGTGCACTCCGTTGAAATGACCAAAAATTACATTTGAAACACTTCATGCCTTCAAGCTTCTTAGGAAGGTTCCTTAGAGCTATTTGAGTAATAATAGAAAGTCTTGAGTCCTTGATCGAATGATTAAAAGCTTAGACAGTGTAACCAAACTTGGAAGAGGATTGAAGTTGAGGGTAAGAAATACCCTTTATAAAGGTCTTGATATATATTTTTCTCGTTCCTTTATCTCTCAATCTTGATCGCCAATTAGGTCATCAAGACTTCAACATTTGAGGAAACTAACGATACCAGCTTATTTAGGTCAAGGCCATTAAGGAATCTGGTTATGACCCGTTCTTGTAGCTCGTGAGAGTCACATCTCATCATCAATTGCTTAAATTATTGAATATAACTATTAGCACTTTGTGATTACTAAAGCAACTAAGGGTAAAAAGTTCATGTTTATAGTCCTCTAAAACAAATTTCCTATTCGAGCACTTTTTAAGTTTGGACTAATTTTTTTATCTCAACTTTCCTCCTCTAGCCCTTTACGTATTCAAGTTCATTTTACCTTCTCAAAGTTCTAAAATATGCCTCTCATCCCTCATTTAACAAGCCTGATAAAGGGTCAAGCTCTTATTACATAGTTCATTCTTATTTTTAAGACAAATTTAAATCAATATGGTATAAATTATTTTAGAAAAAAGTGACCTTAGATTCTAAAAAGTAAATTGACATTATTGCATAGGTGTAAAGTTCGATGTGTTATGGCCTCAAAGTTAATTATATTAAAAAGTTACCTTCTTATTCATTATTATTTTGGTAAAACATCGTCAATACTTTTTAGACCAAGTCAATTTGGCTCGTTCATCAACGTTCACCAACGTCCAAGCTTGGGAATAATTATGAGTAAATTTTATGGAGAACTTGAAAGACGAGGATAGTAATCAAGCCACAATATTTTTTTTAACTAATAAACTTTATGGAGAGCTTGAAAGGGTAAGTAACAAACTACGATTGACTTTGATCAAGGATGGTTAGATATTAATTCTTAGAGATAGGTCTTGGCCTTTCAGAGGGAGTTACAGTTGGATAGATGAGCTTCTGAAAATTAGCTTTGAACAAGTCTTCTGATTGATCAGCTGAAAGACATCTGTTTGAATGTCTCAAAAGATTAAGGTTGCGCAGGTTGAAGAACTACTCTATGTGTATCGTTGCAGTTGGATGGTCACTGAGCTGTCCAAAAAATACTTGGCTTAAGTGTGGCTTAAGAGGATTGAAATGACTACTTATATAACCAAGGTGTACCTTCTTTTATGGTAGCTCATCCGTTGGGAACTCCTCAGTTAAGCGTGCTTGGTTGGGAGTAGTCCAAGGATGGGTGACCTTCTGGGAATTTTCCCAGGTAGCGTGTGAGCGGGGACGAAGCACGCTGGAAAGACTCGTGGTGATTTGTGGGGGCAGTCGGCGATCCTTGAAGCAGTTATTAGTAATGTCCGCGGCCCGGGAGGGGGCCGGGGCGTTACAATGCGAGTGCAGCAACAATAGTTTGGGTAGGAGTAGTCTGAAGCATGGTTACTAATCAAATTGCATATCAATATCAAAACTTGGGCTTGGGGTGATATCTTTTCTGCAAATATGAGAGAATTTTGATATCATCATAGCTCTGCACTATTTAATCATCATATGAAGAATGTAAGAGTGGTGCTGCAAACTGTCTGGTGTTGAATATATATCTATGTTCTACTGTCTGAAAGGAAGTGCTCTCATTCTTGGTGGTTCAACTAGTCAGGATTTTTCTTAGCAAGCATTTCGCTTGTCAGTAGGCCTATACTTTAGTTTCTTCAATTGTATCTGGAGCTGATGTTAGAGTTGTTGTGTCAATTCGGTCTGAATCCATTGGTGGTGGTTTTCAGTTAGTTTTTTTACTGCTTGTAAGCACCTTGTGCTGCCTGCCAGAGTCCATTCGCTTTTTCTGACTTCTTAATAAAAGGGTCTTTTAACCGTTAACAATTTAAAAAAAAAAAACAAACTACGATTGACATACTTGATTTACCAACCGCACAATTTTTACCAATGTATTTGTTTTTTGCTTTCCCCACTTATTTTTTTTTTGTCAATCATCGAGTTCAACTCGTTGGAGAAGACTTGTACAACCAAATGGATAAAGCTATATTTTTGCGAACGATATGGTTGTCAAAAATTTGAATTTAGGTCATTTTGGGTCTGAAAGAATCGGAAATCGAACGAAAAATTAATGTCCGATACTCGGTATTTTTTGGGTATTTTACGGGTCGCACTATTCGGAAGGACCTAAATTTGGATCAACATCAGATTCTTGAAAAATATCATGCCTAGATTTTCAATCAAATCTGCCTTTTATGACCATACTCAGTTTTTTCACGTCGCACTAACTCGGGTTAGACAATTTTTTGACACCCTCAGTGGATGATTTACTAGCAGAAGAGTGAAGTGAAACTATTTTTTGTATTATTTTCCAAATTTACATTTGATATATTCTTTTGATGATGAATAGGGCCGACAAAGATTTGTCCCACCCAGAAAAAACCGCGAACAATCATAGGACTTGTGTCCGAGTTTTTGACATGGCCAATTCAAACAAAATTTCAAACACACTTTTTTTCATCAAATTTTCGTTATCTGAACTCAATTTAAACTCGAATTTATGCTTGTTCGACCTGAAAAATACGCAAACAAAAAAAAGGCATCGATCATCAAATTTTCGTCCGACGCCCAATTTGTTCGAACCCGAAAAACACACGAAAAAACTAAGTGTCAATCATCAAATTTTTGTCCGACATCAATTTTATCCGAACTCGAAATATTCAAATTTTTGTAGGGTTTCAACTTAACAATAACAAAAATTGTAAGTTGAGATTATTTTTTTTCAATATCCATACCATGATTTATTTAATTTCAATTTTCATTTTTTCTTAAATAAAACAACTTTTAACCAAAAAAAATAGTCGTCTTCTTCTTCTCACAAAGTAGAGGATCGTAATTTCCATTCAACAACCCAAACACCCCCTTCTCATGAACTCCTCCAACCCCTCTCCGCTTTCCACCACCACCACCACCGCCGCCGCCACCACCACCTCCACCGTCGCCGCCGACGTCAGCTCCCAATTTCCAATGCCAGACAATCCCCAACCTCCCTCCGAATCCACCTCCACCTCCGAAACACACCTCCTCAACCCTAACCCTAACCCCAACCCCAACCCTAACCCTTCTCCGGCGGCGAAGCTCCCCTCTCGCCCCAGCAAGCTCCGGAAACTCTCCCCGGACACCTCCTCCGCCACCGCCATCACCACCACCACCGCCTCCAAGCCTCACAAACTCGCCGTCGCCGGAAACAACAAGCTCGCCATCGTCAGTCAAGCTCGTTCGCCGCGGAACCCTAAAATCCTCTCCCGGTCACTCTCCTCCGACGGCGAAATCGAAGCCGCCCTCAAACACCTCCGCAACTCCGACCCTCATCTCGCTCGCTTGATCGACCTCCACCAACCTCCGACGTTCGATTCCTTCCAAACCCCATTTCTAGCCCTAACGAAATCGATCCTATACCAGCAGTTGGCGTACAAAGCAGGAACTTCGATCTACTCTCGTTTCGTCGCCCTCTGCGGCGGCGAAGGTGGTGTCTCGCCGGAGACGGTGCTCTCCCTCACGGCGCAGCAGCTCCGGCAAATCGGAGTTTCCGGGCGGAAGACGAGCTACCTCCATGACCTCGCGAGGAAGTATCAGAATGGGATTCTCTCTAATTCCGCCATTATCAACATGGATGACAAGTCATTGTTCACTATGCTTACGATGGTCAATGGTATCGGGTCGTGGTCGGTCCATATGTTCATGATATTTTCGCTGCATCGGCCGGACGTTCTGCCGGTGAATGACCTCGGGGTGAGGAAGGGGGTGCAGTTGCTTTATGGGTTGGAGGAGTTGCCCCGGCCCTCGCAGATGGACCAGCTGTGTGAGAAATGGCGGCCGTATCGGTCCGTCGCGTCGTGGTATCTGTGGAGGTTCGTCGAGTCAAAAGGGACACCTTCGACTTTGGCTGCTGTGACCGCGAATAATGTCGGGAATAATGGGATGGGTCTTCAACAACAGATGCCGGAGTTGCAGCAGCAGCAGCAGGAGCAGCAAATGCAAGTGTTGCAGACGCAATCGGTGCAGCATCACCAGCAGCAACAACAGACCCAGCACCAATCACAGTATATTGATCCTATGAACAGCATTATAAATCTTGGGTATTGTTCTTCCTCCATTTGTTGGTATAATAGGCGAGTAATTGTTCTTTGGTACTTATCATTTTGAATTTGATGTTCTTTGTAGGGATAAGGTTTTGTGAAATCTTGGTATATGGTTTCGAGAAATGAGGGTCTAATTGGGGTCTAGGATTAGAATTATGAATCTTGAGTATACTCCCGAATCTTGGGAATTTGGGTCAAGCAGAGACATGGAGGGGTAAGATGTTTAGCAGTTTTACCCATAAACTTTGCAATTTAGAGAGATGGGTTCCAGTTAGACCTGGCAATCCTCGGCCCGACCTGGAAACCCGACCCAAACCGACCCGCAAAAGTGGGTTTTGAACACGAAATTCCGACCCGGACCCAAAAATGACCCGACCCAAAGAACCCGGTAAAAAATGGGTCAGGTCGGGTTAGGTTTGGGTCGACCCGTTGGGTCAGACACTTTAATTTTAAGTGTTATGTCTACATTGGCCTTGTGCAAAAAAATGGGCCCATTCCATGAAAATTAAGGCCCAAAAGTAAAATATTGGGTGGTTTTGGAAAGCTATGCGTAGAGAGATATACAAATGAAATAATCAAATAACAAATGACCAAAACAAAACCCTAACACTGTCACTCACTCACTCTTTCAGTGAACCCTCAAACTCCTGCAATCCCGCATCTCTCCTCTCTTTCAGTAAAATAGTGTATTATTGTCAAAGGTCAAAGTTCAGTGCATTATTGTCCAATACACCAAAAGTTTAGTATATTAGCATCCCAAAACCCTATATATTTCATAAGTATTGTTATTTGTGATTGTTGACGTAAACCGCATAATACTTGTAGACTTGAAGATTGTTAAATTTTGTCCATTAGGTGTATATTAATATGTCAATACAACTATGACATATCATGGTGATCGAACTTGGAATGGAATGATACATTTCATAGGCGTCTTTGACTAATTATAATCAATTTTATTAGTTGTAAGTGACTGAGAAAAAGGGCGGTCATGACCCGTAAACCCGACCCAAACCGCCCGAAACCGGAATACACCCGACCCGTATTTACCCGAACCCGTAATACACCCGACCCGTAACCCGCCCGCCCGCCCGTATTGATAGGTCTAGTTCCAGTGGGCGTTTGCTGATATAAGTGAGAAGTAATTGTCCTTTGGTCCTTGTCTTTTTTATGTTCACCGTAGTTGATAAAGTTTTGGTGAAATCTTGGTATATGGTTTTGAGAAATGATAGTCTTATTAGGGTCTATGACTAGGATTTTGCAATTTAGAGTGACTGGTTCCAATTAACATTTGCCTGATATAAGTGAGAGTAATTGTCCTTTGATACTTGTCATTTTGATGTTCATTGTAGTTGATAAATTTTTGATGTAATCTTGGTATGGTTTCGAGAAATGGTGGTCTTATTGCAGTCTAGGATTATGAATCTCGGGTATTGTTCTTTATGCATTGGCTAATAAGTGAATAGTAATTGTCCTTTGATACTTACCATTTTGTTGTTCTTTGTGGTTGAGAAAGTTTTGGTGTACTCTTGGTATGGCTTCGAGAAATGACGGTCTTGTTGGGGTCTAGGATTATAAATCTTGGGTATTGTACTTTCTCCATTGGCTAATAAGTGATAAGTAATTATCCGCTGATACTTATCATGTCGATGTTCATTGTAGTTGGTAAAGCTGAAATCGTGTTATTCTAGAAATGGTGGTCTTGATGGGGTTTAGGATAGGAACCTAAATCTTGTCATGTAACTTTGTAAAGTGGGATTGTGGTTGTGGCTAGGTCCAGTATGCTGGAATTGTTTCTGTGAAAGTTTGGATTGTTTTGGTCTTTGCATTCTCATTCCAAATTTTGGGTTTCTCACTGATAAAGCAGTTATGGATCCTGGCCAAAGAAAATAAAATAAAAAAAAGGATCCTGACCAAGGATACAATGTTGTACAATCTGGTTAAAATATGCAGTTCTTTTAGTGACTCTAGGTTTTTCTTGCTGCATGTGAGTAATGTTCCGAATTCCCAAGATTCATTGACTAGCATTTGTTTCACTTCCTCCGAAATCACTAAGGAAAATGGTATCGCCTTATCTGGCCCAACCTCTTAATTGGTAGAAGCAACCTTAGTCATGTGTTAAAATGTTATTTTCTGACTCTCTTGAGAATTGCCTGTGAAGATTCTTTTGATATGCAATACTACAAGAATGGTGATGTACTCGAACCTCTTTCGTAGAGTATGGATTAAGCAAGTTGTACCATTATTGGCGTTGTGGGGTTGGTCACATTTGTAGGGACTCCAAGTGTCAAGTTCGCTATTCGCTATCCTCTTGGTCCTTTCATTTCTCATTAAAATATTTTCCGTATGCCCTCCTTTGTTGAAAGAACATTGAAACTTAGAAACCAAAATACAATTCCAACAAAGTTATGAGCGCAAAAAGTGGCACTAATACTTAACATGAGTGAGAAAGACCTGCATTGTTGTTGTCTATACTTATTAATGCATTTCCCCTCTAGTTGTCGCTGTTATTCTGCATTATATACAATTGTTTAAATGATCCCAAATTGCAGGTCGAATTTCAGTCAGTTGAGCTGAATGTTTGCCCCAGGTGTCTTGTAAATTAATTTGTCCAATCCTTTGTAGCTGGATTCCATGAAGGAAATAGGAGAGTGGCTGTGGAATGGTTGTTCCCTGAGATAGGTATTCCTTTACTTTACTTGTCACGTTCAACTTGTTCGACAAGGACTATATTTATATGAATTGATTTGTTCGTGATTGTTGGTTTGTTTCTGTTAGCGCTTGGAGTTATATATACACCGCCATTATACGGTTACTTTAGATGCTTGGAATGGTTGTGGGGATTGAGATTCTCTATGTTCATTTAATGTTGTAGACTTGTAGTTGAACTTGCTTCCTTTTTGCTTTGATATATGATGGATGTGAACAATAAATGAAAACATGTTTTGTTGATCCCACTGTGATAGCCTCCCAACAACCCACATAATAACATTTTGGAAGTAAACTACAAAGATTATTGACCAATTTTGTTGACAACACTACAATCATACAGCTAAAGGAACCTAGACTTGTTGGTAGATATGGGTTTTTTGAGGGTAGATATGGGTTTTTTGAGGGTAGATATGGGTTTGATAGATTTTGGCAAGTATTGGTTGGCAAAGTATTGAGAGAATGTGTGAAAGTTTGAAAATTTTACAAAACATATAACAAATACCCAACTTTTACAAAATTTTACTGATTCGAGGCATGCTTTTGCAAAATGGTCTTTCTTTGTATGTCCGTAAATAATGATGTTTGTAGAGTTAAGACCGTCTACATATGGATGTTCTCAGACCTGCAAAAGTAGGGTCCACACTGAGACTTGTTGCTGCTGGTTAATTTGCGTTTTTTGAGGGTAGGTTTATTGATAGATTTATGCAAATATTGGTTGGTAAAATATTTGGAGAACGTGTCAAATTTTGAAAATTTTACAAAACATATAACAAATACTCATATTACACATTACCCAGATTACCCAACTTATACAAAATCACACATTTTCCTACCGCTCCGCCAATTAATATTTTCACCAAAATCTATCGAATCTAAATCTACCCTCAGAAGAAGACACTCATATTGGGTTCTTCTCGCACTCTTGCAAACTGACCCTTTTTTGGGTGCTTAAACAAATACTCCTGTTAGAGCTGTAGACTATGTGTTTGCTTTGCATTTGATTCAGACCCGGTTTGACACAGGTTTCCGTGATATGGTTTGCAAACATTGAAGTGGCAACGAAAATGGATCATGGTGGATTTTAAGGCGGCTTTTTTCTTGTTGGGTGCTCAAAGTCTGATTCTGAATTCGGTTCCGATTTCGGTAGGGGTTCCGGTTCATGACAATATAGAGGGTGCCTTAGGAAGGAGGAATGTGCATTTTGGGTTGTCTTTAATCTCCTATTGTTTAATGAATATCATGGGAACAGAACAAATTAGAGTGATTGACTGAAATGTGTAGGATATTATTGTATTTTCTTTGTTAATGTGGGTTTTACCATGTTGAATATATTCCGCACAGATTGAAGGTTATTATTCACGGTTTCTAACATAGTTGTGAAAAATGTGAGTTTAATTGAGGGTCGTTTCGTGATCTTTTAAAAGATTTTTGGACGTTAGTATAATGTTCATGGGAGGTGTTGGATAATAATTGGAACGATTTTGACAGGGGCTGACTAGATGTCAATTCGACGATTGATAGGTTTCTAACCCATTAAATCATGCCCAAATGACAATTTTCCTTTCATGAATGTAAAGATTAACTTAGCAAAAATGGGAAATGAGATTGAGCCAAGGTGATAGAAATACATATTGATTATGTTTTGGAATAATAATATTTAGTATATTTAATAATTTTATGTAGTATATTTGGGAACATTATATAAAATTATTAAATGTATTAAATATTATTATTTTTAAATATATTAATATATATTTTTATCACTGGGGGCTATTCAAGTCTTTAAATGCTGAATTTTATGTGCAGTGCGAATTTGGAAACGTACTTCAAATTGGCAAAAACGTTTCATTTGGAAATTCTGTCATTTTTTCCCCAAAATTAAAGGGCGTTTAACCACGCAGCTTATTGGGTAATTTTTAGCTTTTTGCATAATGTATACTTTTTCTGCAATCAACTAATCTGAACCGCTATCAGCTAATCGGTACTGACTGGTGGCCAAACAAGGCCTTCATTTAGGTTTAAATTTTACCAACTCCAATTAATCATTATTCATTACACATCAATCTAAACTTGCATTTTTTTTCCTCACAGGAAAAACTATCGTCAAAGATTTGGCATGTTCACAACAACACAAAACAATACAAAACAACAAATATTATTAATACACATTAAAACTGGACATTTTGAGTTATTATAATGGGAACCAACTACTACTAATGTGTTTGAAAGATGGCATTGGGTACGTATGTCCCCCTGCATCTCTCTCTATCTATTCATATTTATATGATACAAGAAAATCATATGATATGATATGATATGCCCTGCACCAACATATACATTTCAATGAGGCCAGGGCTGCTCTCTTACTTTACCTCTCTCTGTTTTTCTCCAGTACGTTTCGCCTCGTATTTTTTTTTTTATGCACAGCTACACTGACAGACAGACAAAATGTACACATTCTCCTCACTCCAACTGTATGTATATGCTTGTATTCCCACAGTCGCGGTTACAGGACATGGGCTTCACAGAGGATGCCGAACTCGTGGGGCATGAAATCCTCGCTCGGACGGTAATACTTGTCGGGAGAGTACAGGCTCAGGTTCGTCACCTGGCTCGTGTACAGACACGCAAACCTCTCCACCTGTGACACGGAAATTTGGATGTCAAAATTAGGAAAAGATCGAAACGTCAGAAACTAAATTACTTCTTCAACTACAGAAAGAAAGAATTGTGGAAACTGCAAGAATGCCCTCTACAAGAGGTAGCAGTAACACCTAAATTTTTACCCATTTTGACCCAACCCAAATTCGCCTGTTCTTTTAATTAATTTGACCGAAACTTACCTTCTAATGTTACCAACCCAACCTAGACTTACCCAACTTTACCAACCCAGTTTAGACTTACCCAACTTTATTCAACCTTACCTTATCTCTAAAAGAACACATCATTGTTTTTCACATGGGTAGGGTAAAGTTGGATAACTATTAGGGTCTATCAAAAACCTGGGTAAAATGGCTAAGGTAAGTTTTTAACTAAATCTACCAAAATTTTACAAAACTTACCAAAATTTATCAGAACTAAAAAAACACAAAATTATTAATTTAGGTATACAAATAATTACTCGGAGGTACCCCAATATTTGGGGACACTATTTTTCGGTACCCCAACTTTTCAAAACTCATTTTGAGGTACCCTTATTTTTTGGTTTAGTAATTATTAGGTGTTTTTCCGGTCATCAATTTTATTAAGTGACCGAAATACCCTTATTCTTCCATTCTTGAAGAAATATCCTTGAAGAAGTCGTCATGAAAATCCCAATGAAAAGAAGTCATGAAAATCAGTCCGGGCAATCTGAGGATACCTGATGTGCGAAACGAGAGTTTTGATATCCAGTCTTCATAAGCTGGCCCCAGACCTTGTGGAACTGAATTTCAATGCACCATAACAAAAGAAAAATCAAACATATGATTTCAGTTATATTATCAGTGCTAGAACATGAATGCAAATGAATAACATGATTTTAAGTCATTGGATATATTAAATACTCGATTGTCAAAGTTTGTATGTATGTATGTATGCGTATAAGTATGTATATGTCTTGAAAACAGCCTCACCTTTCTGTGGCAATCACAGAGGATCTCTTGATGCTCAAGTCGAACCCGCTCCCTTTCAGACTACAGAGCGAAACCGATTTTTCGGTTAAAAAAGACAACAAATCAATCATCAAAGAACCAACTACAAAGGAATCCCACTAAGAATACACTATTCTTCACAAAATTAAGAATTAGCAAAATGGAAAATTGGTAATGAAATATTCAAAATCCAACATCACCGACAAGATGGTACAGAAACCATATCAAGGCAAGCTCGAAAATGATAACAATGATAAGGAGCGCCCTTAGAAACATAACCGAAAGCCAGACAGAAAATATATAGTAACGAAAAAAGAGTACTACCAAGGGCCTCTAAAGTTTAGTGGTAAATGGTAGGTATGGTAAATGTTATTTTCGGTAAGTTTTGTAAGTTTCGATAACTTCCGTTTTGTATGATTTTTGGTAGGTACGGCAAATGTTGGTAAGTTTCGGTAAATATACTGAAAGGAGATAAGGGGATGCCACCTATATGCAAAACAGGTAGAAATTTGGGAATTTAGATACATAATAACTCATCTTACGTGGATTTGATACCAGCAAATATACTAAATTCTCATTAGACGACATGCAGTTGCTTGGCAAAAGGAATCTCACCTCCAATTTTCCAAGCTCTGTGGACAACTTTTCCTTATGTTCACTCGCAAGATTGTCAAACCTGCATAATGTATCCGACAACAGTAGCAACAGCCAAAATCAGAAACAGATGCAAGCTCACTATATGAAGCAAAAAACAAGCTCACTAGTTTCTGCAAATGAGATCCATATACAAAGATAGAGTTTAATCTTCAAACAAAATGTATGATCATGACAGTTCTATAAACTTTCCACAACCAAACAAAGTTTGCAAAAATAAAGCTTAAAATCATTTAAAGTTCCAATCTTGCCCTCAAAAATCTAGAATTTCTGAACCTAATTCCAAGTCACAAATTTGAGACAGGAAAACTCCATATCAATCTATGTTACTTGGACACAGGTACGTGTGTCCGAAATGAACACAAAAACAGGTATAAGACTCTGCTATTCTTTTGGAAAATTTTCAGATTTTCATTGTAATTTGAAGTGGCGGGTGTCGAATCCTTTGTTGTGTCAAGTGGCTTACACAGGTACTCGAATGACTTGTTTCTAAACAACTTTCAAATTTTGTGTGAAAAAGAAACAAAAACTTACTTGAGTGACCACTTTACATGATGGAGTTTGTCCTCAATATGCTCTCGCTCACATCTCAGTTCTTGAAGTTTCTGCGAATCACGAAGAGAGAGTGTAAACAGAGAGTGAACATAAACGATGCTCTAATGTCCATCTCAAGAAGTATCTAGGAATAAAAGACTGAACTGGAATGGATAAGCCAAAGTCCAAATTAAGGTCAGAAAAAGCAAATATACCCATGTCCCTGTAAAGTTTAGTGGTAAATGGTACGTATGGTAAATGTTATTTTTGGTAGGTACAGTAAGTTTCAGTCATTTTTGGTAACTTACAGTAAATTACAGTAACTTTTAGTAAGTTTTTACCCTCACCCACTTACCATCCAACTTTGCAGGTTATTAAGAAAATCTCCACACATATGTTTGAACTAGAAAAATGAATTTGCTAGCAGATTGGCAAGCTCTAATTCATATACCCTAATTGATAAGGAATTAACGATTGCTTTGTTCTTTCTTGATAGGAAAAGTATATAATATATTAGTAATAGGATCAAAAGATCGAATGCTCAGCAAGCATCCTACAAAGTTATGTACAACCAAAATATAGACCGTCCAAAAAATCTACCACATCCAAAGACGAAGAGCTAATCTTCCCATAAACCCAAAAGAAAAGAGACTTGATGAAATTGTCTTCTTTTTTCATAGGAAAAATATAGATATATTAACAGTAGAAAAGATCAGATGCCTAGGGAGAATCTACAAAGTTATGTATAACCAAAATACCAAAATATAGTCCGTCCACAAAATCTACCACATCCAAAGAGCAATAGCTGATCTTCCAATAAACCCGAAAGAAAAGAGACTTGATGAAATTTTCTTTCAAGCGCTGAAGAGCTAATCTTCCCGTAAACCGAAATCGAAAAGAATTGGTTGTTGTCCTGATTAAGGATTAAGGAAAGCAGGTAACTGAGAACTAACTTAAACATACCATACCTACCATGAATGTGTCTAATTGGCTTTGATTGCTGGCATATTCTTGGTTGTTAGGATTCTTTTGAGATGGCCCGTATCCAAGCCGAATCTAGTCAAAACACCCATGAGTCAGGCGAATTGCATCTTCTGATGTCAACTGCTCTGATGATAAGATGTCGCGGTAGGCCCCTATTGTAGAGCACTTCTGCAACTACAAAAGGACCTCCCTGAGGGAGCTTTTAGACATCACTGAATTGAAACTTCCGAATTTTAGAAACTGAATTTTAAGACATTTAGGCTATATTCTTTAGAGGGGTAAGGAAAGGTAAGAATTGGGTAAAGTAAGAGTGGGTAAGTTCAGGTAAAAGTTGAAAACTTGAATGTTAAAACATATGGCGGAAAATCGATGCTTGTTTTTTTGGATTGTGTAATGAAAGAATTGCAGTAATGAGACACCATGGGTTTGACGTCCAATATACAAAAGGGTAAGTACAGCCGTGACTTCATCAATGCTCTTGGTAGAAACTACGATGAACTAAAACCATGTTGAAATAAGATAAAAATAAAAAAAAAAGCTTAATTTATAAGACTCTAGAAGTCATCTGATGCTGTTGAACCAAACACCACCAGAAAATAAAAGGGCGTCATATCCCCATCATCTACATAACTACACCCTACTATGATGAATAGATAATTACACCCTACTATGATGAATGCAAAAAAAAAAAAAAAAAAACAACAAAAAAACAAAAAACAAAAACAAAAAAAAAAAAACTATGGGAAATACAACAGTTTTATGTGTTATGCATGAGGTGTACTGTTTTTAGCCTTGTCATTTTACCTAATAGATTGCACTTCTTTAATTAAAATTCAACACTGTTTTAAGAGTTGTTATTCAAATTATCATCTTTAGGAAAACCATGGCAGTATCAATTGCAGAATTACGGTCTGAGTTTTACGACGTAGAACACACCAGTCAATTTATTCAGCCAATTCTTAAAGGCATATTGCCGAACAAACAGATCGATGAAATTTTCTAAAGAATAAGATTTGCAATTTCGATAACTAAATGGATTACCTTGCGGGTATCCCTCATATCCCAGAGGAGCTCAACTTCCCTTTCGAGCTCTGGAACAACAAGCATTGTTCTCCATCCTGTTGAATAAAATCTCGGAATTACTAACCACAATACGGCGGAGAAAATAAAGAATGCATCAGCAAAAGGAAATTTTCATATACTGCGGTTTTTTTCATATGCCATACAGTGATTTTATACGTCCTAATTCTATCGAAAAACAAACCATATCGGCTATCATGGGCTACCAACAATGCTTACCAAGAACTTTTTTGCTTCGTAATATGTCACCGTATATGTGGTCTCCAACGTATAGAACCTACTAACAAATCAGCAAACACATTAGAGAGACATAATAGGCACCAACCTCACCGGGCGCATACACACCGCGGAAAAAGGGGGAAAAAACAGGAAAAAAAAAGACGAGCTAGAAGGGAATTATTTCTATGTCACACCAAACATATTTTCTCTAGTAATCCTCCCAAGAAAAAAAGTGAATTTCATACTAATATGCCTAATCTAGCAAAAATCAGGCAAATTAGTCAACATATTTTCAAAGAATCTGAAAATATGTCGACTAAACTCAAAAGTTGTTTCGCGTCAATACTAAATTGGAAACTTCACCTGAGAGCTTGACTCGATATTGAGGAGTTTATGGAGATGAGCAACATTTCCACCCTGAAACCGAAAAGCCATGGGAACACATAAACATCCACACTGATTCTAGAAAACAATCAAAACATAACAACGATTATAAATTGGTACCTGGAACACTCGGCAACCATTATTTATCCCCTTTGATGGTATATGTGCGACAGTGCTTCCAACCTACACTAGGCGACATCGGGTTACACTACTAGCAGCTGTTGAGAACACCAAAAGATTAACGGAAACGAGGACATTTTCGACTCACTTGAGGCATAGGGGTGCCATTGTCAGTATTCACAAGCATTCCAGAATCCGGCACAACTTCAAAAAGATTAGCACGGTTGTCTTCATGGAAAAACCCCGGTTTAGCACTATTATACAATCATCAGATGAAAGAATAAATAGTTAGTGCACAACTTCAGTCAAGTTGCATTCATACATCTAAAAGTTAATACAGAAATAGTTTGTACTTTTAACCCCGTCTTCCCTCCTTTTTTCCTTTCACCATAGAAGAAAGACAATATCATGAAATAATTTACTAGAACCCTGCAGTCAACACAAATCACTTTTTTTTTCCCCGATACTTCCACCAGAAGAGGGGGGGGGGGGGGAACCCGAACAAGAACATAGCCTCAGGAGCAGATCGTCGCTTCTCAGGCAATCCAGACCCTCCATCACCCCCATATCAAAAAAACCCTACCGAAACTCATGAACACACAGCCCTTGATGATGAAGGGTCCGACCCAGATCAAGCCTATTGAAATCATGTTTTGAATCTAGGGTTTTGATTTAACGGATGTCATCAACCTTAGTAGTGACAGTTTTTCTTGAACAATCATCAAAATCAACACCAATACTCCGAAATCCCGCCTAGGGTAGGGTAAGGAGGGTAAGATATGGAGGGTACGGATGTAGCAATCTAGGGTTTTGATTGAAATCACGTTTTAACTCAAGGGCTTTGACTTAACGGATGTCATCAACCTTATTAGTGACAGTTTTTCTCGAACAATCATAAAAAACGAAACCCATTCTCCAAAATCCCGCCTAGGGTGAGGTATGTAGGGTGAGATATGGAGGGGGCGGATGTAGCAATCTAGGGTTTTGATTGAAATCACGTTTTAAATCAAGGGCTTTGATTTGACGGATGTCATCAACCTTATTAGTGACAGTTTTTCTCGAACAATCATCAAAAACAAAACCCATTCTCCGAAATCCCGCCTAGGGTGAGGTATGGAGGGTAAGATATGGAGGGTACGGATGTAGCAATCTAGGGTTTTGATTGAAATCACGTTTTAAATCAAGGGCTTTGATTTAACGGATGTCATCAACCTTATTAGTGACAGTTTTTCTCGAACAATCATCAAAAACAAAACCCATTCTCCGAAATCCTGCCTAGGGTGAGGTATGTAGGGTGAGATATGGAGGGGGCGGATGTAGCAGTCTTACCCCTAAGTACATCTATATATTTCCGTTTAACTTCCCCAAACGGTGACTCTCCCATAGTACTAATCGTAAATACACAACATCTTTACAGTTTTGGTATGTTGGACTATATAAAAGCATAGATCCTTAATTATATATAACGGCAAGGGAGAGAGAAGGAGGGGACGAGAAAAGAAATAACCAACCTGCCAGTGATGACAACATCAAAATACTTGAGCCAGTCAAAACTTAGTCCTGTGTTACCGTTAGCAGTTCTTTTTCGGCAAAGGAAATTCATGACAACATTTGTGTAATCCCACAAACTGCACCATAGAATAACAAAGTAAAATATCAGTGAATCAATCATAGTGCGAGAAAAACCTCAGCAACTGTTTAGCGAGCAAACTGGGTTCGGAAGATAGCAAAACCACCACGACGCAAAATGTATACCCTAACAAAGTCAAAAAAGGGGAGGACAACTACACAAATGGAACAAAATATAATCCTCTTTGTAGAAACTGTAACAATATGAATATTAGCTTCCAGTTCAAAATTCATCTGATAAATATATGTTACAAAAAAGGCTTTAGAATGCCACTGTTTTCGGTATGAAGCACATAATTGGAGCATAGTTACCGGGAACGCTACATACGCCTGGGACACGTTCCAGGAACAAGCATTCCGAAGTCAAAACTAGACTAAATTTGTGTGTAAATTAGCGACCCGCCTTCCAGGACCAACGACCCGGGAATCGTTCCTGGTAACTATGATTTAAAGAGAACGTATCAAATGAGGGGAACACTAGTGGTCTGCAATCGTCCCTATTTGTCAAGTTTACTTGCCCTATTAAATTCGTTGAAATTAGAATTAGCCGGTCAATAACAGGATCAATTACCTATTCGTCACCAAGAAAGTCGAACGACCAGAGTCTCTTAGCATTTCGAGCATCGGCACTATTGAGGTGTCATCATTAATATACCTGACAAACAAAAGCTCAAGAGTCTGAATATCCACGTTAAAAACTCAAACCGCATTCGATTTCCAACTCCGCAGAATATATCAAAGTCTGAACCGAGCTCCCTAAATCCAAAATTATTAACATTACTACGGTCCATTTCATACTTTCCTTATTGTTATAGGAGGCATTTTCCAGATTTTTCTGGATTTGGCAACCGCTAGATAAAAAAAGAAATAAACTTTAGGTGAATCCATTACTTTTGAGGGTCTTTGGCAACCATCTGCTTTAAAGTTCCGTCACGATGACACAAATCAACAGCAGCTCGAACGTCCTTGTACATGCGAGCGTAACTGCAAGAAATAGGTTCAAAAACTTCTCATTTCCCACGAATTAAGGAAAAGAAAATCCGCAAAGAGAATGATTATAGCAAATAAATTGCTGCAACCCTTGTCAAGATATTTATTCCCCATTAAAAAAGTGTGTCAATAGATATACTCACTCTGCTCCTGCTGGAACTTTCCCTGGATTTTTGTCCGTAAAGTCAACAAGCTGAGCAAACAGGTAAGCCTCCGCCAAGGAAAATAGAGTATCGATGAGAGCATAGTCCGGCTCATCAAATGAATCTCTCGTCAAAGTATAACCATATGTTTCAACTTTTTCTTCCTTTGACATCTCGTTGAATCCATGATATGCCACTTTTACATATTTGTGACGATCCATCTGTAAGGAGGCAAAGTCAATAGAACTCGGATATCTCGGCACCATGAAATAAGTCCGTTTTGATCATACAAACCTTCAAAATGTTGCCTCTTTTCTTGTCAAGAACCAAGCCCCTAACCATATATGTCCAATCAAACGTCCACTCCAGCAACTGCAAGTATGCCAAAATATATTGTTGAATCAACTCACATTTACACAATGCTAATAAGACACAACAACGGATGTGCCAGAATCAAAACTTCAGTTCATGGGAAAAGGTTGTCTACATATGGATCCCCCAGACTGCGCTCAAACATGTTTCCCATGGGAGATTGTTGCCGTTGTAAGAACAAGAACGACGTTGTTGTAACAACAACAATGATCCCCGTTGTACTCCTAACACGAGGTCTACGGGAATCCAGATGTAGACAACCTTCCCCCGATGCACATGAGTGCATGAAGAGGCTGATTCCGATGAACCCAAAAAAAACCTTTAGCATATATAAACACATATATGGCTTACAACAATGAGCTTATATATGAACATAAATCAGTTAGAAAAACACAATAAACAAACTACTTTCTATATCCAACCTTCAGCATTTTATACAATATATGACCCCGGAATCTGCAACCTATGTTAAAAACTATGTCACCCACTTTTCATTTTCCCTACCGCACCCGGACAAGAATACAAAATTTAACACTTCAAACTCCAAAAGACAATGAAAACTTGAAAGTTTTCTTAAACTACTGTCACTTTATTACAACTAATAGAGCTACCATGACAACATTACTAGACAGCAGATCACTGGAAATCAATCCGATTCACAGAAGAAACGAATACCAGAACATCCCCTGCGAGAACTAGCCAACAGATAGAAAGCTGCATAGATATTAGATACATACCTCAGGAGGATAGCCCAAATCAAATACAAGCTTCTTAACCGTCCCGTCATACGCAAGAGATTCGAATGTTTCAGGCTTGTATTGTGCCAATGTGTAATCCATATCAAACCCAACAGCAACAATGCTCTTCATGTTCAAGGACCTGTTGCAGAATATTCTCTTTCCCAAAGGAAAATTCTCCCCGCCCGATGGGGACGACCAGATACAAGGCATTTGGCCAAACTTTTTGGAATCGTCAGCTGTTCCACCCATTATCCCTTTATGCAACTTATTGGATCCTGACAATGATCAAGAATAGACTTTGAGTTGACCGCCATACCCCCAATCAAAAAGACACAACAACAACAACATCGACAACACTCTCAATGAGGGTCCCGCCCATGCGGGTCTAAGATGTAGGCACCCTTGACGTTATCAAACATAAACATTTGAGAGACTGGTTCCAATAGACCCACAACGAAAACATTTGCTAAACCAATAAAAAAAACACATGAGCAACGACCAAGAGTAGATTTAGAGTTTAGCACCATAACCCCAATCAAAAAGACACAACAAGAGCACCATCAACAACAACAGTCCCAATGTGGGTCCCGCCCACCGAGTCTAAGGACTAAGATGTAGGCAGCCTTAACGTTAGCAAACATAAACACCTGAAAGACGGATTCCAATAGACCCGCAACGAGAACATTTGCTAAACTAATAAAAAGACATATAAGCAACAATGATCAAGAATAGATTTAGAGTTGACCACCAAAGCCTCAAGCAAAGAGACACAACAAACAAAAACAACAACAGTCCAAATGTGGGTCCCGTCCATGCGGATCTAAGATGTAGGCAACCTTACAATTAGCAAGCATAAACACCTGAGAGACCTATTACAATAGACCCGCAACGAAACATTTGCTAAATGGATTTTAAAAAAAAGAAAAGACATGAGCAACGAAATAATCAGCAGGGGGAGGAGGAACTTAAGATGGGCAATGCTTGCTTACACAAGAGAAAAATAAGCAAAAATGCAGATTTAAAAATACACTGCTGAGCATAAAGGAGAACAAGCTTTTTGTGAGCCTTCAATTCATCATCCTCAAAAAAAAAAACTACAGAATTAGAATATAAATACACACTCTGAACACATTTCCTGATCGTGAGAGCATAAACTAAGAATTGTCAATAGAAAGAAACAAGAATTGACAAAGACTTGGTTCCTGATGATAATGAAACATTACATCAAGAGTCCACCGCCTATGTACCCAGTCAAAAAAATTAAAAAAAGGAAAAAAAAGGTATACCCAGCAAGAATTGAATACAGAATTGAGCACCCAAAAAAAAAGCATGAATTTTGCATAGTCTTAATCAACCCATAAACAATGAAACAAATACAGACATGGGTATTATGAATATCAAACATTACATCAAGAGTCCACCACCATAATAACCCAGTCAAAAATACTATTTTAAAAAAAAGGTACACCGAGCAAAGGAAGGAAGAAAATCAGCAAAAATTGCCACAATCGAATACAAAATTGAGCACCCGGAAAAAAAAAGGCCAGTCTTAATCAACCCATAAACAATGAAACAAACACAAACATGGGTATTCAGCAGAAACCAAGCATTATTTCCTCGAAAAAACACTGGAAATTCAATTCTCAATAATGATCAACAACAGATTAAGAGTTGACCACCCTAATCCAACCACAAATCCATCAAACAGCACAACCAGCAAGACGGGAAACTGCAGGACCAAAAAAAAAACAGCAAAAATGCAAACATGGGTAATATGAACACTATCATTTTAATATGCTATTCAGCAAAAACCCAGCATTATTTCCTCGAAGAAACACTCAAAATTCAATTAACGATGATGATCAACGACAGATTAAGAGTTAACCACCCTAATTCCAACCGAGAATCCATGAAACACCACAACCAGCGAAACGGGAAAATGCAGGACCCGTAAAATTAAACAAAATCAGCAAAAATACAAACATGGGTATTATGAACACTATCATTTTAATATGTCATTCAGAAGAAACCCGGCATCATTTCCTTGAAAAACACTCAAAGTTCAATTCCCCTTAAGAGTTGACCACCCTAATCCAACCAAGAATCCATCAAACAGCACAACCAGCAAGACAGGAAAATGCAGGACCCCAAGAAAAAAAAACAAAAAAAAAATCAGCAAAAAATACAGACATGGGTAATCAATCATTCATCAAAAACACAACACAACACAACCCCACAAACAAAACAAATACCCACATGGGCAATTTCGAACCCCACAAACCCAAATTCGCAACGCATTCGCACGAAACAAAATCAGCAAAAAAAAACAGATTGAAATCAACCAAACTACAGACATGGCCAATCATGGAAATCACAGAACCGGGCAATTCCGAACCCCCACAAACCCAAATTCGCAACACATTTGCACGAAACAAAATCAGCAAAAAAAAAAACAGAAATCATTGAAATCAGCCAAAACACAGACATGGGCGATCATAAAAACTACAGAAATATGCAATTTCGAACCCCAGAAAACCAGAAGGAAGCCCAAATTCGCAACACATTTGCACGAAACAAAATCAGCAAAAAAACATGGAAATCAGCAAAAACACAGCCATGGGCAATCATGAAAACCACACAAATGGGCAATTGCGAACCCCAAATTTGCAACACATTGAAACAACAAAACAAAACCCAGAATCAAACACCCCACCTGCGGAAATTTGGCAGCGTTTGGGATGAGAATAGGAGCAGGAAAATCGAGAAGTAACCCTCCTAACCCTGAAACCAGAAGAATAAGAACAAGAAGAAGAAGAAGAGGAGGAGGAAGAAGAACAAAAGGATGAAGAAGAATAAGGGAGAGAATGAAAACAAGGGGAGAGATAGAGAGGGGAAGAGATTTCAGGGGGGAGGTGAGAGAAACAAAGTAGAAAGTTTCTCTTTGGGATTCGCATTTTCTGGATTTATAAAGGGATTGGAGAGGAAGAAGAAGACGGCATTAGGATTATCATCATCAGAAGCATCTTAACGTGTGAATCAATCAAATCAAATCGAATGTTGGGTGGTAAATTGGGGGGGAATCAGAAATAGAATCGGGTGCCAAAATTCGGTTTGGAAGGAGGAAATTGGAGAAGAGGAGAAGAGGAATGGGTGGGAAGAGATTAGTGAGTTAGCCAAAGAGTTTGAGTAGAGACAATCAGAGATAGAAGAGAGAGATAGAGAGGAGTTTGTTTGTACGCTACATACTACAGAAGTACCAAGCCTTTTGAATATCAAATAAAATTCTCTATTTCTTCCCCTTTTTTTCAATTTTATTTCTATTATTTTGGTTTTTGGTGGGGCTCGCAAAAAATCGGGTTCGGTCTATGTCGAAATTTGGACAAGGAATTAATGTTTGGGCCCGATCTTTCGGATCGGATAATTCGGTTGGAACTAGATTCAAATCAACATCTTATCTTTTTTTAATATAAAAAAAAAAGTTTCCAATTTCTTATCTTTTTTTCAATTTGTTTTTATCGTTTTGGTTTATGGTAGGGCTTGCAAAAATTTTGGTTTAGTCTATCTCGGAATTTGGATAAAAAAAATCATGTCCGGACCAAGGTTATTTCCGATTGCACGCTTCAGATGGAACAAAGTCTAGGTCGAAATTGGGTTCATTTTTCACTTTTATTTTATTATTTTGGTTTTTGGTAGTGCTCGCAAAAAATATATTGAAATTTGGAGGAGAAATTGATGTCCGGACCAGAGTTTTTACATGTCGGTCAGTTTCGGACATAATGAATTTGGGTCAAAATCGAGTTCGAACAATAGAAACAAGAGAAGTATTGTGTCTAATTATTCAGTCAATTTGATCAGTGTTAAAATCCATTTGAAAAATCTATGACCAAGCATAGTTTTTTTGTGTATGACAATTCGGACACAACTAAACGAGGGTCAAAATCGGGCTGGACAATAGAAAAAAAGAAATATATTGTGATGGGATTTTCAGTTAAGTTGGTCCATATCAAAACTTGGACGAAAATCTATGAATAAACCCGATTTTTCCCATGTCAGTCTGGTTAGGCTTTGAACAATCGGAAAAATGTTAAGTTTGATAGGATTATTTTCTTGAAAAGTTGTTAACTTTTCTAATTAACCGAATTCTTATAGGTTCGCTTGTATAATAAAGATGGAATTTTTTTGAGTGGGTCGCACTATCCCATAGTTTCTTATGATATTAGTTTTACCTCAATTGAATATTATTAGTCACCATGGTATACGGTGTGCTTAAAAAAAATTAAATTATAACATATAAGTAAATTTGTTTGGTAAGTTAGAGTTTTAAAAATTTCAATCATAGTTTCCCAAGCGTCAATATATATGGCAAATTGGTCATTCAATTTGATTTTAAGTTCATATTCGACAATAACTTTTGGAGCAAATATTAGTATTTTGATTAAGTCAGACAAAACACCGTTAAATACTAACGTTTGATAAGCTAACATTTCAACTTTCAACAATCATTCCTCAAACATTAATAAAGTAAAACTTTTGTCCATAAAAAATATATAATGTTCCATATTTTTCATCGAAAATATAATTGAAACCACCATTCATTTCTTTCTACTTTTGTATTAAACAGGACTTTAAATCAATTAAATTTCGCTCTTATAGTATTAGAGTTAACAATATTACGAATAGTTTTGAGTAGGCTTTCGTTTTAGCATACTTTATTTAGGTATATTAATATATGGTTTGATAGATTCATCTTATATAAAGAATGATAATCGTGATGATAAGGCTTCTCTAAATTTCGAATTCACTTCAAAATAGTTATTCCAAATATTGGGTTGAATTAAAATAGGCACATTTTGATTAGGTTTTTTGTTTTAGTTTATTCTATTTTAGATGTATTGATATATTATTAGATAAATTCATGTCATATAAAAGACGTTAAATATGACGTAAGTAGAAGATCCTCCAAATTTCAAAATCACTCCAAAATAGTCATTTAAGATGATGAGTTGAATTTAAAATAGTGACAATATTGATATATTATTAGATAAATTCATCTCATATAAAAAATGATAGATATGACGTTGAAGATCAACTAAATTTCACATTCACTCCAAAATAATTATTCCAAATGACGTGTTGAATTTAAAATAGAGACATTCCAAATAGATCATTTTTAGTCAAAATATACTAATATTCATTTTATATAATATTCGTTTATTTATTTACCACGTAATTATTAATGGCTAGTGTGATAGGCTGCTTGATTTAAAAAATTGAAGTGTCATTATCCATAGAATATATTCCATCTGTCTTTTTCCTACAATTTTGTTTTTATTTTTAGGTAGGAAAATGCCATGTTTTGAGAGTGAAAGAAAGAGGAATTTTCATTGTAAGAGAGCACATGTGATTAACGATGGCAAAAATTCGTCCGACCCAAATATCTGAATTTATCCTACTCGAATTAAACCGGGTATGGTCATCAAATTTTTATCCGAATTTGAAATTCCAAATTTGAAATTATGACAATTCGGTCTTGTCCGATTCTAAAACAGGGTCAGGTTCGGGCGTCCGAATTTTGCGTAAAATTCGGGTTCGGACGCATTCGGACAATGTCCGAACAGTGAAATTCGAACAAAATATTGAAATTATGCGTAAATAAGTGTGAATTCGGGTTTGATTATATTCGGACAAATCCGGGTTCGGACACTAAAAAATGTCCAAATTTGAAATTCGGACAGGGTTCGGGTTTGAGAATTTTGTCCGAACTCGATTTGACCCAAACCTAATTTTTTTACCACCACTACACGTGATAAATAAATTAAAAAGGATGAGAATCATTGATTTTTTTTTTGGGTAATTTATTTAGGAGACGTGCTATTGGTTACAAATTTAAAACAATATAAAATTCAATTATGTGCTTGATGTAACATAAAAAAATTGGATTATTGTATAATATCAACTTGGACAGATGTTATCAGCATATTCTCTCAAAGTGGAATCAAATTGAAAATGAAAATATGGAACAGATTTGCCAAAATATTTTATGATACAATTGTGTTGCCTCTCAAATTTAAAGTCTTTAGAATAATACTTTAGAATATTACTAGTAAGGAATATTATTAGTCATTCAACACTAAAGGATTAAATATAGATAACCCACAATTAAATAATTTTTATTTTCAATTGGATTTAAAAATCATTTTATAAATAAGAATCAAAATATAGCCTATAATCTCACTTCATTGTATTTTATTGTTCCTAAGAGTTTTTAATAGAAGTAATTATATTTATTTTACTTCTCTTGTCAAATTTGTGCTAATTTCATTGGCTGCATGTATTTTATTGATGCAATGGTCCATTTTATATGATCCTTGACTGCCACCTAAATTTTCTTGTTAAGAACTTCGACTTTTATATATTGAAATAATTCATCATATAAACTTAATGTCACATTATGAATGATTGACTAAAGACACATCAAAAAGTGAAAGTCAATTATAAAATTATCCACGGTATTTAGAGCTGGCAAAATTCTTGGTCCAGGTAATTTTGAGTTCGGACAAATAGAACATCAGACGAAAACTTGATGTCTAATACCTATTTTTTTTTGTTTTTATTTTCGGATAGACCAAATGGGACAAGCATAATTCATATTTAAATTGGATTCGGACAATAAAATTTTGAAAAACTTTGTGTTCTGAATTTTCAGTCAAATAAGTCTATTAAAATTCGGACGAAAACTCTTCAATCATACCCATTTTTTCCGGGTCGAACAAATCCAAGTTATTGGATCAGACAGATTTTTGTCCGCCCTAATATCAGTTATTTTCAAACCAAAACTTTTAGAAGATTGCACATATTTTTTCTGAGAAAGAAGATTGCATATATATTAATCAGACCTGTTTTCACACCTGAGAATTGATGCAATGTGAATACACAAATGCCCTTTTTTTTTTTTTTGGTTCTTTTTCTAGCACACTCATCACTATGCAAATTTTCCAGTAATTTGTACAACAAAATTGGCAGGCCTTCATCTCCTCATATTACAGCTGAATTATGGACCCACCTATCTCATCTGATGAGCAGATTGCACAGCACTTTGTATGCACAAAAACACATCCAAATGTGACCGAAATTGTTCGCGAAATTAGTTTTTCAGGTCCACGAATTCACCGGTTATCCTGCATAATCAATTCGATAAACATCCCATTATCAACGATCCCGACCCAGCTGAGCTTTAAAACCGATATATATTGTATACACCCCTAACATGTACTCCGCAGTGAACAATCTTAACTTACAAGGGAACAAAACAGAACTAGTTAGTGAATGACCCGTTTGATGAGTTTGGAAAGATTAATCGAAAAAAGGATTTCTCTATTTTGGCTAGAAAAAGGGGGTCTACCCGTGCGTTTGGTTGGTCAAAAACCCTAAGGAAATGGTCAATTTTCCCGAGTTTACTTATTTTCCCCATGTTTAGTAGTACATTGACCTTGGAAATTTTTTTACAAGGGGCCCACCATTTCCAAGGTTTTCTTTTCTGAGGGAGATTTCCCTTGGGGGGGGGGGGAATTTCCCTAGGGATCTTACCAAACATTCCCTAAGTGTGAAGTTGGCTACAACTCAATGTCTCAACTGACAACATACAACTTGAACAACTAGACTCCCAGTAAACAAGCACTGTTCAAAAGCTGTCCGACTCGAAAACTCGGTTCAGTCTGACCCGGAAACGCCCGTCTACCTGATCATAGACGACTTTTCATCCGAGTTTTGACATTTAACAAATTTATTCCGGGTAAAGACACACATTTTCTCATTTTTGTCACCGGAACCTGAATTTAGGCTCGTCTGAATTGTCCAAAACAAATCGGGAAAAAAACCCAGACCAACAGGCATCAAATTTTATTTGCCTGATGACCCAATTCGTCCAGACACCAAATGATCCGAACCCGAACTTTCGCCATCCCTAGGTAAGAGCAATGTCACGGGTACAGGTGTACTTTGAAGCATGGGGTGTCTTTTCTTTATTCGGGTATCTAGGCTCCAATTCTATTTTTGTTCGGGTATCAAAGGTTCAATACAAGTACCTTAGGGAAATGAAGAGTCAGAGTAACATACTAACATAGGGCACTCAAGAGTCTAGGACCATCACCCGTCTTTTTTTCCTGTAAGCATGGATTGGTCTACCATTGCTTTCTATATGAGAAACAAAGATTGTCCACAATCTGGATAGTCGAAAAAGATTATCTTTTCAACTAAGAATATAATGAACTAAAGTAAAAAACCTCCTCTGCTTCTTTTCCAATGGAGGCAAGGTTGTTAGAATCGGGATAATCCATGGGGTAGTTATGATTGGATTTAACCCACGTAGTATCGTGGACTGAAATGTAGATAGTAGAATCTCATCGAGAATTTTGGATCATAAAATCGTAGGATTGTAGATCAGGATCAGGATTTTAATAACTATGGTAGTATGTAGCAAACGATTTCTAAATCTTGGGTCAACTAGAACCGATCTCTCTAAATTACAAACTTCGAGGGGGGGGGGGGGGCAAGTCTGCTACATCCGACACCTCCATACCTCGATTGAGCGGGATTTTGGAGTATTGGTTTGGTTTGGATGAGAAACAATGGGTTTGCTCCAATAGGATGACATGCAAAATGACATACAAGTAGATGTCTACAAAAGCTACATCTATACGACTAACCAATAGAAGTCTAGGACCATCTCATCTTCCCCTTATTGTTGTTTCTTTTGCATGGTTCAGTTTTTCATCGGTTTCCATGTACGAAATAACGCGTGCTCCAATCAAATAGCATGCAAAAAACGAGAGAAAACGACGTACAAACCGAAGAGGTACCTGTTGTATGTCAAGAAAGCATCGCCGATGGTGCCAGCAATCTTATTTCGTACCTTCCTCACACAGATCTGCACAAATGATTCGAACATCGGTTTGAATATTTTCAGTGTTAAAGAGAAACAAAGGAGACGTGTTTCGAATCAGAATTTCTTGCCTGCACTTGATCTAATGGACCGGCTTCTGGATCCCTATTACGGTGTATAACGATGCCGTTGTCACATTTATTGATGAAATGTGCGCTACCGCTTATGTCATACAGATTTGGGGGCGATCCGACCCAGTTGTGCAGCTGTCACGAAACAATGGTTCAGAAACATTGGATTACAGGTTTAGGGTTTGTTAATCCGGCTTGGGTATAAGTGTCCCAGTCACCGGGATTGGTCAGTTTTGAGAAAGTTTGCATATTTTCAGTGTAGTTTGAAATGTCAAGTGTAGGGTTGTCGAAAACACTGTCCGACTTGAGAACCCGGTTCAGCCCAACCCGAAAAAAACCAGGTGCGGTCATAGGTTTTTCATCCGAATTTGACATAGACTGATCTGACTGAAAATCTGGGCAAAATATTTTCCATATGTCCATTGTTCAAACTCGTTTTAGGCCCGAATTTATGCTTTTCCGCCCCGAAAAATCACCCGAAAAACTGGTTCAGTCCGACATCCAATTCGTGCAGACTTGAAATAACCCGAACCTGAATTCTTGACAACCCTGGTCGAAGGTCTGACATGAGTATGATAGAAAAATGAAGCGTGGGAGTAACGTAGATTAGCTCTCACCTGTCGAGGATGGGCTACAAACCAAACATGGCATGAATGATGTTGAGCAAATCGCTTAACCATTGTCAGCATCTGACTGACATACTCCGTCTCTGTCCTGTTACATTATAGATACATGTTGAGATGCTAGCTCACAGGCCGGCAAAAATACAAGAGATGTGAAGTAGTATCAAGAAAGATGCCCAAGTTTGTTTATAATTTCATGTCCAAATTGACCTGGCAGAACAGATCCAATTGCAATGACCCACCCGAACTCAACCCTACCCAGACTCGAAAATGGCTAACCCGATAAGACCCAACCCGACCCAAATTTATCTTTTACCAAAGCTGTTCTTTTTTAACAAATGATGTTACCGGACAACATAAAGCGACACGAAATCAACCCTACCCAAAAATGGACAACCCAAACCTGAATCTTGTTGACCCGAACTGACCCAAAACAAATGGGTCCAATTAGAATCCGACCCGGATGACCCAATTGCCAAATCTATGTCCAAGCAGAGATTGGGAGTTCGCAGATGTCTAATGGGAAACGAAAACAATAATACGATAGTATGATAAGAAACCCAAGGCAATTTTCACCAAGTGATTGTTGGAGCATTCCGATAGAAGCCTAAAAGTCTTCGAGGGTGTGAAACTTCTCAGCAATCGACAATTTTCATCAAGACTTTTTTTGGGGGGATGATGTAAGGCTTTATCGTCTATTCATATATCATTTCATCACATACAGTTTCCCCAAAATGTTGTGTATATTCTGAAAAAGTTGTCCCCTATAAATACTTTTTTCCCAAGATAAGATATTAATGCTAGACAGCTGATATTTCATATAATTTTCAGCACAGAATGTCGGACGAAAGAGGGTTTATAGGGAAGATCCTCACATGCTGCTGAGACGTTGATGATCAAGCTCATTGTATGGATCAATCACAAGACCATTCACCCCATGCCTCAAAACTGCCGCTTTAGCGAGATCCAGAACCCATTTGATGTTCGGAAGGGCATCATCCTCACACCTGAATAAAAATGCCTATGTAAGATACGCCCGGCAATCGTGTCACACCAAGAATGATTAAAAAGACCAACTTTGTACCATTATTGAGAACTTGACACCAGTTACCGGACCTGGCAATAGGGTCATTGGGTCGGGTTTGGTTGGTTCAATTCAGTGAGCAAGGCTTGAGTTAGGTCGGGTTTGGGTTGGCCAATCTTCGGGTCGCTTTGTTTTTTGCCAGATAGGATTATCTTTAAGAACTGAACTTTGGTGAAAGATAAATGGGTCAAGTCGAACCGGGTTGGGCCACTTCAGGTTCGGGTCCATTTCGGGACTATGTTTGCACTTTCGGATATTGGTCGGGTCAGGTTCAAAGTAAAAATTGAAGAAAAATCGTAGACCACAAAACAATACCGTATCAGATGAAACGTGCTATCGAGCCATTGTTTTCCTTGCTCTAACTCTTCGAGAGACAGTCGCTCAAGAGATTCTCCATACCTACATTCCATATGCACTAAGAATCGTTACATCAATGAAAGAAAGGCAAATGATCAAAAGAATCTAATGCGGTCAATGAAACATTACACTAGAGAAAGCCGTGATCTTTTCTGTCACAAAAGAAGGTGAATTAAATTTACCCGTCTTAAGATTTCGTGATATCCTCGGCTAACACAAGTGCAATGTTTTATTTACTAGGGTTATACTCCTTGTAATGAAACTCATAGTCATACGAGCGTCTCTTCTAAATTATCTTTTCATATCAATTTTCCCTTTCATGAAAGTGTAATACTACATTTAAACGACTTAATAGTTATTTGTATTGTAACTTTTTCTTTCCTATCTTTTTGTATATCAAAAAACCACGTTTTTCTTCTTACGTTATCGAATATTTTGAAATCAACAAATTGAAGTCCAAAATACGTACACCTACTTACTAACTTCCTCGTGAAAATAGAACGAACGAATTTACCCAAGGTCTTTTGATATGGGACTATTATGCTCTATTGTGAGAAAAGCTAAGACAAACTTTTCCTAGAGTGCATTTCGTAGAATCCCGAGACAAACTATCTTGGAAAAAACTTTCCCTACCCCCATAGGAAAACCCTTCCTGAGTTTGCGTAAAACAATAGGCCTATCATCAAAATTTTCTCATCCACCAAATATAACCATAAGAGAATTAGTCAACATAAAAAAGTTGGCCAACTTTCCCGGAAAAAAGCCGGTAATAACCGCCAATTATAAATACAATAATAAGATGCAGGAAAAGAGACAATAATGAGATCGACACATATTTGAAGCAGAAGCAAATTACCGAGTATCAAAAAAAGGTTTCTTTATATGCTTCTCCAAAAGTTTCCTTGCATGTTCACGAACCTAAAGACAATAAGATGGAGAAACAAAGGCTTCAGGGGTTTCCAACACGATTCAAGCAGAAATTTACATCAAAAAACATAAAAAGAAACCCGACAAATATGTCAAGACTAAAAACATGAAACTACAGGCCTTTTCCCCGATCTAATGAGTTATTCACGAGACACCAATGAGAATATTTAGTATGGTGAGTTGTGTGGAAGAATATTGAGTAGTATGGTGAATCTGGTACCGCACCGCACCATATAAAAGAACAGAGCCTAAGTATGGCCACATAAGTTTTGTACTTGCACCAAAAACAATGAATAGATACCGTTATACCTGATTTTTCAAGACAAATCTTCATCCCTTAATATGAAGTCGGAAAAAATATGCATTTAACCTTATATATTGGCGAATCCGTTCACTAAGAAAGGAGTTAGTAGCACTGTAGTAAAATTCTTGACAACTTGACATCTATACGTATCATCATCGAAGATTAACATGATCTCACATTACATGAATAACCACCAAAAAGTTGCACAAGAACCCAATGTTGAATTGACCCTATTGCTAAGGCTATACTCAAGTGTAGTGAAGGACTCAATTAAGCAAAAAGAAGCAAGAACATGTTTAATAATGTAAATAACTTTCATATTTCATGAGTATTGTTACCTTATTCTCCATGGAACAAAGTGCAAACTTCCAGCCCATGCTCTCATTTAGATTGCACAACAAAGCGTCAATCCATTCACTCTTCCCAGAATTCGGAACACCGGTTACTATTGTCAACTCACCCGGTACAACCTGTCATAATAAAGATCGCCATCAAAGTTCCGCTAACATGATAACAAACAAAACTCAATTACATTGTCGAGAAAATTGAAGTGATACCGGAGACGGGTTATTTAGGACGTGGAAAAAAGTTCGAAGTCTGTTCAGTTTTAAAATATGGGACAAGATAACAGGCCACAGTCTAGTCTACAACCAAAGAAACCCGATGCACAACACATTCTTCTAGCAACCAGTTCTGCAACTCCAATCACTAAATGAACGAACCCTTTTTTTAAAGGAAATTTTTAAAGGAAAAATATAAATATATTAATAATAAGATAAAAAAATCAGAAGCTCGTCAAGTATCCTACAGAGTTATGTACAGCCAAAATATAGACTATCCTCAAATTTACCACATCCAAAGAAGATTTCATAATCTTCCCACAACCCACAGAGAGATTTACGACAACCAAATTAAGGATATACACTACTTTCATTTCATAGATATGCTTACATTGTAATATTCATCCAAGCACCGCCACCCAGTAGAAACACCGAGCTCGTCGCCAAGAACTCTATGATAGTAGGCATCAATTTCAGGAAAAAATTCTCTGAACCGAAACAATCCACGTATTGGATAAAGCTCGGCATTCTCAATTGTTTGCTTCAGCACTTCTGGCCCCAAATACGCAAGTACCTGTCAGCATCACGTAATGTAACTGATAGTCAGCACGAGACCTGTTAATTCGGTCGGGCGGGTGTCGGGTTCGGGTAAATGCGGGTCGGGTGTATTTCGGGTTCAGGTAAATGCGGACGGTGTATTTCGGTTTCGGGTCAACCCAAAAGGTTATGATTGCACCCTTTTTCCGCTATTTCTTTTAAAAAAATGGTCTCTAAATACTACTTTTTGTATAATATACAAAATAAAACATGATTATCTTCTAGTAACAATAGATTATTGTAACTATTTTAACTTAAATTAAAAAAATAACAAATAAATGAGTTGCGGTTATAGTTTAATAGTTAAAAGTTCCAATGAAAAGTCACAAATTCTAATGAAGTTGAACTTAAAAAATTAATTTTTCGGGTCAAACGGGCGGGTCGGGCTTAACCCGCTAATTTTCGGGTTCGGTGTATTTCGGGGTTGAGAAAATTGTGTTCAAAACCCAGAAATTCCGGGCAGGTTCGAGTCGGGTTATCCGGTTGGGTTAGAAATTGCCAGGTCTAATCAGCGGCTACCATCATAGTGATTTGGATGATTATGAAATGGAACTTTGGCCGTGTTCGCAACAAGACACCGTGCACGCGTTTGTTCCACTCCAAGATTTGGTGATATTATCGGGTTGTGTGTGCGCACACACGCGCGTGCATATTCAAAACCAAAACAAAGCAAAGCAAAAACCAAGACTGCTACAAGATGCAGACCTCATTCGCATCCTTGAAAAATTCCTTTTCATTTTTCTTTGGCCACGTAACTCGCCAACATCTGCAATCAAGAGATCACGTTAGAAAAATACGCATCTCAGCAAGGAAATGGTAAGCAAACGAACACATCCAACATATCAAAGAATAAAACCTCTCTCGCCCAAGGCGTCGTGCAAGTTCTTCCGCCAATGCTTGGCCCGCAGCATCCCCATCAGTTGCTAATATTATTCTAGATGCCTATACAAGAAACGAGATTTATACGGATTCTATTCTCCACCTCTTACTTAAATCAAACCACTACTAAATGGCACCAACCTTTTCAAAATACGACTTGCAATTCCACAGATACTGATACTTCGTGTCCTAGCTTCACACAAAAACATGGTCAACAAACTAAGTTGATGGTAGTAAGAGGTTATAATCGCCAATCTAAGACAATATGATAGAGCACACACACTTCAGATGCTTAAAAGCACCAAATGTCTTAAATTAACGGCGGACGAGAATACAAGTCCTTTTGTGTTCTTGTTGCAAATATTCACTTTCCTGATGACGTTTAGAGGCCGGATTGGTTACGTAAATGGTCTATACTCGACTCATGTAGCATGTCTCCTGGATTATTTCACTTATCTTTTGGCGATAAATGGTGACATCCCCAACTTCACTTTCCTCAATTTCCAATATTCTCGTGGTCCAAAATTCATCATGGTGTGTTTGATTGGAAAACTTTCCTGGAAAAGTTAGTCAACTTTCCCAACTTAACAAATTTTCCCATGTTCGGTTGAAACTCCAGTGAATGAGAAAAATTGTGATGTGGGGCCCTTATCTACTCTCAAGCTCAGTAAACTTTTCGACAAGGGGAGGGTAGGGAAAGTTTTCCCAGGAAAATTTTTCCCAAGGAGATCTTTCCTGGGATTCTACCTAATGCACCTTGTTAAGTTACAATTTCATCAATGAAAGGAATCGAGGAAACTAGACTGGAACCTGTTCCGGATCTGGAACGCCTTTAGCTGAAACTTGGGCAGGTGCACCATCAGGCACACTAACACAATTGAGAAATCCAGCTTCTTCCATGGAAAGCTTATCAATCTCTCCTTCGACCTACGCGTGAAGATTTAGATAAGAACCAGACATTAACAAAACAGTAACCCGATCATTAAACATCTTTTAATAACCGGAAATTGTGCTTTAGAACAATTTAACAACTAGTATAAACCAAAAGTTAGAATCAAAACAGAGAAATTTAAGCATCCAAAAGCAATAAGAAAGTCAGCGGGATAAAGGGAAACAGAAACAGATTTGCGCATGATTAAAGCTCACAAAACACTTACAATGATTATATCACTTGCATTCTTTATGTCATCGAGCCCATACAATATTTTTTCAGTATCTGGTTCCTGCAGGGCACAAAAGCAACAAACACCAAAACATTTAGACTCGTCCCTTCAAAATTCCAAGCCCTACCTTTTGAAAACTTTGTATAGTTGGGGGTATAGTCCTTCATCGTGAAAGTAACTTCAATTTTTTGAATTTTGTGGATAACATCATGGATGAGAGCTCGAGGGCAGATTTTATTTTGTACTTGCCCCTTTTGTTCATTGGGGGGCTCCCTCGTATCTATTCCATAGTTACCAAGAACGCTTCCTGAGTCGTACGTCGTCGAACGCAGGTCACTAATTTTTACATAAATTTAGTCTAGTTTTGACTTCGGAACACTTGTTCCCATAACGCCGGTCGCAGGCGTATGTAGCGTTCCCGGTAATTCTATTCAGTATTTTGATTACTCATCAAAAGCAAAGAGAAACACGTCAAGATAGCCTTCAAAATGGACACTAGGGGATAGGCAGATCAAAAACCTGCCAAAATCTCTTAACCACGTCACGATATTTGCAACCAATCAAAGCTCCATCTCTCCTGTAAGTAAATGCAATTGCAACCTGCCAAGCAAAAACCACACATCAGAGATAAAAACAATCGTCACACAAATTATTAACGAAAGAAAACTACTTATTCCAGAATAATTAATGGGTATCACATACGAGTTTCATCATTGCCCGTAACGCCTTCTCCTAACGGTACAATACAACACCGCATAGCATACAACACTCTTCTCTCATTCAAAATGATAATTACCAACCAATGTGAGTCCACCGAAAGATGGTATTGAGAAACTTAAGCTCTAGTTCTTAGAGGGGTAAATATCCCAGTACCCAACCTAACCCAAATAACCCATTTTTACCCATATTGTTAACACTCAACTCTTCAACTTTACCTTAACTTATCCAACCTTACCTTACCCCTCTAAAGAATAAGGATTCAAAATTTTATGTCCATAATCTAGAGAGTTGAAAAAGATTATGTTTTTCAACTTAGACTGTCATGGACTAAAATCTTTTCCATGGGGTTGTAGGTAGTGAACGATTTCTAAATCTTGGGTCACTGGAACCAGTCTTTCTGAACTGCAAAATTTAGGGGTAAAACTGCTACATCTGACCCCTCCATACTTCGCTTACGCGAGATCTCAAAGTATTGGTTTTGGTTTTGGTTTTTAAGAAACTTCTTCGACAAGACAACCAGATCAAGAGAATAACAGTCACAAAAGTTGCAGTTATTTTTTTATCAACCCAAAGCTCCATCGCATAGTTACCAGGAATGCGGAAAAGTCGGATTGCAGAATAGGGTATGGAAATCGGGATCACCACCTCCGATTGAATTTTAGTCTTATTAACTACTGTGTGCCAGTGCCACATATTTGTTATGGTAGAAAGCTAAATTCAAACAAAGCTAGAGGCAGTTCTTTCAGTTTCCGGTTTTTAATCAGGACGTCTTGATGAAGCTAGGACCTAAAAGCTTAGCTATCTATAACAATTTATTTCAAACACGATTAACTTTCAGCAAAAAAGAGTAATGAATGAGTAATGCACACCTGACCGCCGCTGTTTTTCTGCATAACATAATTTCTGTGTAGTGTTTGTGCAGATATCATTCTCTCCGCAAAATATGCAAGTAGCTGAACAGCATACCAAAACACACATAAACAAATGGCGAAACATAACGCTAAAAATTAGTATGATTTGATATACTTTTTTTCTCACAACAAAAGAAAATAATCAAATCTTCAAATGCACTTAAAAAATAAATAAATAAATAAATAAATAAATAAATAAAACAGAGCAAAAAACGTTGTTCAAATCTTTCTGTTCTGATAAACGGTCTTTTGGAAGGAGAAAAAGGAGAAGGCAATGTACGATAGAGAGCATTTACATCAACTTTTCTATTACCGAATGCTTCCCATAAGCATATAATCCTAGTTCAAAATTTGCCACACTAAAAACTTTTATTAATCGCAGCCATTAACTATAAAGCAAACATATCAGAAGCTCACCCTGAGAAAGATTACATGATACGATTGAGTGCCATCTACATTGAAAGTTCGACGACAAATGCATAAATGGCAGCACTGCATTGATAACGAGAAGAAATTCCGTTTACCTCATTACATAGCGGCTCAAGCTCTAGATCCTTCTCCGTCAGTTCTCTTTTCTTAGGTTTTACTACCGTATTACTCAACTTCTTATAGGTTGACTGAGCACTGGCAAAGGCCTGCAAGCAACATTCATGAAGTTGAAAGGTGACGAAAAGGATCTGCATGCACAAGTAATTGTATTCATTTGAAAGGCAGACACAAAGAGAAAGATCTACCGTTGTACTGCCTTGCCAACCACATTTTCCACGAAAACATATCCATACTGCAGTATTTCTGTATGAGTGAAACCAAACAAATAAAAAAAAAAACATTGACAGCATTAGAATCGGTTTATTGAGCACTAACATGTTGTACTTTGAGGGTGTTGGACAACAATGAACTATACATTTTCTTATATGATACTCCCTCCGTTTTTATTTAGGGCTTTCGGCTCAAAATAATCCAAAGTCAGAGGTGGGTGGCTGAAAATAATCCAAACTGACTTTTTGGCTGAAAATGTGCCAAACTTTTCACCTATTTACTCTGACTAAACCAGAATTGAATTTTGACATCGCAAAACTGACTTGACGCCCTTGAAAAGTTCGGACTTGACTGAAAATAATATAAACAGACTGAACTAGATATTAACTCACTGCATCTTTGAAATTTTTAAGGGTATCAAGTCAGGTTTATGATGTAGGAATTCAATTCTGGTTTAGTCAGAGACTCAAAGTAAATAGGTTAAAAGTTTGGCACATTCTCAGCCAAAAAGTCAGTTTGGATTATTTTCAGCTACTCACCTCAAACTTTGGATTATTTTGGGCCAAAAACCTTTTTATTTATGTGTCACTTAGGTAACTGCGCCAAAAACTTTGACCATTGATATCTTAATTTATATAATTATTCATCACACAAAATTGATGTTGTTAGACTTGTAACAAAAAAAAAATACTATTCGGAAAGTATAATACTATATTTTTTTTATAAAAATCTTATATGAAAAATTATTGATAAGCATTGACCTTAAAAAGCGTAAATGACAGATAAAAAAAACAGAGGGAGTAATATCCTATACTTTAGGGCTATTGGGTTTCTGGTACAAACCTAGGCTAAATTCCGGTGCATAATTGTCCTAAAAAACTCGTATAGTTTGTACACAACGCCCACCCCCGAAGCATTTTGTATTATCATACAAGAAAATTGTATAGTGTAGATTGTGTAGCATTGTCCAACACCCCCAAGGTGCCATATATATCAGCATCCAAAAATCCTTAAAATTCATCAAGATACCAGTATGGAGACACAAGTACAACTTACCCGTCGTTGCTTACGTGTAGAGCCAATGATTTTTCACCGGAGTCTCCACCATTACACTGCACATCCACAAAGTTCAGACAAAAATGAAAATTATTTCCAGACCAAAGAAAAGTAGAATGATATTGGTCCTTTTTTAAAAGAGTAATCAAAAGATGTATTAAAGGACACCAACAGAAAAGTCACTCGACAGTAATCTTATCCACAAAACCAAAATTGTAACCTTTGAATTGAAAGTTGATACATTGGGAAGACACCAAGGGGTTGCCACCCATGTACAAAAAGGGCGCGTACAGAAATCACCATGCACTCAAGCTCCGTAAATCGTAATTGATATTAAAAAAGGATATTGGATGACAATACACAGATCCTTGGGGGTAATGGATTGTAATATACCGACATTTACTAATGGACAATAATATCCCTGACATTTATACTTTGGTGAGATTATTATACCAACAGTGACTAAGGGAGTGGTGACTAATGAACTGACCTTCATGCTGAGGTGGCAGGCAAAGGCAAAATAATCGGCCCTTGCTCAGTAACTCCGTTAACCCATCCATTTTTCTCACTAACCCACGTTAAAAGAAATCGGCCCCCGCACAATGACTAAGGGGGTGGTGAGCAGATCTCCATACTGATGTGGCACACAACCAATCAATTCTTGTAATGTGAGCTATTGAGAAAAATGGAGGGTTTAACGGGGTTATTGGGTTGGGGCAGGTTTTTTCTCCCTCCACCAACCACATCAATATGGAGACCGATTCACCACCCCCTTAGTTACTATTCCTATAATAATGTCACCTAGGTATAAAGGTTAGGGATATTGTTGTCTAATAGTAAAGGTCGGTATATTAAAATCCAATACCCCAAAGGTCGGTATATTATCATCCAAAAATCCTATTAATAACGCAATTTAAAACATCAAGCACTATACTCCAGCTATATAGGAAGTCTCAAAAGTAAGACCTTAGGTACAAACAATAGTTTTAAAGAGCCAAAAAAAGGGAGACAAATTTAAAAGCTTGGGTACCTAAACCCACAATACAAATTGCTTTATTGATAAGCTATGTTACTCCGACTCTTCATTTTCCCTACCATACCCGTGTCGGATCCTTGGTACCCGGACAAAGGTACGACACTCGACACTCCAAATTACAATGAAAATATACAAAATTTCTTTAAAATAGCCGAGTCTGACACCCGTATCCGAGTCCGAGTAACATAGTTGATAAGGGACACTTCATCTTCATAGATTATCTCTAACTCCATTTCAAAGAAGCACTATTGAAATACATTGGCACCTGAGAGTAAGCAGCTACTTTTCAAAGAACCACTGAGAGCACTCAACACCCCAACTTTAGTTAATTAAGATGTGATAGTGAACATGGGCAGATAGTGACATGGCAAGCTGATGAAATTTTTATAAGTAATCAAAAGATATATTGCAAATGCACCCGGGGGGGTGTCACTAGCGTTGGCAAAAATCCATCCAACCCGAATACACGAATTTGCCCGACCCGAATTGAACCGAGTTCGATTATCAATTATTTGTCCGAATTTTAAATTCGAACAATTCAGTCATGTATGATTCTAAAATCAGGTCGGGTTTGGGGTAAGAAATTTGGCCGTCCGAATTTTATGTCAAATTCAGGTTCAGACATATTCGGACAACGTCCGAACCCTGAAACTCGGACAAAATATTGAAATTGTGTATAAATTTAGTGAAAATTCGGGTTCGGATATAATCGGACAATTCGGGTCCGAGTTCAGACACCACAAAATGTCCGAATTTGAAATTCGGACAGGGGTCCGGTTTGGAGATTTTGTCCGAATTGTTCGAACCCTACTTGACCTGAACCCGAATTTTTTCTACCGCTAGGAGTCACCCATTTGTATACAAATAGGGCAAGATACAAAAACACCATGCCCTCAAGCTCTTGTCAACAATGTTATCAACACAATCCAAAACATTCAAATTTCGATCACCCTTAAGCATCGCACAACATCCTCAAAATCATGACCAATCAATAAATTAGCATCACCATCTTCACAACAACAAAATAAGAAGCAAATAAAATCTGAGAATGTGTACCATAGGGCACTGTAGATTATTGTACTGGCCAGGCGTATACACCTGCTCGTCAAAACCCAGCTCCGTCAATTTTTTTGTCAATACGGTTAGGTTAACAGCAAGATTTGGCGCTTCCAAAGTCACTGCAAAAACCAAATGAGGTTCTAACTTCCAAGTATATAATTGTTACATAAGGTCATCCAATTCAAATTCGAGCAATCAAACTCATTAGATTACTCCAAACACTATATAGTAGCTAAAATGAAATCCAATGTGAATATATGCTGCAAATTTGAAACAGTCCCCATGGCCCCAAAATTCGTCTCTTTACAGACTATTCTCCTCAGCAGAGAACACACAACCACACCCAATCTACACAAACAAAATGCGGACCAAAAAACGAAACTGGAATAGAAATCATTTTCTCCTGTAAATGTAAAAGTGCTTTTCCTAGGAAATTATTCAGTCCTTCACTACACCGGACATTAGAAAACGCCAATTTTTCTGGGAATATGATCATCTTCCTCAGAACCCGACACTACCATAAATCAATACATAAAATGCTAATTTCTGGAAATCCCAACGCACTATCTAATTTTATTTACTCTTAATCAATTCTACTTATTTCTACCTTAATCTACCTACACTTATCAACACATAACCCAAGACTACCTTAAATCAATACATAAACCTACCTTAACCTTGTTCTTTTGCTTCTAGACTACCCACCATCCAATTTTATTCACTCTTACCCAATTCTACTTATTTCTAAATCCACCTAAACTTGACTATTAAAAAACAAAATTAACTTCTTCTACTTAAACCTACACAAAACTACTCATACCTATCAAACCTTACATTACCCAACTTTTGCATACCAATGGAGATAACAAATATGCAAAAGGAGGAATTGTATTCGGTCCTTCACTACACCAGAAAATGCCCATTTTCTAGAAATCCCATCTTCCCCCAAACCCAACGCTACCTTAACTTTGTTCTTTTGTTGCTAAACTACCCACTACCCAACTTTAACCGCTCATACCCAATTCTACTTATTTCTAACTAAACCAACCTAAATTTAACTACTTTTAAATAATTAAAAAAAAACTCATTAAGGTAGATTTAGGTTAGATAATTTTGGGTAGAGTATCGGAAAAATGCTTAAAAAAACACTACTTATTTCAAAATTTTACAAGTTCTCCTAATACTTTGCCAACCAATATTTACACAACCTAAATGTACCCCTAAAAAAACACATAAAAATGCCAATTTTCTGGAAATCTCATCTTCCCCATAACCCACCACTACCTTAAATCAATACATACAAGTGATAAAATGGCAAATTTTCTGTAAACTTCATCTTCCACAGAACCCAACACTACCTTAAACCAACACATAAAAATGATAAAATTCCAAATTTTCTGGAAATCCCATATTCCCGACAAGCCAACCCTAGCTTAAATCATTGCATACGAAGCAAAAAAGCAAGAAAAACGAGGAAGAGAGATACCTGGAGGAGGGATGCTATGTCGAGCAGCGTAAGAATACCCATTACTCCTGAGCGAAATAGGGCGTGAATTTGCGGAGGGTTTCGCAGAATTGGCCGCGAAAATCAGCCTGCGAGTGTGAAAATGGCGCCGAATTGGGGGAGAATTAGGGATTGAGAAGGGTTTGAGGAAGGAATTGGAGGAAGCCATGGCGTCGGAGGAGGGAAGTAGGAGGAGAAGTTTTTGGCGATTGAGAGGGGAGTAATGATGAAGATGAAGAAGACGAAGCATAACTTATTAACTTCTGAGGAAGAAGAAGAAGAAGAAGAAGAAGAAGAAGATGGAGATGGAGATGAAGGAAGAAGTCAAGGAGGTGAGAGGAGAAGAAGAAGAAGAAGAAGAAGCATTGCAGAGTGAGAGCAGTGTCTGTGAGAAACTGGAGGGAGTGTAGTAGGGCTTAACAGGGGTTTTTCCCTTTTTGGAGGTAATTGTACTCACCCAGGGTTGTCCATAAAATTTTATAATTAAAAAAATACATATTAAAAAAACCCAAAACGGACCGGTAAAACCAAACCGGTTAAATCGGTTAATTTGATGGGATTTTTGAGCTTTGTGGTTTAGGTTAATCAAACCGGTGTAATAGGTTTTGGATTTCGGAAAACCGGTTAACCATGCAACAGGGGTTTTTCTCCTTTTTGGAGGTAAGTCACCCAGGGTTGTCCATAAAAACCGAACCGTAAACCAAACTGTTAAATCGGTCAACCGGTTGAAATTTTTTGAGATTTGCGGTTTCAGTTTTGAAAAAACGGTTAACCGATTTTAATTAATTTGGTACCAAAATTTGAAATTTTAAATCAAAATATTAACTTTTCTTCATTAATTTGTTACTTTAAATTTCTATGAACCAACAACTAACCACGATTAACCATAAACTGAACCCAAAACTTCAATTAGCCGGTTGGGATTTTTGAGTTTTCCAATTTTAATTTTGGATTTTGGAAAACCGATTATTGTGGTTAATCGATTTTAATTAATTTAGCACTCCCTCCGTTCCATATTAATTATCGTCTTTGGAAATCGAGCAATCAAATTTCAAAATTTTGACTATAAATTTCTCAATATATACAATGAGTTATATAAAATTACCACCATTACTATTATAAAAGTATAATATTGCGATTGTTAATAATACATTACTTAATAAATTATCAATCAAAAAATAATATTAGAGATCGTAAAAATCAAAATTATGACAATTAATATGGAACGCACTTCGCCACCACCAATAAACATTCCATCAGTCCAACTTTTTACACAAATCTCTTCTATCCATACAAAGTTTGATGGTTCTTTTCTTGGTTGACATATTTAATTGCCTTTCCAGCTTTCAACCAACTCCTAAATATCGGAAAATCACAACCCACTTCAGAGATGGGCTTCAAAGAGCTCCATCCCCTAACCGGAGCTTCGAAAACACAGAAAATACAGTCCAAAGTACACGAGCCACGAGGACAAAACACTCGCAAATCGAGCTTCAGAAACCAATCTTCATTTGAACTATATATACAAAAATTGCGGACCGATGAATGAATGATAACAGTTCAAGACTCAAAGTCCTCTGCTAAATTTCGAGTTACCTATTACATGTACGATAATGGCGTAAATCAAATCAAATACAATAAAAATGCATCTACGATCGCGTGTACAACTCATACAACACATTTTGCTCGTATCCTTGCACCGAGACTTGCTTTTGGAGCTGCAGTCGGTTTCAGCAGCAGCAGACATTCTATGGGGTAACATTTACGTACTTACAATACGTCGAAGCAACGAATACATTGATGGTTCAAAATTCTTGCTACCAAGCTGTCTGGTTCTGGAACGAGAGACGATGTTAAGCTATTCCAGAAATGGAAAGTGTAGGACTCGTCGAGGATCTTTCTAAAGAGAGCATCTTGATGGGTTCTTTCAATGTCATTCGTGGGGGCGGCAAAATACCTGGAGAAAGAACCAGATGGCACCATATCACGCTGGGCAAATAAATGGGAAGCAAATATGACGGACTGTAAAGTAAATTAACTCTGCGCCCCTTCTACTTCTTTTCCATGAAATAGTAGGTGGTAGTGTTGGCAAAAGTTCGGGTCCGTCAAATGTCAAAATTCGGACGAAAAAATTGATTACCGTTACCCATATTTTTGGGTTGGACCAGGTAGGACAATTAGGAAATACGCAATTTCACATCATAATCGACTTTGAACAATAGAAATATGAGAAATATTGTGTCCACACTTTCGGTCAACATTAAAATTCGGACGAAAAATCTATAAATCTATAACCGACCGCGGTTTTTTCCGGGTTGGATAAGTTCGTGAATTCGGGTAAGACAAAACTTTGCCAGCTATAGTAGGTGTAGGTGCTGAACGCTTTTAAAATCTTGGGTCTATCATAAAATTCAGGGGTAAGACTGCTACATCAGAGTTCAAACCTACCCTACCCTCTTCTGAAACGGGACTTTTACGATGGACATGGAATTGAATGTGAAGATGTCTAGAAAATCCAAAAAGATGAGATTGAAAAGAAGAAGACCGCATTCAATCTCAGTTTCCAGCAACTCTTGACAAAAGATCAAAGGAGTGCGAGAAGGCAATCTTAGGGGGCAGCAGAGTAACAGATTGTACACAAAAATGAATAAATTCAAACACAGTGTATAACATCAAATGAGTGTGAAAAGGCAATATTACAGAAGTTTGAAGAAAAGAGATACCTTTCGATATCATGTGAACTAACAGGAAAAAAGACAGGTGATGGTTGCACGTTCAACTCATCTGGTTTGCCAGAGAAGTTTCCAGCAACTCTTGACAAAAGATCAGCACCGTTCCATCTCAATTGGGTGTCATCATATGTGGAATAGAACTCCGCCATACAGTCCATAATAAAAGCACTGTAGAATGGACAAAAAAGGGAATTAACCAGTTACATGTAGACGCATTTATACATTTCAAGCAGCAAATGAAGACTAATGACTAATTTCTTTAAGCATTAAACATTTACATATAGCTAAAACAACTTATAGTATGCAGAATACCTGTGCTTCTTAAAAGCCATCACAGCACCATTTAGTCTCTTAGGTGATAGCTCCTCCATGCCAACAGAATTGCTAAATGAAGATAGTGGCTTTAGTACGATAACATCGGAATCAAGATAAAATCCTCCATACCTACAAGCGAGTAGATAAGATGTTAGCTTGACTGCACATGAGGCATCATGCGAAATCAAAGACATTTGAGAGACAAATATCTTATCTAATGACTTTGGTTGTAAAAAAAACCCCAACGAATCCATTTTGAGAGACAAAGAGATCCACCATTCATGCAGAAAGATCAACATTGTATGCTTATAGACTAATAATTCTGCACAATGTGCTGGATTTGTTTGAGGTTTCCATGAAGTGCAAAATGCCTAAGCATGCACCTTGTATACACTAATAATCCAAGATAGGTCAATATTGCAATACGGACACATCCAGGCACATAAGTCAGCATCTAAGATGTAAACTAGTGTAGTCATCAGCGGCACATATAAAGCAGACAGTGTAGAAACTATTATCTAGCTACCAAAGCTTACTTGTATAGTGCTGCAAGACGGATAAATTCGCTGTAGTGAGTTGAATAGTATTTTGTCTTCCTCCACTCATACCAAACAGAAGCAAATATGCTAGTTGGTGTATCTTTCAGCAGTTCTTCCAAATTCGGCATAGCAACAGCAATTTTGTATCTGACCAGAACAAGCAATCATTCATTGCAAAAAGTTGAAGAGGCCAGCATAAAAACACAATAAAATGCAGCACTTTTGCACGGCAAAAGACTGACACATACCGATCCTTATGAAACTCCTTGAAGAAGTCCAGCTCAATTGTCTCTGAGAACACAACAACACAAGCATCTGGGTGGTGAAAAAGCAAGCTCTCAAGGCCTCTTTGGTATCTGGTAGTAAACATCCAAGGCGGAGAATTCCACACCATAAACACCCGCATAGAACACTTGGATTGCCTGAAAAAGGAGTCCATAAAATTCGAAAACGACAGGTATGGAGGCAGACCGGGGAAAAAGCCCCATCTCCCACGACCCGCATACATTGACCCTTTTGATTCACGCTTACTTTGTGCGGTAGAAATCCCACCTTCCCGAGAACCCGATACACCTATTTCACCAACAGAAGAAGACTCGATCTTCGTGCTACTTCTAAGAGATCCATCTTCTACATCATCCATTCGAGAGCCCAATTTTCTATTGCCTGAAACAATGTCAGCACCATCGCCATCCAATTTTCCATTGTCACGATACTGTTGCTCATCCTTATGAGGAACCGCCCCATCACTACCCAAACTTGTTCCATTGGCACTGCCCCTTTTGCCCAAATGCTCAAAACCGGCTCGAGCTTCCTCCGATTGGGGATCCAAAACACCCAAGGGCTTCTTCCCCAGAAACGGGAGCTTCTTCATATCAAGGAGCAACCCCTTTTGTATAAGCTTATCACCCCTCGTAAGCCCGGTGACACCCACTCCATCTGGGTCCTGCAAAAGCGGGTTGTTTAGGGGATTCAAGACCTCCAAATTGGACTTGAACATCCTGTCTTTCCTCAGGAAATCACTCTTGGCATCAAACCAAGGTCCCCAACCCTCCCTCAACGGCGAATCGTGGGACCCGATTTTCAACAAAAGGGCATCCTCAATTCCCCTAATTTGCACCACCTTTCTCCTCACCTCTTCATCCACTGGCACATCATCGGACCCAAATGCAACCTACTCAAACAAAACCATTTTACCCCCTTCAGGAATCACGATAAATGTCAATCAAATCAAACAAAACAAAACAAAACCAATACTCCAAAATCCTGCCTAGGCGAGCTATGAAAGGGTCAAATGTAGCAACCTTAACCCTAAATTTACCAATTTAGAGAGATCGGTTCCAACTAACCTATGATTGTTCGCTACCTACTACTCCATGAAAAAGGTAGTTCGCTATCAAATCAAACAAAATAAAACAAATGCTCAGAAATCCTGTCCAGACAAGGTATGGAGGGGTCAAACGTAGGAGTCTTATCCTTCCAATTGACCCATGATTTAAAATATTTCGCTACCTACTACTCCATGGGGGAAAAAGTAGTTCGCTATCAAATCAAACAAAACAAAATGAATACTTCGAAATCTCGCCCAGACTAGTAGTTTTACCCCTAAATTTAACAATTTAGAAAGGTTGGCTCCAATTGACCCAAGATTCACAAATTATTGACTACATACTACTCCATTGAACAGCAACATTACTATTCCAATGAGAAGAATCAAATGATATCTAATGAGACATTTTACTTTGTTGGAAATATTAATCTAGAAAAATCATAAAAAGAATTACTAGAAAGATCCATAAGAAAATCTAGGACATTATGTGAAAAAATATCATAGAATATTCTAGATATATTAAGAGATAATGTAAGAAAAATCTAGAACATAGATAATGACAAATTAGTAAGGAGGTTAAGGATTCTAGAACCTCCTTACTACATATATAAATAGGCATTAGGGACATGCTCTTAATGTGTGGAATTAATGAGCTCCTATAAGGAGCACCTCCCACCACCACTATTTATCCAATTTCCCCCTTGTAACATTCTCCACTTCCAAATCCAAATTCCAAGTTCTATTTCCAAATTTTGGTCCACTACACTTCTACTACGCTCCTCTCAAAAATTTCAACATACTTCAGTACATTACAATCCGATCTAATAGAGCGAAAATTCAATTCAATTCAATTCTATTCCACAATTTAGGGTTAGATGCAGTCGTCTTACCCTTAAATTTCCAATTCATACATGATTTAGAAATCGCTGGCTACTACTATTCTAATCAAACAAAGCGAAAATTCAATTGAATTCAACAATCTAAGGTTGCCTTGCTGCGTTCGCTACCTATCTCCAATTGAAAACATATCAAATCAAACGAAAATTCAATTGAGTTCAACAATCAAAGGTTACCTTGCTGCATTTGCTACCTAGTACCTACTACTCCAATTGAAATCATATCAAAATGAATGAAAACTCATTTGAATCCAACAATCTAAGGTTACCTTTGCTGCGTTGGCTACCTACTACTCCAACTGAAATCATATCCAATCGAACGAAAATTCAATTGAATTCAACAATCTAAGGTTACCTTGTTGTGTTCACTACCTAGTACCTACTCCTCTAACTGAAATCATATCAAATCGAACCAAAATTCAATTGAATTCAACAATCTAAGGTTACCTTGCTGCATTTGCTACCTAGTACCTACTACTCCAATTGAAATCATATAAAAACGAACTAAAATTCAATAGAATTCAACAATCTAAGGTTACTTAGCTGCGATCCTCTTTGTAAAATGGTTCGCTAACAACTACTCCAATTGAAATCACATCAAATCTTACGAAAATTCAAATTCAATTCAATTCAATCCAATCCAACTATCTAGGGTTACCTTGCTGCGATCCTCCTTGTACGCAAACCCCGCATCAAACACCGACGCCTGATAATCCCACCGATCGATCTCATCAATCGACCTCCGATCAAACGCGCGACGAATCACACCATACACATGATCAAAGAAGTACCCCGACCCAGAAACCCTAGCCTGCCCTAGATCCTCCCCTTCCGAATCCAGTCCCCGGAGAATCTCCTCCTCGTCGGCGCCGCCCTTGTCGTCGTCCTCGACGACGTCGAGCTCGTCGATGCGGTCGTCGCCGGCGCGGAGTCCGGCGTCGGAGTCCTCCCGGAGGAGGGAGTCCTCGGAGGCGGAGAAGGGGTCGTCGATGGCGGAATCGGCGGCGGAGGAGGGGCGGCGGGGGCGGTGGTCGGGGGCGAGGCGGCTGTAGAGGAGGGAGACGGAGAGGAGGAGGAGGACGGCGGCGACGACGGCGCAGAGGTGGGCGCCGTACCGGCTCCGGCGCCGGGAGCGAAACATTTGTCCGGTTGGTTTTTTTGTGTTGTTTGTAGTCGAGTGTGTGTAAGCTGTCACACTCCAGCTGTTTGTGAAAATATGGCAAATTAACAAACTAATAAATTTGTTGTAAAAATTATTTTTTGTTGTAAGAAAATATTTTTATATGTATATTTTAATTTTAATGTACTACCTCCGTCCTAAAATATTCGTCATTTTAGTTAATTTCTTTGTCTCAAAATATTTGTGTCATTTACAATTACAATAACTGTAATTCCTTTTATATTCTTAATTAATAGTAATAATCACCTTTTACAATTCCAATATCTGTCATCTTCAATTAAAGCATGGGTAGTTTGGGTAAATTATAAAATTTTCACCTCATTTTCCAATGTATATTGATCTTTTTAAATTGGATAAATGGACAAATATAATGGGACGGAGGTAGTAATTCTTATACTACCCCGGTTTCACAATAAATGTCGCTTGATAAATGTTACAGGGTCTACAGTATCTTTTTTTGACTGACAATTTCTCATAGTACTACCTCTGTTTTATATTATTTATCCTCTTTGAAATTGTACAGTCAAATTAAAAAGAATTTATCATAAGTTTCTGAATATATACAAAGATTTATTAAATAAAATTACTACCATTAGATTTATAACGAAAAATATTATTTTAAAAGTATAATATTGCGATTGTTAATAAGATATTATATAAGAAATTATTAATCAAAAAATGAAATTGAAGACCGTGATAACCAACAAAAGGATAAATAATATGGAACGGAGGGAGTGTATCATGTCAAAAAGGTACAATACTATGCTCTTATGTTAGTGCTTTTTGTGGCAAATCCAATGATGATACTTTTGTATAATAGAACATTATATATGTTGATATATTAATCAACAATGTTTTTAAAGTTTGGCTGGCTCGATATAAAAGTGACTGGTAAACACACAAGAAAAACTATGTTCGGTTGTTTAGTTGGTTCGCAAGAGTTGGGTTGTTTCTAGTCGAGTGTGTAAGTTGTCACACTCTCACTGTTGTGAAATATGGAAGATTAACGACTAACTAAATTTGTTGTAAAAATTACTTTTTGTTGTAAGAAATATTTTTATATGTATATTTTAATGCAATTTTTATAAAAATATTTACGGGTATGTGTAAAAAAAATTAATAAGTTGGATACTTGATCTGGAAATTTTTATGTAAAAAAGTAGATAATTAACTAATGATTTTTCAAGGTGATGAATCAAGTTGAGTGTTACACTTTGTGGGTTTTCTATGGTTAACATGGAGATATTAGTGACGGCTAATAACAGAGATGGATTGGGTTGAATGTTACACTTCGTGGGTTTTCTGTGAAGCATCATCAGTATCATCAGACATCAAATATTTAGCATCAGGATTTAGCTTCTTTAACTGTCTTCTCAAGAATCGGTTACAACTAATTATGTTTGAGTATTTTTCTTCTATATATAGTCTTAGGTTTCCTTTCTTTAGCTTTAATGTAATTGATTACAATACAATAAAATCAGTTCTTATTCTACATTTCACATTTTCTATGGTGAACATGGAGATACAACGAGGAATCGAGCCAAATCTTCAATAACAAAAGTATTGAATTTGAGGTGTGGTTCAGAAATTAGTTAGAATGAAGTGCGAGACTATATTGAAATATTAAAATAACAAGACCAACAAAGAGATCAATGACAATAACAACCAGGAGAGTTCAGCTAGAGTCCCATGGAGATTAAACGGAGCATTGATAGGAGAATAGTCTTCATCACATTTGAAGTTTTTCTTTTCTAAAAAATAAAAATGAAAAATCATTGAAGCAATGTTACATGAGTATCTGTGCAAGTCCCATCTCAAGCTAAGCTAAGTACAAGACCACTTGCAGTTTTGACTAAATTGATGGTAGTATTTATTATGCATCAGGAAATATGCAGCAAGGACGAAATTCTCCACTGTAGAGATACTTACGGATTGTACTTTGGCTATAAATTTCATCAATACACACGATAAATGTTTTCCTTCTTCCTTTTAAAATGTGCAGAATTGCAGACATCTCGTTGAGAACTTAGATGATGCAAAATGCAGATAGTAGAGCAATAGATAGTAGATTAGTAGATGATCAAGCACACAAACTGACCAAATATAAGTATCAAATCAAAGATAAATGTTCAAACATTGTTGTTTGATGAAGATTTAGTAGCACTCCCTATTATCAACTAGTGTACTTTGTATTATTTTCATAATTGTAACACCCTGGGTATATGGTTAAGTGTGGATTAAAAGGATTTAAATGATTACTTATATCACCAATCTGTATATTCTTTTAAGGTAACCCATCCGTTGAAAACTCCTCAATTATGCGTGCTTACTTGGAAGTAATCTCATGATAGGTGACGTATTGGGAAGTTTTTCCACACAACGTGTGAGCGAGTACGAAACACACTGAAAAGACTCGTGGTGATCTGTGTGACCCGTCAACGATCCTTGAAATAGTTATCAATAACATTCATGGCTGCCATGGCCAGGGAGGGGCCGGGCGTTTTATTGTCTCGTTTGTTCATATATTTTTTTATAAAAAAAAAACACATTCTAATGAAAACAAAAGTGAATATATTTTATATTATGTTGAAATTCAAACTACCTATTTATAATACAATATTATTATACGATTGTACGTACAATAAACACTTTTATGCACCTAATGCCCAACGACTTGAATGATCATAAAGGGCACATGGCTTAATAATACATTGATTCTTATTAATTTAAAAAATATCTAATGGCCCTTCAATTTTCGTAGGGTCTTCCTAATATATACTTTGTCTGTTTTATATTAATTGTCATAATTTTGACTTTTACGATTTCTCATGTCATTCTTTGATTCACAATTTTTTATATGGTATATTATTAACAATTGTAATATTATACATTTATGATAGTATTTTTTGTTAAAAATTTAATAGTGGTAATTTTATATAGTGCTATTGAAAAATTTATGGTCAAACTTTTTAAAATTTAACTGTATAATTTCCAATGACGACAATGAATGAAATATGACGAATACTATGTATAGGTCCTAAAAGCCTAAAACATAACCTAGGTACTAAATAAAATATGTAATAAATAAAATAGGCAATAAATAAAATATTTCATAACAACCACTACATTAAAATAATAGGGTTTGTAACGTTTGTTATATATGGACCCATTACCCAAAAAAAAAAAAAAAAACTTTTATATGCACCCAACACATTTGTTCATGTTTAGCATAATTAATATCACCCAATACTTTTTCTTTTCTTGGAAAACATTGAGAAATTTAAAGATTAAGCTAAAGCTGATAACAATATTATGTATTATAAAAGATTTAGTAGTAAAAACTAAAACTAATAAACATTTAGTAAAATATACTTTAAATATTTGATATTATATATATATATATATATATATATATTATTGATAACTATTATGGAATGGTAAAAGTTGGTGAAAGCAACAAATATTGTGAGATGGAGGTAATGTTTTATACTACTTTTATCTCTTAATAATTATCACCCTAACTATGTTTATAGGTCAAATGACTCAAATGTATATAGAAAATTTAGTACGTGCTCGTTCTTTGGATTGGATAAATAGAGCTTCAAGTCGAAAGGAGTTAGAAGTTTATCAAAGTTGTAAGCAATTGGTAAAAGTTGACAGAAGTTTGTCAAAATTAGAAGAAACTGAAAATCTGGAAGAGACTGGAAAGGGTTGTAGGTAACCAGAATTGTTTGAAAGAGTTAGAAATTGTTGGAAAATGGTTTAAATTTGTTTTAATAGATATATAATTTGTTTTGATAGATATATAAAAAGTGCCCTCCTATTTTGTTCGTAAATTAAAAATAAAATTGAAATTAAAAGTGAACATAAATATAAATTAAAAAAAAATACAAGTAAACTTAAATTAAGCGATAGTTGGAGGAAAATATTGGAGGGGAAATGAAAATAAAGGGGTGTTCGGAGGGAAATATTGGAGGGAAATCACAAAATGTATATTAGATATCGTTAAAATATATCATATAATCCAAAAATAATGTCAATTACAATATGATGCATTCTTTACTAGGGTTCCCACGGTTTTTCAAATTGGATTTGGATGACAATTAATGGTTGAGATAGTGTTTTTAGTGATTTCATAAAGCAAATGGTCGTCAATGAATATACAATACACCTTGTTAGAATCCTGATATGGTCCAACTCTCATTCCGGGAGCTAAGCAAGTCTCTAAGACATGGAAATAATAGGCAATCAAAACAAACATTCAACCCAGCTCATTTCAGCAACATATCAGTGCAGTAGAGGTGAGTTTATACTCGCATATAAAATATCCCCGTAAAAGCAGCTTTATGATGAATAAAAATATGTGGGTTTTGTCTCTTTCAAGAATCTCTAAACTTTATCCATGGTTCATAGTTGCGAATGAGTAATTTCTTTAGGGTTTTAATTGGTGTTTCTTTATGCCAAAATCCGGTGGGATTTCGGTTCTTTAAGGGTTGCGACTATTGCTACTGGATTTTCTTGTAGGCTCCATCATTGGTAATTCAAGATCATTTTGACGAGTTTCTTTTTAGAGTTGATCATACTCCACTTCTTGTTGTCGTTTTTGTTTATTGCGGTTCTAATTCGGCTTCTTGATCATTTTATTTGCTTTTTAGGCTGTTTTGGTTGGTGATAGATCAAATATCGGAAGGGTTTGCGATATCATATCACTCAAACTCACGTTATGCTAGCTTAAACGTTCTCACAATACATACTACATGTACCTGGAGTATATGCTCCAAGTAGGTATGAATGAACAATTATGTTACTAAGAGTGAACAACGGGTAGATATGAGTGAACAATTATGCTACTAAGAACAACGGGTATATATGAGTGAACAATTATACTACTAAAAATGAACAATGATCATATATAGAGCACGTGCTCCAGGACCAGGAACATGTAATAAATTGCAGCTCATTTCTTGGAGTTGGTAAGTCATTCAAGGCGGAGTAGCCTCCTAAGGTCAGCTATAGTGTTTGATTTTATCACAATATGAAGGTTTTCATTTTTTTAATTTTCTCCTTTGATAAACAAATGTATTAAGATGGATTGTATTTGACTTTTATTTTGGAAAATTTTAAAGTTTTGTTTGATAACGTATGTGAAGATCTTAGCTAGCTACATTTGACTTTTTTGGATAATTTTTTTTTTTTTTTTGGAAAGAGACTTCTTTGATAATTATAAAGACATACTCAAAATTTCAAAATTCTTTATTGTATGATAATATTTTATTTTATCACATGTGATCCCTTTAATAATCATATTTTAAATTATCTCATTATAATTTTAAGATTATTTTTTTATTTTTTATCATCTGATATTTGATTTTGTATATAGGTGAAATCAATTCTAATATTTATAAATTTTAGCATATAGTAAAAGATAAATGACAAGTTAAATTTTTAAGTTACTTAAAAATAACTCATATTAACCTTGTGAAATTAAATTTTGTAATTTATCTTTTTGTAACCATTTTTTTCTTATCAAACACATACAATCACATATAAAAAATATTACTATAATAATTTAATAAATTGTATATATTGAAAGAAGTTGGGAGAAACTAATAATAGTCGGAAGAAATTTTAAGAAAATGGTCAAAGTTGGAAGAACTTAGAAAAAGTTAGAAGGAATTAGTAAAAACACAATGAAATTGGAAGTTAATAATTTCAAAAAAAAAAAAACACTAAAAAATTAGACATTGTCAAATATATCATTTTTACTATCCAATTATACAAAAATAAATTAAAAAGGTTGCTTCTCTTAGATAAATTCATTAATAAGTAGTAAAATGAGTACTAATTATTGAGATAATAGAGCTGACAAATAAAAAGGACAAAATACTTAATCAAATTAACAAATTATAAGGGATAAAAAATAGTAAAAAAAAATAGCAGTAAAAATAAAAATAAAAATTGGATAGTTATACATTTTATTTTAGGGTTTTAATTTGTGACAATCTATACTTTAAATTTATAACATGCACCAAAATGTAAAAGTGTTGAATTTCAGTGCATCACCAACAAATTAAATGAAACAATGGCGCTAGTGCCATGTATACAATCCACCAAGTTGGTTTACACCAAATTCAACAGCGATGCACCAAAATCCAACATTTTTACACTTTGAAGTACTATAATATAAATTAAAAATATAATTTATTATAATTCAAACCCTTGAAATACAATGTACTGCAATCTAAATTTTTTTTAAAAAAAGGCAAAAATTGGAGATGAGATCCAGAAAGTACATGTCAGCCTGAAATTTGAGTTGCATGCATGATGGGGTCCACCATATCATCAGCCAATGTCATGTTAATAATTAATTTTAAGTTGTGAGATCTCATCTCAATCATGCACACTATTCAATGAATTCTTCCACACCAGACAAAACCTTTTTTTTTTTATATTTCTAAACTGCCACTCAACTAGTATTCAATCCATTCTATATTAATTGTGATTTTTATAAATTGTATAGTTAAATTTTGAAAATTTGGACCATCAATTTTTCAATATATACGATGAGTTGCTATATAATATTACTATAATTAGATTCGTAACGAAAAATATTATTATAAAGTATAATATTGCAACCGTTAATAATATATTATGTAATAAATAATCAATCAAAGAATGATATTGAAGACAATGAAAGTCAAAATTATGACAATTAATATGGAACGGATGGAGTATTTTCAATTTAATTTGTCCATTAACAAATGGCTAATACTCCCTTCATTCTATATTAATTATCATAATTTTGAATTTTACGATCTATAATATTGTTATTTAATTGATAATTTCTTACATAATATATTATGAGCAACTGTAATATTATACTTTTATGGTAGTGTTTTTCGTTACAAATCTAATGGTGATAATTTTATATAACAACTCATTGCATATATTGAGAACATTATGATCAAATTTTGAAATTTTAATCACACGATTTTCAAAGACAATAATTAATATAAAATGGAGGAAGTAACTTAAAAGCTTTTAATATTTTTAGCCATCATTTATCAAATAAGTTTTGTCAAAAATATAATCTTAATACAATATTTTATCTGTTTCATATTAATTGTCATTTTGTTGATCGTCAGAATCTTTAATGTTACTTTTTAATTGAAAGTTTTTATATAAATATTTCATTAACAATTACAATATTATAATTTTAGAATAATATTTCTTGTTATGAATTTAATGCTGGTAATTTTATATAACAAGTCATTGTTATATTAGAAAATTTATAATCAAAATTTTCAATGTTTAATTACACAGAGTTTTGAAAATCACAATTAATTTGAAAATGAGGTGGTATCTTGCGTAAGAAAACACTTATTTATCAAGCAAGGCAATAATAGCTTTGACTTTTGAATAACATACAATTACATTTATAATTGACTACAAATAGTAAAGTACTATATCCTTTATATTTTATTTGTAACCTTTTAATTAATTATATCATGGCCTCCAATATTAATTTATCATAAATTACAAAATTATATTATTATTATTATAATATTTTTCATCATGAATTTAAAAATAATACTTTTAAAAAAGATTTGGGTCTGGGTTGAATCGTACCAATGAAATTAAGTCAATGTCAAGATTCGAGCAAGTAATTGACTCCAGATCAATTGTTTTTTATTTTTTAGTTGAGCAATTCAGATGAAATTAAATGCGGGTCAAATTTGGTCCGGGCAATGGAAAAAGAGAAATATTGTACCCGAATGTTCGAACATTTTGATCAATCTCAAACCAAGTTCAAACCAAATTCAAATCAAACCCGATTTTCTCTGAGCCAGGTAAATTCAGATATTTGGATCGAATATGATAAGTCAGACGGAACTAAACGGGGGTCAAGATCGGGTTAAAACAATAAAAAAATATTGTGTTTAAATATTCGGACAATTCGATAATATCACAATTGGGGCTCAAACCAGATCTATTTCAGGTCGGATGAATTCTAACATTCAGATCGAACATGACAATCTTGACAAAACTAAACGCGGGCCAATATCGACTTCATATAACAGTAAAAAGAGAAATACTATGTTCAAATATCCAGATAATATGATCAATATCAAAATTAGGGATTCGAATCAAACCCGTTTTTTTTCAAATCGAATTAATTCAAATATTCAAATCGGACATAATTTTGCTATCATCAACAAGAGCTAGCAGTTAGTGAAAGATTTACTCCCTGATTTCCTTAGTAATTGTCATAATTTTAATTTTTACGGTCTCTAATGTCACTCTTTAATTGATAATTATTATGTAATATGTTATTAACAATTGCAATATTATACTTTTGTGATAGTATTTTTCGTTACACATTTAATGAGGGTGATTTTATACAACAACTCATTATATATTATTAAAAATGGGAAATTCCATTTGATAGGCTTCAACTTTTGCCTATTCCAAGTTGTCAACCACTTTTGAAAATATTCCAAGTAGTAGGCTTATTTGAAAGTTATTCCAAATGGTAGGCTTATTTTGAAAATTTTTAAAATTATTCTAAGTTTTCAAGCACTTTAAAAACTATCAATCTCACAACCAACTCACTTGGAATAATATCTAAAGCGTTTGACAACTATTAATAGTCTTTAAAGTGCTCGAAAACTTGGAATAATTTTTAAAATTTTCAAAATAAGCCTACCATTTGGAATAATTTTCAAAATAAGCCTACCACTAAAAAGTGGTTGACAACTCAAATAAAGAAAGTTGCTCACTAAACGAAATTTCCTCAAAAATTTGTAGTAAAAAATTTTAAAATTTAACTACGCAATTTTAAGGAACGAAAACTAATATCAAACGGAGGGAGAATAACATTTTGTGGTACTTTTAAAAAAGTTGCCTACACCAATTTAAAATTACTCCACTGTCTGATGGTATTCAGCCATTAAAGAAGTCCCATTTACTTACATGATCTCAAGCCCTTTTCTTCTTCTTCTTCTTCTTCTTCTTCTTCTTCTTCTTCTGCAAATGATGTCATTCTTTGTCTTGCTACCAAATTTTTTTCCTCAAAGATCCTAAATTTGTCTTCTTGATTGTAACCTTATTTTTGTCTTATTTTTCTTATTTTTTTTTATTCGGGAGATGGCTATGAATTTGTGTTTTCATTCTTAGTTCTCTCACAAATCTCATTCCTCAAGTCAAAGGGTGTCATAAAAGTTATCCGAATTGTCCTCATTCATCCATCCATTCATTCATTCATAGGTATGTATGTATATACTCTTTTTTCTCCTTTAATCTTACTTTTTATTTTAAAAAAATTGTGAATTTCAAGTTGTGGGTATCCATTTTTTGTTGTATTTTTTAGCGGGTAAGTGGAAGATTTGGTAGTAATTTCAGTAATTTGAGCTTTTAGGGTGTTGGAAACCTAGTCATTTTTTGGTGGGTAAGTGTAAGATTTGGTAGTAATTTCTCTCACAAATCTCATTCCTCAAGTCAAAGGGTGTCTCAAAAAGTTCTCCAAATTGTTTTCAATCATTCATTCATTCATGGGTATGTATGTATGTACTCTTTTTTCCCCTTTAATTTTACTTTTTTTTTTGTGTAAATTTGGTGAAATTATATGGTTTTTTTCCTGGCTAGTATTTCCAGATTCTGTGGTTCAGGAATTGTGAATTTTTGAGTTGTGGGTATCCATTTTTTGTTGTAATTTTTGGTGGGTAAGTGGAAGATTTGGTAGTGATTTCAGTAATTTGAGCTTTTAGGTGTTGAAAACCTAGTTTTACAGGATGAACTTGAGGGTTTTTTTTTTTTTTTTTTTTTTTTTTTTTTTTTTTGGTATCTGGGATTTGGATAGAAATGGAAGATTTGGCGGTAATGAAGTTCATGCTTTGGAATTATTTTCTCATGGCCCACTTTTAGGTGTTTTTAAGTTTTGACAGATGAACTTGACAGTTTTTCCCTTTTTTTTTTGAATCTTACAGAATTGGCTGAAAGGTGGAATCACTGTTTTAGGGTTTAAGTGGCTGAATGTGGACTGGGTTTGTGCATGATTTGATTTGATTTCTGGGTTTTATGATCATCCATCTTAGGAGGTTGGGTCAATAGGAACGATTCCCTCTGAGAAAATTTTCGATTTGGGGGTAAGATTGCTACATCAGACCTCACACACATCGCACCGTGTTTGGCAAAAGGGACTTTGGAAGTTGGGTCAATCGGAGACGGGTGCTTTCTCGATTTTAACTCGTGGGTAAGACTGCTATATCAGACCCCACCCTCGGTTTTGCAACGGGTCCTTTTTGAATTTTGATTCGGGGGTAGGACTACTACATTAGACCCTGGCACACGGTTTTGCAACGGGATTTTTGGGGGTGTTGGACATCTCTAGAAGGAAATTGGGTATTATATAACAACTGGGTAAAGCCGACCCGAAGAAGAAGAGGAGGAATGGATTCTACGATTGAAGAGAGCACCAATAGAGGAAGTATGTGGGAAATAGATCAACATATCGACCAACCCATGGATGAAGAAGCCGGAAAGCTGAGAGCTACATCAAGTGAAAATGTGAGTTTGAAATCGGTTATACTTCAAATATCCATCAATTTCATGTCGAATTATACGATGTTTACCTATGTTACTCTCTTGATGCTCCATTGAAACCATTGCTTGTCGATTATTTGGACATCTTTAACTTCGTCCTTTTCTCTAGGCCTCTCTACAATTTGTTCACTAGGATAGTTGTAAAGGTGCACTTTGCGATTGAGTGCCGGTGATTATAGCCGAGTCTATGTCAAATATTGCCAAATTGCCGGTGTAGGTAAGTGCAGGTTAGCATAGTCGAGAGGGTTAATCGGAGCGCCATTGAATACTGTACTTATAGTTTTGTGTAGTTGGCCAAATGCCCTAAAGAATAGCCCCGAAAAGTTTATGATTTGATGTTTATCAATATGAACCAGTTTACCCTTTTCGGACTCGCAAAGATGAACTTAATTAATAGCTTCTTTTGGTGGATACCAAAGTTGCAGCAACTTTAGAACTTATACGTTAGGAGGTAGTGAACGTTATTACGATTGAGTTTTTCCTGAGTAACTTCAAAAATTCCGTTGTATATGTTAGAGTATAAAACTATCACTGAGGCCTTCAACTATTAGCTTATGCTCTAGCTTAAGAAATTTGAGCTTGGCCCCTTATGATGGCCATCTGATTGTATGAACTGTATAAACATTTGCGTTTTATTTATATAGACCGTATACGCACTTGCATTTATGGTAAAAGTTAGGAAATTGACGTGAAATTAAGTTTGTCGAACAAAGACCCCCAACTGTCCACAAACTTCCTAGAATTATCGGCCTCTATAGCGTTGCCTATGTTTTAGCTGCGTTACCGTTAGGTTTCTTTGTAATGGGGTATTTGATGGAACAATATTGTCATGATCTAATGCAACATATCGAATTCGTGCAGAAACTCTCGACGTTGTTGCTTCTGCGACTGTCTTTCCAATGTCTCGGGGTGGTGTTTGGGGACTTGGGCACATCTCCGTTGTACGTCTTCTATAACACGTTTTCCCGAGGAATAGACCATCCGGAGGATGTGGTCGGAGCACTTTCATTGATAATATATTCCCTCTTTCTTATCCCGCTTTTGAAGTACGTGCTCATCGTCTGCAAAGCAAATGATAATGGCCAAGGTACCAATCAGAGATCTCGGTTGTTTTATTTCCTTGTTGATTTATGGGATAAGCGTCTCCTTTCCGGTTCCTTGCTGCTCTTCTTAAACTAGCTTCATGGCACTGTGCACGGTTATATTTTCCGAGGTTATGACTCGTACCCGTGTCTAATAAGCAGCAGTATTTTTTACTTTGTTGGACCAGGTGGGGCATTTGCGCTCTATTCATTACTTTGTAGACATGCAAATGTCAATTTGATTCCGAACCGACATCGGACAGATGAGCATCTCACAACATTCAGTCGGTCCAGGTTTCATGAGAACTCACTTGCCGCGAAAACCAAACGATGGTTGGAGAAACATTCGTTCAATAAAAACACACTTCTTTTGCTTGTTCTTCTCGGCGCTTGCATGGTGATAGGAGATGGGATTCTTACGTCATCTATATCAGGTATACGCCCGGAAACTATCATATTGGCCTTCTTTCTCGGTAGAATGGTTTTAGGGGCTCATTAGATGAGAATTTTGCCCTTCTAAGTCATCTGCTTGCTACTTGAGAGTTGCGAGAATACGAGCCTACAATCTAAGTGTGTTTTTGAACTAAGAATCCGATTGGGTAACGCGGAAAATGTGCCTACCAAGAAAGGAAAAGTAACGACGTAAGCTACCATCCAAATCTTGGGTCGATCTGTTGGATTTTTTTTTAAATTTTAATATTAGGGATAAGACTGCTACATTAGACACCCATGCCCTTTTTTCTTGCATGATTTTTGGGGTTTCGGATTTTGATTTGGATCCTTTTTTTAAGTTGAACTCGCCACATGAACCAATGGAGGTGTAGTTTTGCTAGGGATGGACATATTGGACAAGTTAACTACCGTACACTTTCGTGCATTTCAATTTCAAGTTGGGTCCGCCGAAATCAACCTCTTAATGCACTCATGTGCATGGGAGAAAGTTGACTACATCTAATCGGGACCGCTAGCAGAATTGCACCGGGGTTTGTTGTTTTCATTATTTGTCTTACAAATCTCAATGAATCGAATTTGAGCTATTATTGCATATCTTACCTCTGTGGAACTCATGGATTTATGTTTTGAGAAGGGTTTTTGGATGATAATATACCGACCTATGAGGGTGTTGGATTGTAATATACCGACCTTTATTATTGGACAACAATATCCCTAACCTTTATACCTAGGTGACATTATTATACCAACAATAACTAAGGGGATGGTGAACTGGTCTCTATGGTGATGTGGCTAGCGAAGGGAAAAAAACTGTCTCAAAGCCAATAACCTCGTTAACCCCTCCGTTTTTCTCACTAACCCACATTACAAGACATTGGTTGGTAGTGTGGGTTAGTGACTGTGTTAGGACTGATTCTTTTTTAAGCGGGTTAATGAGAAAAACAGAGGAGTTAACAGGGTTGCTGGGCAAGGGGCGGTTATTTTCCCTCCGTCTGTCTCGTTAGAACAGAGACTGGTTAATCAATCACCACTCCCTTAGTCATTGTTGGTATAATAATCTCACCGAAGTATAAAGATAAGGGATATTGTTATCCAATATCAAAGGTCGGTGTATTACAATCCAATACCCACAAAGGTCGGTACAAAGATCAGGGATGAACTAGCCTATCATGTACGGTTTTTGCGTCAATGACATCGGATAACATCTCAAACTCTCCCAATTCGAATCTATTCACTAACACATATATGGAATCTCTTTCGCAGTTCTTTCGGCTGCTGGCGGGATCAAGGTAGATCACCCTAGCCTTAGTAAGGGTATGACCTTACCCTTCCTAATGTATATATCCCATCTATCGAAAAATCCGAGGCTCACATAATCTAACTTGCTCGAGACTCGTTTTTTTGTGGTTTGTAGATGTGGTGGTGCTCGTTGCTTCCTTGATACTGGTGTGTTTATTTAGCGTGCAACATTATGGGACCGATAAAGTTGGGTGGCTTTTCGCTCCGATTGTGTTCATTTGGTTGCTAATGATTGGTGGTATCGGTGCATTCAATCTATGGAAATATGATGGCTCCGTGCTCGAGGCCTTTTCACCGGTCCATATGTATTACTATTTGAGGAGAGGAGGGATAGATCGGTGGACCTCTTTAGGAGGCATCATGCTTAGTATAACCGGTAAATATGTTTCATCCCAATAAACTAGCTCGTTTTTCTTTGCTTTTGGTCATGATCAAGATCTCGAAACTAGAGTTGGCAAAATTTTGTCCTACTGAAGGAAAAATAGGTACAATCATAGATTTTACGTCCGAGTTGTGACATAGATAGAAGATCCGGACATAATGTTTCTCTAATATCTATTGTCTAAACACGATTTTGATATGCATTTTGGTCTGTCGGAATTGTCCGGCCTAGTTCCACCTGAAAAATCCCAGGTAATGGAACTTAATTTTTCGTTTGGATTTTGACTTTGACAGGACCAAATTCGCCGCAAATCCAAATTTTTGTCGGTTCTATAACTCCCTTGTATTTTTTATCTTATTGCATTTGTTCATGATAAAGTTTTCGAAACTAGAGCTGGCCAAATTTTGTTCGACTAGATTTGTCTCCCAAATTTGACATTGACCGAACGTTCGGACACAACATTTATCTTATTTCTACTGTGTGATCACGATTTTGACCTGAATTCAAGTTCGTTCGAATCATTTGACCTAGTCCCACCAAAAACATTGCCGCGTAATGAGCTCCTATTTCTTTCCGAATTTTGACTTTGACCAACCTGAATTTGACCCGAACCCATAGTTTTGCTCCATTATTGACTTCTGAATGATAAAATGTGGCAGGGACGGAAACACTCTATGCAGATTTGGCCTATTTTCCGGTTTTGGCAATACAACTCGCTTTCGCGATGGTGGTTTTCCCTTGCCTTCTTTTAGCATATTGCGGGCAAGCCGCTTATCTCGTAAAACATCCGGACCACGTCGTGGATGCGTTCTACCATTCGATACCAGGTCTAAACTCAATGCTTCTCTTACTTTGTGGAACACATATTTCGAGTGTTTTTTTTTAACCTTTTACACTTTTGTCAATGCTTTTAGCTTTTTAACACAAAACTCTGAGTACAATAACACGTCGGGTGTGGGTCCAACTTATGTGGGTTTGGGGAAATCCAGATGTAGGCGGTCTTGCTTCGGCTGCCTGCGAAGAAACCGTTTCCAAAAAGACCCATAAAGATAAAGACATACTTTTTCTGCCTTCCTTTTCTTTTAACATTTGGCTCTAAGAACTTAAAATACAAGTGGCATAGTAAACTATACAAACATGGGTGGCCCAAGTAAATGAAGGTTATGAATCCACTAACCTTTATGAATGATGGAAAATGATAGTTATGGTGATTTTTGCGACGATAATCTATTGGAATTCGCTCCTCGGAAAGCATTGACAGACAATAATGTTCTAAAGATAAGATCGCTTACATATGGATCTCCCGGGACCTAGCATAAGCTGGACCCGCATCGAGAGTTGTGTCGGTTTGATTGTTGCATAATAATATATTGGATTAGATCCCTCTCACTACGTAGTGTGTCAAATTCATGGGTAAAAACAGTTGGGTAAAAGTTAAATTTTGGTAATTTTGGTAAATTTTGTTAACTTTTGGCAAATTTACGTTAATATATCAAAATGATTTTTTTTGTTTTTTTACTTTGATAATTTCTGGTAAATTTTGGTAAGTTTAGGCAAAGCTAGTAAATTTTGATAAATTGAAGTTACCCATGAATTTGACAGACTACCCACATACAGATCTCTTCGGATCTAGCATAAGCGGGTCCCACATTGGGAGTATAACTTTCAATAGAATTACATAAGCTGATCGACGTAGTTTTATCTCAACTACAGATAGCATCTACTGGCCGGTTTTCATTATCGCGACTCTTTCAGCCATTATTGCAAGTCAAGCAACCATTTCTGCTGCATTTTCACTCATAAAGCAGGCACTTGCACTGGGCTGCTTTCCCAGAGTGAAAGTCGTGCACACGTCGAAGAAATTTCCCGGGCAAGTTTACATCCCGGACATCAATTGGATTCTGATGGTTCTATGCATAGCCGTAACTGCCGGGTTTAGGGATCAGACCCAGATCGGAAACGCTTACGGTTAGTTTGATTCCGGGCTTTACATCATGTGTTATTGTCTTGAGTACTTTACTCGTATCGTCTTGCCATGAAATAGTGTATGTAAGGTGGCCGGGTCTGCCGTGAATTTGGTAGGGCTGTTAAAAAGTTGTCCAATCCGAATACCGGGTTCGGTCTGACCTGGAAAGAGTCACGTATGGTCATAGATTTCTCATCCGAGTTTTGACGTTGGCCGGTTTTACCGTATTTTTCTCATTTCTGTTGTTGAAACTCAATTTTGACCTGAATTTTAGGCTTGCCTGAACTGTCCAATCTGAATACCGGGTTCAGTCTGACCCGGGAAGAGTCTTGCATGGTCATAGATTTCTCATCCAACATCCGAGTTTTGACGTTGGCAGGTTTTACCTAGGAAAATCCAGCCACGTATTTTTCTCATTTCTAATGTCGAAACTCAATTTTTGACCTGAATTTAGGCTTGTTTGAACTGTCCGATCAGAATGATCAAGAGAATGTTCGGTTACAGTTTAGTTTGATCCCAGGCTTTACGAAATCTTACATTTGCATCCTTTGGTTTCTGCAATGTGTTCCTGTGTTATTCCCTCGAGTTTTTGGCTAAGATTACTAGGCATGTCAAAAAGAAGTTCAATCTGAATATCCTGTTCAGCCCGACTATCACGTACGGTCATAAATTTTTTTTGTTCCAAAGAAAACTAGGACAAGTATTTTTCTTATTTTTGTTGTCGGAATTCAATTTTGACCCGAATTAAGCCTTGTCGGGATTGTCTAGCCCGGAAGGAGCCTAGGAAAAAACTAGGTATCAGACATTAATTTCTCGTGAGATTCATTCGGATCCGAATGATTCCGGACCGGGAGTTTTGAAGCCTATACCAACAACTTGTTTGAAATCACCATATATTTCTCCTAAGATGTGTCCATTCTGCACGGTTTTTATGCGCTCCATTTTCAGGAACCGCGGTCATGCTAGTCATGTTGGTGACGACCTTCCTCATGATCCCGATCATGCTGCTGGTGTGGCGGTGCCACTGGGTCCCCGTGGTGGTGTTCACGGCCCTCTCGCTGGTGGTCGAGCTGACCTACTTATTTGCGGTGGTGTTCAAGATCAACCAGGGCGGGTGGGTCCCACTGGCGATCGCAGGGGCATTCCTCGCGGTCATGTCCACGTGGCACTACGGGACGGTCCTGCGGTACGAGTTCGAGCTCCACAGCAAGGTCTCGATGGCGTGGATCCTCGGGCTGGGCCCCACCCTCGGCCTGGTGCGTGTCCCCGGGGTGGGGCTCGTGTACACGGAGCTGGCGAGCGGGGTCCCCCACATCTTCTCCCACTTCATCACCAACCTGCCCGCGATCCACTCGGCCGTGGTGTTCGTGTGCGTCAAGTACCTCCCCGTGTACACGGTCCCCGAGGACGAGCGGTTCCTCGTGAAGCGGATCGGGCCCCCGAGCTTCCACATGTTCCGGTGCGTCGCCCGGTACGGCTACAAGGACCTCCACAAGAAGGACGACGACTTCGAGCAAAAGCTCTTCCACAATCTCTTCCTCTTCGTCCGCCTCGAGGCCATGATGGACCGCTGCACCGACTCCGACGAGTACAGTGCCGTCGGCTCCGGCGGCCAAACGACCACTGCGCAGTCGAGAGAATGCCTCCTCAACGAAGGCAACTACATAACATCCAATGTCTTCTCGGTGGGCCCCACAATGCCAGATAGCAACGAGGGGCCCGCCACGGCGGTGACGGTCGAGTCGTCCTCCGGGGACTCGATCGGGCCCGCCAGCTCATCCGGGCTCGTGATGAGACCGCTTAGACATAGACAGGGTCAAGGTCAGGGTCAGGGTCTAGGACAGGTCGAGCTGGATGAACTCGAGTTCCTAAATAGGTGTAGGGAGGCAGGAGTGGTTCATATTCTAGGGAACACTGTGGTAAGGGCAAGGAGAGATTCAAGCATTGTGAAAAGGATTGCTGTGGATTATATTTATGCTTTTTTGAGGAAGATTTGTAGGGAGAATAGTGTCATGTTTAATGTTCCTCATGAGACTTTGTTGAATGTAGGGCAGATATATTATGTGTAACAATTAATTTTTGTGGAAATGAGAAAATCAATATTTTCTTATGGGTAACAATTAATTTTGATGAAATAAGAAAATCATTTTTTGTTCGTCGGTGCCTAATGTTGATGAATCTTCAACGTACATTTTTTTTTCCGATTATTGAGAGTAAGAAGCGCCTGAGTTCAAAGATAACGCGGACAAAGAAAATTTAACAATCGCCTTCAAAAGAAAATGATACAATCAAACAGCGAAATAAAATAAGCACAGCTAGAATTTTTGCGACCACCACAACCAAAAGAAAACTTCAACGTACATTATTTATGGATAGCTCACAAAAACCATCATCTTCTGAAAGACTGAGACGATCTCACCTAAAACTTTATCTATTAATATTAAATATCTTTTTAATGCCAGGAACTCCCTGAGATGATCTCACCTTAAACTATCTATTAATATTAAATATCTTTAATGTTAGGAACTCGGATGTCATGAGGCCCATCGTTATGAGATCATTAGGGCATGATAGGGACAAACAGACTTGAAAAGATTCAGCATTGTCAATTTGTCATGTTTGATGAGATTTTGTTGAATGTAAGGCAGGCGCATTGATGTGTAACCATTGATTTTGTTGATATAAGAAAAATAAAATTTTCACCTATGTTCAATTTTATATCCTTTTAATGAGTCTTTAACATGCATTATTCAATGTCTTTTGCAATGTGTACATTTTTTGGGGTAACATTTTATAAACACCAGGCGACTTAATCAATAGTCATTGTCAATGGTGGGCGGAATTTGGATATTAACCAATCAAAATATTGTAAGTATAAGTCTCCACTCCCTTGAAAAAGTAGCACTTTTCTTGGGGAAAAGGTAAGAATTAGTTAACACTGAATTTTGATAAATTCTGGTAAATTTTCACCCTTACATGCAAAATTTACATACCCTTATGAAGGAAATATAAGAGGTTGTGACTTTCTTCTTGTAGCATTTCAAACTTCTTATGGCACTAAAAGTAGCACTTTATTCGGGGAAATGTAAGAATTAGCAAATAGGTAAGTCTCGATACATCTTAAAGAAATTTTTACCCTTACATGTGAAATTTACATGCCCTTAGGTAATATATGAGATGGCGACTTTCCTTCTGTAGCAGTTTACACTTCCATGGTATGGAAAGTAGCACTTTTTTTGGCGAAAAAGGTAAAGACTATAAGAACAAAAAATTACTCGGATGTACCCCAATATTTGAAAAAACTATTTTTCGGTACTCTAACTTTTCAAAACTAATTTTGAGGTACCCTTACTTTTTGGGTTAGTAATTATTTGGTGTTTTTCCAACCATTAAGTTTATTAAGTGACCGAAATACCCTCATTCTTCTTATTCAAGGGTATTTCTTCAAAAGGGAAGAACAAGGGCATTTTGATCACTTAATAAAATTAATGGCCGGAAAAACACCAAATAATTACTAACTCAAAAAGTAAGGGTACCTCAAAATTAGTTTTGAAAAGTTGGGGTACCAGAAAAACATTTCACCAAAAGTTAGGATACCTCAGAGTAATTTTAGTAAACATGCCCTATGAAAGGAAAATATGAGGTTGCGACTTTCCTTTTGTAGCATTTTACACTTCTCATGGCACTAAAAGTATCACTTTTTTTGGGGGGAAAGGTAAGAATTAGCAAACACGTAAGTTTCGATAAATCCCGGTAAATTTTTATTCTTACATGTGAAATTTACATGCCCTCAGAAAAGATATGAGGCAATGACTTTCTTTTTGTAGCATTTTACACTTCCTGTGGCACTAAAAGCAACAACTTTTTCGGGGGTAAACGTAAGAACTAGCAAACAGGTAAGTTCCAATTAATCCGGGTAAATTCTTTCCCCTTACATGTGAAATTTACATGCCCTTAGGAAATATATACTTGCCTTAGAGGCTTGCTTCAGCTGTAGCTACTTTTTGTCCAAAAACAGCCACAGCTGCCAGTTGATCATCCTGATGTCCCTTTTCTGCAAATATCTTAAAGCCGACATACACCGTTATATATAGAGCAAGGGAAAACTAGCTATCGTACTAATTGGTAATTACTAGTATACGAATATGTCGACGTTTGCTATAATGTGTTTTTATCTCTGACCACATCTGTAGGATCTGCTGCTGTTGCCGGCACGTCTGTTGTGGTGGTTGTGGAGGTAGTCGTTGATGAATCGGAAGGAGGATTGAAGGAGTTTATCCCCGGGAGCTTCTCATGTGATGCATTCATGTTCACCTTTATCCTGTTTTTTTACCAAAATTTTAAAAAATATATATATAAACCACAGGTGAATTTCTAAACAATGGTCCGTTGCTGTTGGTAGAATCTCGAGAAAACTTACAGTGTTGGTTAATATCTTAAAAAAGTAGGGATTTTGGCTCCAAATAATCAGTACTGAGGGCCTTGTGACTGAGAATAAACCGAAGTGACTTTTTGGCTAATTAGAATCTATACTTTTATCTTATTTTCTCATAGCATAATATTAACATTTTCCGGCAACGAAAAAATGACGTGGCTATAGGAAAAGGTGACTTTCCGATCAATGAGAGTCTATACTTTTCGGACAACACGTAGTCCGATGGCCGCGTCATTTTTCTGTTGTCGAAAAATGCAATATATTATGCTATGAGAAAATAAGAAAAAAGTATAGACTGTCACTGGCCGAAAAGTTACTTTGGATTATTCTAGTCATAAGGCTCTCAGTACAGATTATTTGGAGCCAAAAACCCAAAAAAATATGTACGAAAGCTTTTACAGTGCTTGGACGAAGCTATAAATTTCCCAGGTAAAATTGTTTGAAAATGTTGAAACTATATCCCCAACAATTGTTAAAGATTTCGATTTCAGCAAAATATACATCCCCATTACTACCTTAGAGTGCATTTGTTTAGTCACAAACACCGGGGAAATGGTCAATTTTCTCGAGTTGACTTATTTTCCCCATGTTTGGTTGTACATTGACCTCGGGAAAGTTTTTACAAGGGACCCACCATTTGCAAGGTTTTCCTAGGGAAAATTTCCCTTGGGGGGTTAAGGGAAATTTTTCTCGGGGAAATTTTTCCTGATTCAGATAAAGAATTTCTTGTTAGAATCTGGAACCTATTCGATGTTGTCTGTTTCATCTATACGGAATTTCACTGATCCAACTCGGGGAAATTTTCACTTAGGGTGCGTTTGGTTGGTCAATAACTGCGGGGAAATGGTCAAGTTTCCCGGGTTGACTTATTTTCCCCATGTTTGGATACGGGTTGACTTCGGGAAAGTTTTCACGATGGGCCCACCATTTTCTCCATTTTCCTAGGGAAAATTTCCCTTAGGGGGGGCTAAGGGAAATTTTTCCCAGGGAAATCTTTCCCATGGAAAACTTCCCATGGCCGGGAAAAATTTCCCTGGGGTTCCTACCAAACACTCCCTTAGGTTAGGAATCTTACCAAAAAACCTAAGTGAAAATTTTCCCGAGTTGGATCAGTGAAATTCCATATAGATGAAACTGACAACATCGAATAGGTTCAAGATTCTAACAAGAAATTCTTTATCTGAATCTCAAAAGTATGGCCGCCAGAAATTCGGGTCTAGGTCGTTTTGGGTCATGATGAATTGGACATCGGATGTCCAACACTCAGTTTTTTCCAAGTCATACCATTCAAATCAACCTAAATTTGGGTCATAGTCGGGCTTAGAAAACTGAAATAAGAAAAATAGTGTCGGGATCTTTGGTCAAAGAGGTCAATATCGAAATTCAGACAAAAAATCGATGAGCATACCCAGTTTTCCCCCAGCCCAACTCAAATCTCAGAAGCAATGAAGAAAGGGTTTTTGGATGATAATATACCAACCTTTGGGGGTGTTGGATTGTAATATACCAACCTTTACTATTGGACATCAATATCCCTCACCTTTATACCTGGGTGACATTATTATACCAATAGTAACTAAGGGGGTGGTGACCCAGTCTCCATGCGTGCTAATGTGGCTGGCGAAGGGAAAAAAATTGTCCCAAGCCAATAACCTCATTAACCCCTTAGTTTTTCTCACTAACCCACATTACAAAACATTGGTTGGTTGTGTTTCACGTCAGTACGAAGACCGGTTCACCACCCCGTTAGTCACTTTGTTAGGGCCAATTTTTTTTTAAACGTGGCCTGGTGAGAAAAATGGAGGGGTGAACGGGGTTATTGGGCAATTGCCGGTTATATTCCCTCTATCTATCACGTCAGAATCGAGACCATTTAACTAATCACCACCACCTTAGTCACTGTTGGTATAATAATCTCACCTAAGTATAAAGGTCAGAAATATTGTTATCCAATAGTAAAAGTTGGTATATTACAATCCAATACATCCAAAGGTTAGTATATTTTCATCCAATATCTCATGAAAAAAAGGTCAAATTGAAGGCAATTTTATGCATCTTATCTAGCCAAACCTTACTGTCTCTTTCCCAATTGAGCGAAACTGTGTATGATAAACATGATAAAGACACGTGCAGAACCACGACTGAGGAAACGCGATCACTTACCGGTTGTGGATGTTTACATATTCATCAGTTTCATCCAGAATTTCCTCCTGCAGAAGCAAGCATGAATGATGTTTACATATTCTAAACGACAAGATTATAATATTTAGTAGTAATTTGGACTCTAATATATTGACCTTGGATACTGGACTGTAACATGCTAGCCTTTGACATTGGGCACCAGTTTACCGATCTTTTGGATCTATTTATGATTAATGTACTAACCTTTGGGGCGATGATGAGTAAAATAGGACGTTAGCATACCACCACTGCTAGTATATATTAAAGTCCAATTTTACTCATCATCACCAAAAAAAATTAGTACACTAACAATAAATAAGAGATTTTTGGATGGTAATATATCTACCTTTTGAGATATTGGATCATAATATTATTATTGGATACTAATATACCGACCTTTATACCTAGATAATTTTAATGGAAACTTAAGTGGTAGTGAATCAGTCTCAAGGATAATGTCACAGGAGATGGAAGCTTCTCGAGACCCATAAGGAACCAATACAAGCCATCATCCTTGACACCAGCCGGATCACCACCATTAAAATCATGGTAAGTACATTAAAATCACCAAGGTATAAAGGTCGGTATATTAATATTAATATATATAATAAAAGTGGGTATATTACGATCCAATACCCCAAAAGGTGGGAATTTTATGATCTAAAAATCCGTAAATAAGTCCAAAAGATTGGTATATTAGTGTCCAATGTTAAGGGTTGGTATATTACAAGTCCAATACCCCCAAAGGTTAGTATATTAACGTCCAATATTCCTATTTTAAATGACGGCTAGAATCTTTGGTATATATACCTTTAGAAGTTCCTCGATGACATCTTCCATGGTTATCACACCAACAGCCACTTGATTAGGTGGAAATTCAGGAAGCGGTGCGTTCTCGACATCCAAGATACACAATGCACAGCCTTTGTGGCGCTTGAAGGTGGTCGATCCGGTAACTTTCTTCGCCTGTTTTCCTCCATCATTCTTTGCTAGAACTGTACGGGCATCTTTGATTTCTTGCTGTGGGCCAGCATCGCTGCGTGAAGCACCCTGCTCTGAGTATTACCACCACCAGAATCAACAAACATTATTGAGCAAAGAATAGAAAGTTGTAAATAAACGGAACAGTTGGCCGTCGACATGTTGAACAGAATGTCGACCGGGAAAGAAAAAGACGTAGACACAAGACATGGAGACAACGTCGGGATCAACATGAACAGACATTTGAAAGATATATATGAATAATGAAACAACGTTCAGCCAAGAAGCAACAAATTCGCGTTTGGGTTTGGTAGGGGTTAAACCGTTAAACCATTAAACATAGACCTGACAATTGGGTCATTCGAGTCATGTAGGGTTGGGTTGGGGCTTCCCGGGTTGTTTGTTCGGAACGTGGATCGCTAATTTTTGGACAAATTTAGTCTAGTTTTGACTTCGGAACGCTTGTTCCCAAAATGGGCATCGCAGGCATATGTAGCGTTCCCGGTAACTATGGTTGGGGCATTTTCAGCTTGGGTTGATTCTTTCCGGGTCACTTTACTTTTAGACTGATAAGCTTGTCTTGTGAAAACGAAAACGAATAACTTTGGTGTAAGATAAAGGAATATTGGATAGTAATATACCAACTTTTGGTGGTATTGGATCGTAATATACCAACTTTTATAATTGGACACCAATATAGCTGACCTTTATATTTAGGTGTTATCAATGTATTGAAACATGACTATTTTAGGTCAGTCTTAGTACATTAACAACACCTAAATATAAAGGTCATGTATATTGGTGTCCAATTTTAAAGGTCTGTATATATTGATCCAATATTACCAAACGTTAGTATATTACGATCCAATATTCCTAAGATAAACTCGGGTCCGGCCACTCAGGTTGGGTTTTGTCTTGCGAAAGCGAATAACTTTGGTGTAAGATAAACTCGGATCGGGCCATTTTCATGAGAACCTTATGGTAGAGGAAACACTATAAATCTTTGCTGAAGGGACATAAATGGGAGTTTTTGGGTAGGGAAAAGAGAACAGGATTGACATTTCCATATAATTTACCGCCTTCCTCATTAACATCTCCGTTACTCTTCCATTTTTTCCCTTATATCCCCCCCTCCGGTTGACTTGGGAATATTCTAAAGGAACTGTTTTTCTGAAGCCTGAGCTGATTTCAATCAACTTACCATCTGCAGGTCTTCCCTTTGTCTCGTTCAAATCCTTGTAAACAACAGCAATGTGGCTGTGACCCTTCTGAAACTCATTCAGAATATCATACAGTGGCATATTTTCCGAAACCCTGGACAAAAGGAAAACAGCAGCCAAACTAATTACAAATGAGGCTACGGACATACAAGCTAATTGGACACCACATTAGATCTTTGCCCTTCTATTTTTAACTTAAAATTTTTTTTTTTTGGATGGTTTTTGTTTTTGTTTTTGTTTTTTTTGTTTTCTTTTTTTGGGAGGGGGGGGGGGGGGTTACATAAGTATAACAAAAACCTAGAAACAACCAGAAGTGAAAGCAAATCCATTAGGTTCAATTTCCGTTCAAGATAAAACTAAAAAATACGATCACTGATACACTTATTCCCTCTTGCTTTCTTGACTTTCGCACTCTTCGCACTTCTTTATAGTACTTTACAGTACCTAGTAGATACCTTGTCTAGCTCTTTCCTAGCTTGCTTGTCGTTAACCAGTTCCTTTACATAGTAACTTATAAATAGAGGCTCTAAGGCTATGTTTGATTCTTATGAGCATTTGTTTGATTCTTAAGAAGATCCAGAAAGTCTGATTACCTAGGGATTTTTCTTATGAGCATTTTTCTTAGCGAGACGCCTTCATCAGGATCAACAGCTAGAAGATTCTTCACCTGTAAGAGCAAAAATATTAACGCACCTCATTTACGAGACTAATCAGTATCACGGAAAGTTAGATTTATACAGGTCTACTCCTATCATGGACAGATTTTGCATTCGAACATGGTTTGGTACAGGACAAAGTTCACAAACCATTTACTAAAAAGATGTTTCACTTTGCACTTAACACTTTACAGAATTTCACGACAACATAGAAGAAATTAGATTACATACACAAAGAGAAAGTCAGGGTTCTGAAAGCCTTAACAAAAGACAGACGGAATAGAGAAAGGGATGGTAAGTTGGGTTAAACCTAACTAACCTGACCTAACTTAACTTAACTTATCCTTACCTAACCTAACCTAACCCAACCCAACCCCCTAAAAAAACACCCAAACCAAAAACAACTTTTTAAATCAAAAAGAATTTCAAATAATATTATTTTAATCTCAAATCAATCCACTTTTTCCAACACCTATCACTTTTTCATTTATTTTCCCCCAAAATATTCAAATTTTATTAATAAAATATTTTCACCCAACAACTAACTTAACTCAAACCTATCCTATCCTAAGTTAACTAACCTAACCTAACAAAAGAACAGGGCCTACAAGAGAGCGTCCTAATAGGGATGTGTGTGTGGGGGGGGGGGGGGGGGTTCCCTCACAAAAACATTATCAAGTAATTTGATTTTCCTGAACTAGGATGCTAAAAACATTCTAATCCTGGAGATTCATTTAACAACCAGCAACTTCTATTTACTATAACATGCAAATAAGAAATTGATGTGTTAATTCAGAAAATAAGGTTTCATTGTCTTTGATTCTCTGTACACTGAATTGTGATAACACCGACAATCGAACCGCATTCAATAACATGATACTCCTGGAATTAAAACTAAATATGATCAAGTCAATGAGCAGCAGCAATACAGAAGTATTACCAGTACTAATCCAATTATATTCATTCGGTCTCGATAATACACTGGAACTCTACTATGTCCCATTGTCATAATAGCATTCAGAGTATCCCTGCAGACAACGAAATTAGATTAGTGACAAAGAAGAGTGTCTCAAATGAAAATTAAGACTCAACAAGAAGCCATAAACCCACAAATTAAGAGTTGCATCCAGATCAAGGGAAAATGCCTTCGATATCGGGGTCATTGCATCCTTTGCAGTCTTCTCGGTTAGTTCAAGTGCACCAGTTATGATAGTAGTCTCATCATGTGTTAAATCCCCACCTTTCCCAGCCTAATATGAAATATTTACAGTGTAAGGGAATTTGTGAACGAAGCAGCGACAAACATAACACTAGCATTAGGGCAGCAACACAGATTTGTTCTTAAAAACGGTCTCGAAACTTACGTACCTCATTGCCATGGAAATTAACAAAAGTTTTAAGCTCAGCCCTTCGTAAAAGTGCACTGTGCCCCTTCCCCAACATCCAGTCCAGAACCTACAGTGTAGACACAACACTAGTGTGAATTACATGCCATTAATATTATGATAGCAAAGAGTGGGAAGTAGGGATGTAAACGAGCCGAATTCGAGCCGAGCCCCCTAGGCTCGGGCTCGGCTCGAAGCTTGCCAAGCTTTCAAAGTCAAGGCTTGGGCTCGGTTTGAAAATCAAGGCTCAGGTTCGGGCTCGGCTCAGTTGTTTTTTATTTTTTAAATTGAAAACTTTCCAAATTAAAATCAAAAATCAAATAAATTTCTAAATATTTATTAAATTTAACTAGAAAATAACAATTTTTTTATAATAAGGGTATAATCAAACAAAGTTTAATCATTAACGCTTGAAATTGCGGAGCTTAACTAAAAAATAACGAAGAACATATACTCTAATATTAAATTTTAAACATCCAAATTAATGTATAGTTTACCAATATTCATAGAGCATCGCCTACTTCCTACTTAATATACTTAAGCGAGCTCCGAGCCCCGAGCCCGAGCCCCCTAGGCTCGGGCTCACCTCGGTAGACATCCGAGCTCGAGCCGAGCTTTGGTCTAACCAAGCTCGAGCCGAGCATTGACCGAGTCGAACCCGAGCGGCTTGCAAGCCGACTCAGTTCAGTTACAGCACTAGTGGGAAGTGCAAGCTATCCTTCTCTTCATTCATTCAAGTCCATACCTTGCTAATAGGATAAGAAATTGGGTAAAATATCAGAAGTAGAATGCGAACAAGGGGTGCCATTGTTGCTCCAACAACCAATCCATAGCGCGTGCAGACAGCCTGAGGTAATATCTGCATGCGCAAAAACAGTTAGAAAAAAAGGGACATCGTATGTATAGGTATTCCACAACTAAAGAGACTAAGTTAAGAATAACAGTATGTCACCTCGCCAAACATTAGGATAAGAGTCACAGAGATCAATATTGCTGCCCAAGGAGGGACCAATTTGTCAAGGAATATAGGAAGAGCCTGTAAGATGTAAGATATGCATAGACTAATTAAAACCAAGTTGTCCGGAAAAGCCAAACGGATTGATAAGCGAAAACATTTTTATCAACTGAATCTCACTCGGCCTACAATCAACCGGATCACACTTGGTGGTTGTTGTGACAGTTCATACGATTAGAACCTTATGTAAACAGTAATTCATCGTTACAGCCTTTTGTATACTCAGAACCATATATCCACAATCACTATTAGTTTAGCGGCTTGTCACATACCTCCATTGCCAAGGAGTTGCCAATGAGAAGAGTACATAGCAAGAGGTGCTGATTCTTCACCACAGGAAATATTTTAGCTGCCAAAGAAAGATGCATAGCATCAGACTAACAAAGCAAACAAATAATAACAAAGAATAATCATTAACTTCATAGTTATATTCATTCTTCCCTCGCATTGGTTGAATTTCCCTTTTATTTGGAACAGAATTTTTCTCAATACTCCTCATAACTAGAGTACTAGACCCGTGTTAGTTTAAATAAGCATTAGGTTCTTCAAGTTGAATTACATTATTGTGGCCACTTCTGGAGGTCCTAAGGTTCCAATGGACATTATAACAGATCACAAGTTCGAATCCGTTCTAATTCACACAAAGCCATGACCATCAATCAAATGAAAGGTCAAATAAGTCCTACATCTACCACCACATTAGCAACATGAAAAAATGGCAAACAAGAGCGGAAGAGCCCAGTAGTTCGAATTAAGCGCAATGGACCCTTTTACATATCCTATTGGTCGACGGTGGACATAATTTAAATCTAATGCCAATCATCGGCATCTCTTTTTCAAGAAGAAACATATAGAATTATCAATAGAAGCTTGCCTGGAAGCAAAGCAAATCAATTAGACCTATCAATTCGGGCGGGCGGGGGGTTTTGGGGCGGGCGTATGTCGGGTTCGGGTAAACACAGGTCGGGTGTATTTCGGGTTTGAGTGAATACGGGCGATGAATTTCGATTTAAGGTTAACCCACACGGGTTTCCGTTTTTTCTAAACACTACTTTTGTACAATATACATAATAATTTATGATTATCTTCTAGTAACAATAGATTATTGTAACTATTTTAACTTAACTTAGAAAAATAACAAATAAATGAGTTGCGCTTAGAGTTTAATAGTTAAAAATTCCAATGAAAAGTCACAAATTCTAATAAAGTTGAATTTTAAAAATTAATTTTTTCAGGTCAAACGGGCGGGTCGGTTTTGACCCCCTAAATTTTCGGGTTTAACTGAGAAAATCGTGTTCAAAACCCATAAATTTCGAGCGGGTTCGGTCAGGTCAGAAATTGCTAGATCTAAAGTTAATACATGTTTGCTAGTCCTTAAAATCAAAAAGCCAGTAAGATTTGTATCCAACTCAAACCACTCCATCTCCCATCAAGATTAAGTTCTAATTGATTGGATTCAGACAGAAAGCAAGTTCTTAGATAGTTAGATTGATAAGTCCATTTGATCCGAATTATATTTTGAGTACTTAAATTTTAACCACAAATCCAAAAAAGAAAAGGAGAGAGGACTCCTCACTGATTCATAAAAACTCCAGCTACACGAGTTCATATATTAATTAATTAATTAATTGTTCATTAATTATTAGTTCAGACAGCACACCGCAACCTAACTTATGCATATACTAAAAAAAAAATAGTAGTACTAGCAGTCAGAGTTCTTAAAGTTAAATTATGCATATACACGTTGTGAAGAGAATAATTTAAGCATCTTTTTGATCAAGACAAGCTACAGACAGAATCACAATGAATTCAATCCCTAAAGAATCTACTAAAAACAAATAACCAAAAGAAACCTGGAATAATTTACAGAAATAAACATTAGAAAGCGACTGATCTAATTCTAAGCTCATTCAAACAAAATCAAACTTAACCAACAGAATCACAGTCACAATCAAAACTAAAGACTGAAATCACATAATATTAAATCTATTTCTTACTCAACTCAGCCTGATTAATCCGAACTTGTATAATCAAAATCAAACGCAATCAACAAAATCACCGTCACAATCAAATTCAACACTGAAAATACTCCACTTCAAAGCTATCCTTACTCAACTCATCAAAATTGAATCAAATTATGGACATGGAAAACCTCAGTTGAAAAAAAAAAATCAAGCGTAATCAAAAAAATCAAAATCAAAATTCATCACCAATTCCATAATTCAAAGCTGCTTTCACTGTAGTCCTGACTGATCAAATTGAATCAAAATGAGCACACAGAAAGCCTCAGTTGAACAAAATCACAGTCACAAACCAAAATTCAGCACGGAAATTCCATAACTCAAAGCTGCTAATACAGCTGTACTCATCCGGACTGATCAAAATTGAATCAAATTGTGGACACAGAAAACCTCAGTTGAACAAAATCAAACGCAATCAACAAAATCCCAGTCACAAATCAAAATCCAACTCTAAAACTCCACAATTCAAACCTGCTCGTGCAGGACTCATCCTAATTGATCAAAACTGAATCAAATTGAGGACACAGAAAGCAGCCACAAACTCACAATCATAATTCAACACCGAAATTCCACAATTCAAACCTGCTCATACAGTATTCCTCCTGATTGCTCAAAACTGAATCAGTTAAACAAAATCAAACGCAATCAACAAAATCACAGCCACAATCAAATTCAACACCGAAACTCCACAATTCAAAGCTGCTCATACAGTACTCAACCTGAATTCCTGATTGATCAAAACCGAATCAACTTGAGGACATAGAAAGCATGTTACCAGCATGAACACGATCCTGAGGACGTCCGGACTTGATGAGAACTTCGAGATCAACAAGGCCAAGAGACATGAGGCCGAGAGTTAGGCCAGCCATGAGTCCAGCAAACAGCACCAATCCAGCGATTACGACGACGTAGAGGGAGAATTTGGGGCCGCAGCAGGGGATGTCCTTGTCTACGGACGCCATTTTCGGAGCTCGCTTGCTTTTCTTTGCTTTTCTCGATCGAAAGTGGGGAGTGAGTCAGTGGGAGCTTAGTTTGGTGAGAGAATATACCAATGGAGGAATGAGGATGAGAGAGATGGGGAGAGAGAGAATTATGGAAGAGTAGAAGAGTTGGAAATAGTGCCTTTTATAATGTGCGGATGCAATAAAGATTTTTTTTAAAGATGTTTTTGAACGCTAATTAGACGGGGTAATGATTTTGATGATGGTAACTTTAATTAATCTTATGTACGGGTTGAGAGATGAATTGGTCAAAATATTTATCATTACACGTAAAATTGTCACTAAGTTCGCCACCGTCGAAATTGTCTCGAGTGCATTATTGTCCAATAACCCCAAAGTTCAGTGCATTATTGTCCAAGGTTAAAGTTCAGTGCATTATTGTCCAATACTCCAAAAGTTCAGTATATTAACGGCCAAAATTCCTAATAATATACTGAATTTGGGATGTTGGATAATGCATCTAAAACCATTTCGATGATGGCTAACTTGATGGCGGTCTTACGTGGTGGGTCTATAAAAGAAATTAAAATATTTGCTAAATTAATGTCATATTAGAAATTGTCAACAAGTACAAATGAAATTTAATTATTTTTTTCAAATAACACCTCACTCATCCACTTTTTCGCTAATGTAAATGGTGTTTTTTGTTTGCAAAAAAAAAATAGAATTCATCTTTGTTTATTTTGACTTGCTTGCATAGTTACATGACATTAATTTAGTAAAGATTTTAATTTTTTTTGCTATTCAATCTACCACGCAAGATCGCCACTGACTTAGCTATTGTCGAATTCATTTTATTGTCCATGCATTATTGTTCAATCTACCATGCATTATTGTTCAACCCCCCAAAATACAGTATATTATTGTCTAAGAAAAAAAATGTCGTACATTATTATCCAGCACCCCAAAGTACTGCAATTTATTAGATGCTCCCGGAGCATATACTCCAAATCTACCCATTGTTCACTCTTAATAGTATAATTGTTCACTCGTACCTACTCGTTGTTAACTCTTAATAATATAATTGTTCATTCATACCTATCGGAAGCATATGCTATAGGAACATGTAATATGTATTGTCAAAGTACAGTGTATTAGCATTAAAAAAATCTTTCTTTAAATGGGTAAGCAGTCTAACTCATTGGTCCCTATATCGAGAGTATAATCCAACGACCTATAGCAGATTGATAGCAAGGGTTCCAGGATCTACGAGCCAAGGGACAGTCTCAAGTAGACAGTTTCTATGAGGTGTAGTCCTCCCAAAAAGTAACGAAGGCATGCAAAGGTTTGGTTACATTAAATTCCTCACAAATATATTCTATTTTAATTAATTTTTTTATTGTTCACTGTAATATAGTAATAGTTAGTTCACTGTTTGATTAAAGGTTGTTCCCTATAAACTAAATTCCTCACAAATATATTCTATTTTAATTAATTTTTTTATTAATAGTGACAAAGTTGTTAGTTCTTATTAAATTATTAATATTATTATCCATTTATCTAAGTTATACTCATAAATTATCAATGTGAATCTTTTTTAACATAACTTGCTGCTATTATTTGGCTATAAATGTCAAAGTTCGAGATTGTTCATTATCAATAATATGATTGTTCACTTGCAGATATTAAGTTGTTCATTCATAAAAATTCAATTTGTCACTTATAAAATTCGACAGTTCACTCTCGGTAGTATGATTGTTCACTTGCAGATATTAGGTTGTTTACTCATAAAAATTTTATTGTCACTCTCAATAGTATGATTGTTCACTTGCAGATGTTAGGTTGTTCACTCATAAAAATTTGATTGTCACTCTCAATAGTATGATTGTTCACTTGCAGATGTTAGGTTGTTCACTCATAAAAATTTGACTGTTCACTTGTAGATATTAGGTTGTTCACTGTATAAAAATTCGATTGTTCACTTAAAAATTGTCAAGTCATCATGGTAGGTTATTATAGTTGTTCATTAGGTTATTCAACAGTGTTCACTTACAAATTTATAATATTACTTTGCTTATTTAATATAGATTTGAAAATGATTTGAATCCAAAAAAAATTGAATAACAGTCTCAACATATAAGGCGAATAATAACAACAATAAGGTGATCAACGGAAAAATGTTTGATGAACAATCTAAACATATCAATAAACAATGATGCGGTGAATAATGAAAACATTTCCAGTGAACAACAACCCTGTTTCTAATGAACAATTACAACGCCTCAAGTGAATAATCCTGATATGTAGGGTGAATAATGATATTGACGTTGCTAATTCAAGCATATCCTACGCCGTGAACAACAACCCTTTTATGAGTGAACGAATAGTGACATTAATGTTGCACGTACTTCTCCGTACAAGCATCTAACAAACACTCAACCAGTGAATCGGTCCCCTCCTCTCTATCCTTTTTGTACTCCCTTCCCCTGACGACAACCATCCCATGACAAAGAGACGAACCGGAGGTGACAAAGACAGTGTTGCATCCACTTGATTTAGCATCAATGCTTGCTCCCTATTTGAGATCATCAGTTGGGCTTCACTAACACATTTTTCCACCATCTGCAACAAACAAATCAATGCATCAAAGACAAGAAAAACATACCAAATTCAACTCATATATAAAAAAAGATCTAATTTTTAAGCAAATGGATATTAAGAGGTTGGAATGATCCATTAAAAATTGCAACTATAGGGATATCTTGGACAACCACGGTGAAGTAGAACATAAATTTAGAGGTACCTAGTTGAAAAAAGAATTGAGATGAGAAATTTAGGATGTTGCGATGACCTTGACGAAACTAGATCGGAGTTGCCGGAAGAGACGATTTGGAGGACTGACTGGGCAAGTATTCATGATGAGTGAACTGATGGTTATGGAGATGAGACAAATCAAAGTCGGAGCCGACGGAGAAGTGATGGTTGTCGTAGACGGCATCGTCGCAGGTTGAGAAGAGCGAAGAAGAAAGCTGAAAATGGAAGTTACGCATGAAAATGGAGGTTATGCATGGATTAAGGAGTTAACCTGACAGTTACCTCTTCAATTTTTTTTAAAAAAAAATTGTTAAATTAATTTTTTTAAAGAAAATGATAAATTTTACCTGTATGCCACGTTGGATTGAGAGTATGTGCTCTTGGAGCACATAATATATATTGGTGCTTGGCTTAGAGTAGTATTAGAATGAGTTACCTCCTAGGAAATTTTCCCAAATAGCGTGTGAGCGAGGATGAAGCACGCTGAAAAGACTCATGGTGATTTGTGGGGTCAATCGTCGATCCTTGAAGTCGTTCCCGGTAATGTTCGCGACCCGGGAGAGGTCGGGGCGTTACACCTTCTATCCCTATCCTATAGGGCTCGAACATTGGGGAGACATTTCTCACTTATCATTTTGGAGGATGTCGCGGGTAGGAGTGGGATCCAACTTTGGACTGTCCTTCTTCTCCTATAAAACATACGTCAAAACTTAACCTTCCAATTGATGTGAACTCTTGGGGGAGATAAGCCCGTTATCCCTAGAGTAACTTTTATTTGTTGAGCGACTGCTATTCCACTCAACACTGTCGATTCACTATCGCTGACTTTCGTCCTTGCTCGACGAGTGGGTCTTGCATTCAAGCTCCCTTTTGCCTTTGCACTCGAAGGTCAATCTCCGTCCGACTTGAGGAAACCTTTGCATGCCTCCGTTATCTTTTGGAACCCTTGCTATCCATCCGCTATAGGCCGTTGGATTATACTCCCGATATAGGGACCAATGAGTTAGACTGCTTATCCATTAAAAAAAAAAGGTTTTTTGATGTTAATACACTGTACTTTGGCAATACATATTACATGTACCCAGAGCATATGCTCCCGGCAGGTATGAGTAAACAATTATATTACTAGGAGTGAACAACGAGTAGGTACGAGTGAACAATTATACTATTGAGAGTGAACAATGGGTGGGTTTGGAGCACATGCTCCAGGAGCATCTAATAAATTGCAGCCAAACACGCTTAACTGATGAGTAGTCTCAAGATGGGTGACCTACTGGGAAGTTTTCCCATACAGCGTGTGAGTGAGGTTGAAGCACGCTGGAATGACTCATGGTGATTTGTGGGGCCAATTGTCGATCCTTGAAGTCGTTCCCGGTAATGTCCGCGACTCGGGAGGGGTCGCGGCGTTATAGATGGTATCAGAGTCGACCCGCTACCGTGAGCTGCGCCAGTGGATGGAAGATCCACGGGCAGTCACCTAGTGGGGCAAAGATTCTGGAGTGGATTCTGACTCAACGAGGACATTGTGTGCTTAAGTGGGGGTGACTGTAACGCGAACGTAACACCCCTGTTTTATGGTTAAGTGTGACTACTTATATTACCAAGGTGCACCTTCTTTTATGGTAGCTCATTCGTTGGGAACTTCTCAATTAAGCGTGCTTGACTGGGAGTAATCTCATAATGGGTGACCTCATAGGTAGTTTTCCTAGGCAGCGTATGAGCGATGACGAATCACACAGGAAATATTCGTGGTGATTTGTGGGGCCAATCAGTCATCCTTAAAGCAGTTACCGGTAAAGTCCGCGCCTCGGGAGGGGTCATGCATTACAGAAAGTGACTTACATGTCTTTTAAAGTATGGTTATTGCATTCAAGAGAAAAATTTGGATTTCGTTGGTCCCTATTTTCAGTTTTTATACGTCATTAGTTCTATTTTACTTTTTGTATTTTGATAATCCCAAACACATAAAATTATATTTATGGCGGGACGCCCCTGAGTAAATAGGCAGTGGCTTGGTGGAAATCTTAATTGTGTTTGTGTTAATATCAACTTTTTTTACACCATTATTACGACTCTTTTGGTGGGTTATTATTCACTTCATCCAAGACAAACCAAGTTTAGAGTAAAATCATAGTTTTTTTTTTATAAAAAAAAAGAGGTAAAACCTTAAAGACAAATCATAGTTCTCCTACCCCTACATATATTATCATGAATGCCAATAATATTAGACAAAATTAACTTGACATCTCTATCATCGGTGATAGAAAATTAGCAACTATAATAATATATTTTTTAAAAAACGGGTAAATTTGGTCCATCCACTTGATACTTATTTCAAAGGTAATAACAAGCGAACGTAATATATTAGGTACCAAACTCCCATTAACAAGCATGATTTATTAACCTCATATGAACTTTGGTAAGAATCATCGAAGTGACAGTGATTCTCGTTTGACTACCACTTCTTTGATTAGCTATTACAATACTTATGAGGAAGAACATCAAAAACAAAAGGCAACATTTATATTGTATTTCTTTAGTTATAATTGCAATTTATCACATGCTCCTAGAGCACGTGCTCCAAATTAACTATTGTTCAGTGTCAATAGTATAATTGTTTATTCATATCTACCCGTTGTTTACTTTCAATAACATAACTGTTCACTTATATCTATCCGGAGCACGTGCTCCATGTGCATGTAATATGCATTGAGTTACAATTTGTTGGAAATATGGGGTAACGTGGTCACTTGCACAAGATGAAGGATCACTCGGGTAGCTAGGAGTCGAGGGTGAGCCCGTCTCCCCTTAAGACTTATTCACTACCACGAATATACTTAAAGGTAAAACATAACCTCTTGTAAGCAAAGTACAAGATTTCTCATGGACTCTCAAATAATGTTGCTGCAGTCAACACCTCAAAGAGTGTGTTGAAGCTCTCTATAAACTTGAAGAAGATGATTGAGGTGTGTGGATGAATGAAGAATTCATCCTCCTTTTATAGAGTTTCTTGGAGTCAAACAAGGCATTCAAACTTCCATAATCAAGAAGCTAGAATCTTGGGATATGTCTTTGAATCATAATGGTGATGTATTGACTGTTTTGTCAGTCAATAATCACCCCTAATCATGATCAAATCATATTAATCTCGAGGCTTAAATCATGGGATTTCAAATTCAATCCCGACTAGGTCCAATACGGTCCGTGTTGACCTCGACACGGTCCGTGTTGACCTCGACACGGTCCGTGTTGATCCAGTGCACAATTTATATGCTCTCTGGACACCAACACAGGTCGTGTAGTGCCAGACATGATCCGTGTTGGGCCCTCTTTTTCTTATTAAGCTTACTTTCCGACCTTCCAGTCGATCCTATGCTTATAACTTATACTTTATGCCTCTTAACTCTTGAAATACTCCAACACAATTGAATTGTATTTTGCATGTTTTGCTATAGTTTTTAATCATATTTCCAACATTTATATATTTGTCAGAGACAATGTCTACATGGCTGTTTAGATGGTTCTCTAAGTGCTAAATAGTCGAAATATATATATGTGTGGGTTTGTGTGTATATGTATTTCAATGAAATTATAGCATGCCTTGAGTTAATTTACATATGTATGCCCATTGCATATAATCAAAGCCAAGTAACCCCTTGTACATGATATTTAATTTACGTCACTTGAATCATATTACTTGATTATTTCAACTTTGCATTTTGCTTGCCTTCTAAGGAAAATGTATTCCCCCGTATTGGTGTTTAATTGGTCAATTCAGCCCAAGAATATGAGAAAAGGGTAAAGAATCTAACCTAGTTTGGGACATAGCAATACAAAAAGAGGGTTTCTCATATGAAATTCTTATATACAATATATTTCTTGCCTTTATTCTTTGGTTAAAAAAAGTGAACACACATTGAAAAGTTTAATTTATTATAAATCTAACTATTTTAACCTAACGTAATTCCCCCAAAAAGTATCCATTATAAAAACATAATTCCCCCAAAAAAAATCCCAACTTATCATAATCTAACTATCTTAATTTGAAAATAACTCATCCAAATAAAAGGCCTAAAAATAAGTTTGGTTTGGATTATTGGATAAACATGTCACGTTGTCATCTACTAAGACAGGCTTAAACAGGTTTACTTTGTTCATTTCACTGTACGATTTAACAAAAATGAAATTTTAGTATTTGAATCTTGTGATCACCAACACGTGCTCGCTTAAAAACTCTGATATCTGCTATTAACATCATCTCTTCGAGCAAGTTCAAGGAGACAATTTAGGAATTGAATAGAAATGCTTTGTTGATATCATATACAGTAAAGTACTACATGTGATTGTCACTTTCATAATTGAACACGTATGTGAACTCTTCATTTGATATTTACTGAGCTACCATCGCACAATGTTGGTGTATATGAAGTTTTTATACATCCAACCAACCTTCGTCAATACCTTATCCAACCATACCAGTTAAGAAGAAGATGGATACTTATTTACCTTTTTTTTAAAAATTATATTTCATGCTAATTTTATATTTTAAATCATTATATAAACGCACGTATTGTGTGTGTACAAGCATATATACACACTAGACCTATTCAAAGGTCGGCATGTCACAGGTCGGGTCAGCGGGGCATCCAACCTAAAACCTATAATATTTTTTAGGATTTAATCTTTTTTATATTAGACCTATTTAAAAATTGGGTCGAGTCTCGGGTCAAGTCTTCGGTTGAGCCATACGAACTGTTGTTTATTAAATTTTTAAATGAAATAATCGGGTAGAGTTGAGTCAAGACACCCTTGACCCAAAACCGACCTTGATTAGACTTGGGGCCCCAAAACTTCCAGGTCGGGTTGGATTGGCCTTAAAAAAGTCCGACCTTAATCCACAAATTTCCGGGTTGGGTCAAGTTGGTCCCCGATCTAGTGATCGGGTATTGATAAGTGCTTCTTGTATATATGAAAACTTGGTTGTTTTGATGAGAATTTGGGGGATATTTGACATGATTATATTACTTTATACCCAAATTTCCCATATTACGCTTGGTTTGGAGTTTGGTGAGTTTTGTAGGGAATTTGTGAAGAATCGATGTAAACCGAGCCAAAAATCAAGTGTAGATCCAAGTTATGAGCATAAAGGACCAAGAAGTGAGAAGTTGGATCACCCAAGGCCCAAACAATGGCCCAAAGTATTCCTAGGCACAAGATAGAAGCGACACGGGTGCTCAAGACAGGGGCACGGGTCGTGTCTATGACCAGAACATGAGAAAATGGAAGCAGTGCAGTGACACGGGTAGTGCCTATGAGGCACGGTCCGTGTCACCCCTGGCCTGGTCCGTGTCGCCTGCGTCTTTTCATTTCCGGCGGTTACAAGTTGCAATTTGCCTATATCATGATGTTCCCGGTTGTTTATGGAGGCAATCATCATTCTACCATCTTCCATTCCATAACCTAACCCTAGCACATATCCTTCATCATCCATAATCCATCCACCATTGAAGATTGAGAGAAAATTGAAGATCGAATAGCAATTCCAATACATTTTGAAGTGGAGTAGCAAAAGTCCTCCATTGTTGATTCCTAGCAAGATTGTTCTTCCCTTTGGTTTATTTCTCATTCTCTCATGGATTTTTTACATGCTTTCTAGAATAGATTTCAATTGCTTTGTAGTTTCAAACATGAGTAGTGAGTAGTTCTTTTTAGTTTGGGGGATGAACCTCTGAAGTTGGTGGATGAATTTACTTTATTGGATTGAATAGTCATGAATTTAGTTTGTTTCAATTTATTTGGCCTTTGAATTGAATTGATATTGCTTTTGCTTGATCACCAATTGCATGTAATTAGGATATTGAATGAAGTACCGAAAGGAGAAGTTTGATTTCCCGAAAACCTAGGCTAAACTAATTAAAAATTGTATAGACATAGAAGTTTTAATTAGGGTTCTTGTGATAATTAGATCTTTAATCTTGATTAAATCAAAATAACCGCGAAAGTAGGTGTTTGGTTAGTCTTGGCAATTCGCTCTGGTGACAAAATCTCATTACGAAGTATTCTATGCAATTATCGAACCTTGATTGTGCAAACTAATGAAACGAGTGTTTAATCCACATCGTTGATTCGTTACTTGACTTAGGTATTATCCCCTGAACGTCTTTTTATATTGATAAATCCAAGTAAATTGTGTGAATATTTGTTTGTTTGCCTTTAGTAGTCAATAGAAATAGAATTAGTTGTTTTAATCAAAAAAATCTCGATCGACTTAGCAATCAACTGGGAGGCTAGTTCGGTGCGTTGAAGGAAAAGTCCTTGTGGGAACGACCTTGATTCATACTACAATTTCACCCGTGCACTTGCGGCTTATCAAGTTTTTGGCGCCGTTGCCGGGGAGTTTGTCCCTAGCCAGCCATTGAACGAATACCCTAAGGTTGCCTAAGTCATTTATTTTCTGTTTTGATTTTCCTTGGTGTTTTGATTTTGTCTTCCAGGTTTACTCTACGTGCATGCAAAAAGCTCCGCTCTTTGAGTTTGATCCTGAAATCGAAAGAACCTTTCGCTCTCAGCGGAAGAAGCAAAAGTTGGAGCACGCCCGGAGAAGACAAGAAGAGAACTCTAAGCGAAAGAACGCCATGTCCGGTGGCGGCGATGGCGACGGCGAGCCTAGAGTCACCCTTGGCTCATATGTGATGCCCAATGTCACAAATCAACCCTCCGCCGTAAATCCTCCAAATGTGGCCGCTAATGATTTCGAGTTGAGGAGTTCACTCATCAATTTGGTGAAGGCCAACCCATTCCACGGCCTTCCCAATGAAAATCCCAACTGGCACCTTCGCCTATTCAACCAAGCATGTGAGACTTTTAAGGCAAATGGTGCAACGCCCGATGCAATCAAGCTGCGATTGTTTCCCTTCTCACTTGAAGGGAAGGCTTGGGAGTGGTTGGACTCTCTTCCACCAAACTCCGCCATCACCACTTTTGACCAACTTGCTAGCGTGTTCTTGGCGAAGTACTTTCCTCCTATCAAGTTGACGAGCCTCCGGAATCAAATTTCAACATTTGTCCAAGAGTCGAATGAGTCCCTCTATGAAGCATGGAAGAGGTTCAAGGACCTCTTACATCAATGCCCCTACCATGGATTCGAACCATGGGTCCCGATACAAGCCTTCTACAACGGGGTAGATGACAACTTGAGGGCCAACCTATACACATCTAAATCCCCATGAACTTCAATTCATGGGAGGGCGATTACCTACATTTAGATCCCCTGTAATGTGCTCAATATGTTTTCCTTTGAGAGATTGTATATGTATGTGTATGTATATACGTGTATGTGTATATGCGCGTGCACACACATGCACACACACACACATATATGTATGTACACACATATGTGTGTGTATAGTGATAAATATATGTATGTGTGGATGGATATATGTTAAAGAATAAGGGAACATTTGGTTCGAATTTTTTTTGGAAAGTCAGTCACCTTTCCAACTTTCAAGAGTTTAATTTGGTTGTCTCTAAGAGATATTAAAATTTTAATGTGAGGCCTACTATTTTACTCACAAACTCAGTAGATAGTTTCCTGGGGGTTAGGTAAAGTCTTTTCGGACAAAGTTTTACCTGAGAAATTTTTTCTCAATAAACTACCAAACATACCATAAGGATTATATAACTCGAAACTTACAAAATTTGAGTTTACATATATACCATATTAACAAATACTTGGATTATGAATATAATAGAAATGCTTTTCATATAAGGCCTTGATCTTTTGTGCAGTTCCATACCTTACTTACCACACTTTTCTCCTCTACTTTTCACTTTTTCTTTTTTCACCTACCATATCAATCACTATTATCACAAATTTTACCATATCATACCACACTTCCACAATCCAACCATATGATACCATCTCCACATTATTTCATCTGCACAAAAGAACATAACCTAAATTTAATAGAAATGCTTTTCATATGAATATAAAATGACACATTTTTGTAAATATATAATAATAAATATTAATATTTAAATATAGCACATCATATTACATGCACATGGAGCTTGTGAGAACAATTATGTTATTGAGAGCGAATAACAACTATATATCAGTGAACAATTATGTTATTAAAAGCGAACAATAATCAAATTTAGAGCACGTGCTTGAGCAACATGTAAATAAATTGTTTTATCATGGTAGTATAGGGGCAATATTCAGGATGGTTTTTTCATTAAAAAAAAAAAAGAAAAGAAAAAGAAGGGATTTTGGCTGGTTTATATTCGGGTCTGCCGTTTGTCCCCCACCTCACTCAAACTCAACTCTCTTTCGCCTCGTTCGTGCACTCACTCGTTCGATTGATAAACCAAGGGTTTTTGCGTTCTTCGAATTCCTCCATCCTCAACCTGTGTTTCTCTCTCCTCAAACCCTATTTCTCTCTCATCCTCCTCCATCAATGGCCGCCTCCGACGCTCGAAACCCTCTTTCCGTCACCACCCCCAACCAGATCTCCAAAGGTACTCCCTCACTCCTTCTTTCTTCCTTTCTTTCTTTCTTTCTTTCTTTCTTTCTTTCTTTCTTCAGAGATTCTGTCTCGATTGAAACTAGGGTTTTTGTTCGACCCTTTGATTCGGTTGTTCTCACAGTCTTGATTGGGTAGTGGAGCTTCTTGTTTGTGGGTTTATGGCTTCTTTACGCCCCGCTGGGTTGGAAAAATCTGTACTGAATTGTCTGTTCCCTTTCCCTCGTTCTTTCGCATTTGATTCCGTTTGGATTGGAACTAGGGTTTTTGTTTGGCCCTTTGATTCGGCTCTTTCGAAAGTGTTGATTGGGTAGTGGAGCTTCTTGTTTTTGGGTTTATGGCTTCTTTACGTCCCGCTGGGTTGGAAAAATTTGTACTGAATCGTCTGTTCCCTCGTTCTTTCACATTTGATTCCGTTTCAATTGGAACTAGGGTTTCTGTTCGATTCGGTTCTTTCGAGAGTGTTGATTGGGTAGTGGAGCTTCTTGTTCTTGGGTTTATGGCTTCTTTGCGCAAATCTGGGTTGGACAAATTTGTACTTATTCGTGTGTTCACTCGTTCTTTCGTGTTTGATTCTGTTTCAATTGGAACTAGGGTTTTTGTTCGGCCCTTTGATTCGGTTGTTCTCACAGTGTTGATTGGAGAGTGAAGTTTCTTGTTTTTGGGTTTATGGATTCTTTATGCCCCGCTGGGTTGGAAAAATTTGTACTTCTTGGTGTGTTCACTTGTTCTTTCGCATTTGATTCTGTTTCAATTGGAATTAGGGTTTTGATTTGACTCTTTCGACAGTGTTAATTGGATACTGGAGCTTCTTGTTTGTGGGTTTACGCCCCTGCAGACGTTGTCAAAATTTGTACTGAATCTTTTGTTCCCTTATTGTTTCACATTTGATTCCGTTTCAATTGGAACTAGGGTTTTTGATTTGGCACTTTCGACAGTGTTTATTGGGTAGTGTAGTTTCTTGTTTTTTGGGTTTGTGGTTCTTTATGCCCCGCTGGGTTGGAAAAATTTGTACTGAATCGTATGTTCCCTGGTTCTTTCACATTTGATTTCATTTGGATAGGAAGTAGGAACTAGGGTTTTTGTTCAGCCCTTTTGATTCGGCTCTTTCGAAAGTGTTGATTGGGTAGTGGAGCTTCTTGTTTTTGGGTGTATGCCTTGTCAGAATTTGTACTAGTTTGTCTGTTCACTCATTCTTTCGCGTTTGATTCCGTTTCAATTGGAACTAGAGTTTTTGTTCGATTCGGTTCCTGTCGACAGTGTTGATTGGGTATTGGAGCTTCTTGTTTTTGGGTTTGTGGCTTCTTTATGCCTCGCTGGGCTGGAAAAGTTTGTACTTGTTGGTGTGTTAACTCATTCTTTCGCATTTGATTCTGTTTCAATTGGAACTAGGGTTCTTGTTCGGCCCTTTCAACTGTGTTGATGGGATAGTCGGAGTTTCTGGTTTGCGTTTGATTCCTTTTCAACTGGAACTAGGGTTTTTGTTCGGCTCTTTTCAAAGTGTTGATTGGATAGAGGAGCTTCTTGTTTGTGGGTTTATGCCTTATTTTATTTATGTCCCTCTGGGTTGGAAAAATTTGGATCTTTTGGTCTATTCGCTCATTTGTTCTCGTTTGATTCCGTTTCAATTGGAACTAGGGTTTTTGTTCGGCCCTTTGATTTGGTTGTTCTGACAGATTGGACAGTGGAGCTTCTTGTTTGTGGGTTCGTGGCTTCTTTATGCCCTGCGGGGTTGGAAACATTTGTACTTGTTCGTCGGTTCACTCTTTCGTTTGCGTTTGATTCTGTTTCAATTGTAACTAGGGTTTTGTTCGGCCCTTTTGATTCGGCTCTTTTGACAGTGTCGAGTGGGTAGTGAAGCTTCTTGTTTTTGGGTTTATGCCTTCTTTGTGCACCCTGGGTTGGAAAAGTATGTACTTGTTCGTGTGTTCACTCGTTCTTTCGCCTTTGATTCTGTTCTAATTGGAGCTAGGGTTTTTGTTCGGTCCTTTTGATTCGGTTCTTTTGACAGTGTTAGTTGGATTATGAAGCTTCTTGTTTGTGGGTTTATGTCTTCTTTGTGCCCCGCTGGGTTGGAAAAATTTATACTTATTTGTGTGTTCACTGTTTCTTTCGCATTTGATTCCATTTCAATTGGAACTGGGGTTTTTGTTCTGCCCTTTCAATTTGGCTCTTTTGACAGTGTTAATTGGATAGCGGAGCTTACTGTTTGTGGGTTTATGCCTTCTTTACGTCCTGCTGGGTCGGAAAAATTTGTACTTATCCGTGCGTTGAGTCGTTCTTTTGCATTTGATTTCATTTCAATTGGAACTGGGTTTTTGTTCAGCCCTTTGATTCGACTCTTTCGATAGTGTTAATTGGATAGTGGCGCGTGTTTGTGTATCCCCATTTTTCACGGTTTTTTGTTTTTAAAGTTTGATAGCGTTGAGATTCTTTTTTAATTAACTTTTTTTTTATGTTGGCTTTGATTGAATTTATGTGTGTATACAAGTTTGGTGTTTTAAGTTTTTTTTTTCCCCATTTTCTGGGAATTAAGTTTTAAGTGGGTGGCTTTTGATAAATCTATGTGGTTAATGTCATTTTGCATGTGGAATGCCCCTATAAATGGTACCTCCTCTTCATTGTCTTTCCTTGTTGATTTACGCTAGACCCATCACCTATGACCCACATACTTTTTACCATCAGGGCTAGTGGACTTGCCAATTATGAAGGTTCTGAAGTCTTGGCAACACCAAGGGGAATTAGACCTAGTGAGAAGAGAAACATGTGACATGATCTGAAGCATGACTGTTCCTTTGGGTTATATTTTTAGCTAGGGTTTTAATGGAATACTAGATCCTAGAAAGAAGCATAGGCACTGGATTGGTGTGTTAGATATTGATGAAGTATAGTGATATGGCATCGAAATTCACTATCGAATGAGTATAATTTGCAAAAGCTTCAGGGAAGCCAAGTGGTCCTTACCTAAATACTTTCTTGGTTTTGTATGATGGTCATATTGGGAAGTAAGGAGGTTGCTTCAGTGATGAAGCATTAGCCATTGCAGCAACCACAGGGTTACATGTAGCAAAGCAAGTAGCAATAGTGGTGCCCTAGGATACATGATCATCGGTAAAAGATTGTCACGGCTATTTTAAAAAGCGCATAATGATATAATTGGCTTTTTCGGTTATGTCTGTTGCAAACACTTCAATCGTTTTCTGAAAGAAAATATAACTATTAACTTATGAAACTTTCTGAGTTTTGTTTTATGCATTCTCCCATATGCATTGCTGGAAAGGAATAAGGAAAGGAAAGCTGTGTCATTTTCCATAGTAAATCCTTATGTGAATTGGAGGTTTACAGCAGTTGAGTAATACATTTTGGGCCATTCATATTCTAATCAGGTTGTCTTACATTCTTTGTTTTTTTCCGCCTACCATTTTGTGAATCTTGCAGATATGCATGGGACTGATGGTACAATTCCACTTTCACCTCAGTGGCTTCTTCCAAAGCCAGGGGACAATAAGGCTGGAATTGCACAAGGGGTCTGTATACTTTATTACTACACCTTTTCTAGGGGTAGATAATTTTAAATTATTATGTATTTCTTTTACATAATGAATTGGTTCTTTCATTGTTCTGTTTGGTGGTTGTTAGTTCACATTATTTGTAGGTTCAAATAGACCTGTCATGCTCCTTTCCACAGCTTATTTGCACATTTCATCGCAGGAAAATCATGCAATCCCTCCTGCTGGATATGGTGATCGCTTAGATGCGATCAAATCTCCTGGAAATGGTGATGAGAAGCATGATAGCCACAAGAAGAAAGATGTTTTCAGGCCTGCGTTTCTCGACATGGACTCTGGTCGTCGAGACCGCTGGCGTGATGAAGAAAGGGATACCAACTCATCATCCATCCGCCGGGACCGGTGGAGGGAAGTCGATAAAGAGATAGTTGACAATCGGAAGACTGATCGCTGGGTTGATAACTCATCTGTGAGACACTTTGGAGAACCACGTCGAGCTCCTGCTGATCGATGGGCTGATCCAAGCAAGGATGCCAATTATGATCAACGCCGCGAGAGCAAATGGAACACGCGCTGGGGTCCAGATGACAAGGAGATGGATAAATGGACTGATGCTGGAAAACATGGAGACATGCCTTATGATAAAGGGTCATCGCATCTAGCTAATCCTGGGAAGGATGAGAGAGAGGGTGATAATTATCGACCTTGGAGGCCTAGTTCTCTGCAAAATCGGGGAAGGTCAGAGCCTCAGCATCATCAAAACCAAATGTCGAGCAAAGAAGGTCCTACATTTGGTCATGGACGAGGACGGGGAGAAAATGCTCCAAATTATTCTGTCGGTCGTGGAAGATCTGGCTTTGTTTCTGGAAGTGTAATCAACAATTCTGGTCATTCTCAACCTGTGAGTTTGCTTTCTGACAGAGGTGATAATGGCCATGGAGAACCTTCCCCTTTCAGATATAGCAGGACAAAGTTGCTTGATATATACCGGCTGACTGATGTAAGACCTTCAAAGAAGATATTGGATGGGCTGTCACAAGTTCCCTCTCTCACGCAGGAAGAACCCTTGGAACCATTAGCACTATGTGCTCCTATGCCTGAGGAATTGGTAAGTCACGGAAAACTTGTGTTGTGATCCTGTTTCTGCTGTCGTTCTGACGGTCTGTGTTGTGGAACAGGCTATTTTGAAGGGCATTGATAAGGGTGATATAGTTAGCAGTGGTGCACCCCAGATCTCTAAGGAGGGTGCTGCTGGGCGAAGCACTGGGGATTATCCACAGTCAAGGCGAATAAAGCTTGGTAATGCTTGTTTGTGTTGCTTTGCTTCCTTTTTTTCCCATTTATTTGCGGTTAAGTGATGTGATTTGGTTAAATAAATTTCCATTGTGAGTTGACACACATTTGATGCAACTTATCTTAACAGGCAGCAGAGATGATGTGTCTCTTCCGACTGATGATCTCAATGATAGAACAGAAAATCCCAAGGGTGCTTACTCAAAATTTTTAGAGGGCATGCACCATGAGAAGCATTTAGGTGCAAGATCCATGGAAAGCATGGAGAATCATGATATGTATGCCACAAATAAATATGGTGTTGAAGGTAAGAACGTTGAGAAAGTCATTTCTTCAATGTACACTTATATCCTGATTTTCTTGAGCAGATGCATGGTTATGTGACGCTGTTTGAAATCTTAATTGGCTGAGGATTGGATGTATTTCTGGCTTTCAATTCTTGATATCCTTTTTATGTTTTATTTGTAAATACTAATGTCATTATAAACGGCATAGTTGTCTCTCCTAAAGTATTTTAATGTTACTGAAATTGGTGCCAAAGCATATGTTACAAGCAATAATGATAACAATCAACTGGTTGAGGGGAATAAGAAACTAATTTAAATTATGTATATCTATTTATTTGTCTATGAGTGATTGCACATGCTAATGTGAAGTGTTTCAATGCTATTGGCTATATTTGTTCCGTTTTTTCAATCACGTTGCATTACTTGAATTGCTCTATAGATTGTCGGGTCTGAGAGGCCTACATGAAGGTGTCATTGGATGTTGGTAGTTTTGTTATAATACAAATCCTCATAATGATCATTTATCAATGAAAGGGAGGATGAATTGCTGCATGGTTTGTGATTGATTGGGATAGATTTATGCTCCTGTATCAGGTTGACTGTGTGTTTTTTTTTTTTTTTGAAGCTTACTACATATTCGTGTACCTTTAACTTGTTGTGGTACATATACTAAGTGCGCTGCTATCTTTGTCTGTTTTTCGCTCTGTGATACTTCTGGAAAGCAGGTAGACGAGATGATGTTACATTGAATAAGCTCGACGATGTCTCCAGTAATAGAGAATCTAACAATAAGGGCAGTGCTTCTGGTCAGTCTGGAACTCCCTGGAGATCACCTTCTCTCAGAGAGCATTTACATCCTCCATCACGCGATTGGTTTGATGTTCCAAGCGCTACTACTGAGCACAAATGGCAATTTAATGAAGACTCTTTGATAGGAAAACATCCTTCTATGGTTGCCGACAACAGGGATCACGAATCGCAAAAGCTCACACAGCCTGCTCCAGAAGACCTGGTCTTGTATTACAAAGATCCTCAAGGACAAATTCAGGGTCCGTTTTCTGGCGGTGATATAATTGGATGGTTTGAGGCCGGGTATTTTGGCATAGATTTACAAGTTCGCTTAGCAAATGTTCCTAATGAGACACCATTCTCGTTACTTGGGGATGTGATGCCCCACTTGAGAGCTAAAGCTAGGCCGCCACCTGGTTTCAACATGGGAAAGCCAAGTGAAATTCCCGAGGCATCAAGTAGGTCAGGCTTGGGTGGAATTGGGAAGGTGGTTCCGGGTCCAGGTGGATTCGATCTGTCTGGCAATGAGCGCAGGCATGCACTTGGTTCGTCTACTGAAGCTGAGAACAGATTTCTGGAGTCATTGATGTCTGGAGATATTAACAGTAATCCTTTGGAGAGATTTGCCTCCTCTGAAGGTTTGTGCATGACTACTTGTCTTCACAATACAATACTCCCTCCATTCCTTAATATCTGTAGCTTTTGGCTTTTCATGGTCTCTAATGCAAGGTTTTGGCTGTCATTTTCTAACAATATGTTTTCGAAAAATTTATAAAATTATGCTTTTATAGAAGTGTTCTTCACAATGAATCTAATGACGGTAGTCACATGACAGATCACCATATACGTTGAGAAATTTGCAAAAGTATTTAAAAGTTGACTCCACAAATCCCCCCGGTGAAAGAAATTTAGGAATGTAGGGAGTATTCTTTATGTGTTTGCAAGTTCCTTTCTGTTTTTGCAGTGTCACGTGTTCTTATGAGAATTGTGATATCATGTCATCTGGCATGCAGCTCTACAGGGATTCATGGGGCTCACTTCGAGCGGCATGCCTCCTTTGGGAGCTGAGAGTGGAGATGCTCTTAACCTCCTAGCTAAGAGAATGAACATTGAACGACAACAATCAGTGCCTAGTCCTTATCCATATTGGCCGGGTAGAGACAAACCAGGAGTCATTCCAGGTCCTGAAATCCTGAGGGAACCTGGCATTCTTCAGCCTAATCTACTTTCTCCAATTGCCGATGTGCCCCGACAATCTAATCCCCAGAATGTTGAAATGGCGTCTATCCTGCAAGGCTTGTCTGATAGATCTTCAACCGGGATGAGCACTGGAGTGGGTGCTTGGCCGAATATCCCCAGTTTGGATCCATTCAAAGATAAAATCGACCTTCATCATGGACAGAACCCTGCTCAAGCTATATATGGAATGCAGCATCCGTTACAGCAGCAAAATCAGCCACCGGTAGCTAATCTACTGGGCCAGACTTTGGACAGCCCTAATGTGTTGACGGACAGGCTGCTTGCATCCGGTCTCGCGCAGGACCCACAAGTGTTAAATCTGTTGCAGCAGCAGTATTTGCTCCAGATGCAATCTCAGCAACCAGTGGCTGTTCCCCAGTTGTCGCTCCTCGATAGGCTCCTGTTGCTTAAACAGCAGCAGAAACAAGAAGAGCAGCAACAGTTACTGCGGCAGCAACAGCAATTGCTCTCAAAGGTTTTGTCCGAGCAGCATCTGGTTCAACGGTTTGCCGATCCAGCTTACGCGCAACAACTACAAGCTTCTGCCGCGATTCCCGTTGGTAGTGTGCCTTCTGATCATTCCATGCCACAGCTAGCGCATCAGTTGTTTCAAGTTAGCTCGCAGGGTCCGGTTCCTAGCATGCCAGATGATAGGAATGCCATCAGTTCAAATATCCCGCCCAATGTGCCTCAGGGTTTGAATGATGCAATGGTTTCTGAGGGGTCGTCTTTGCACTTGCCTCATGAGATGTTTGATGTTCAGAAGACTTGGCCTGCTGCGCCTACACATAATGACAACAATAAACACCCTACAGGGTCAGTGATGATGGAGAACGCAGCAGTGTCAGAAGTGCCGCTAGAGAAGTCTCAGGGTTTGAATGATGCACCGTCTTCAGCAGAGGAGGCTTTGAACAATTCCAATGTTTTAGAACCTGCCGTGGTCAAAGCCCAAGAGTCTTCTGGCGATCACGTAACTGCTCATGAGCTGCCTGAATTGGTTAACAAATCATTGAAAGTTGAGGAAGAAAAGATCTCGATTCCCGAGGGAGCAAATGATGTGAAGGCGACTTCTGAACAAACTCCTGTGAAAGCATCTACTACAGACGTGTCAGCAGCAAAAGAAGCAAAGAATGTGGAGTCTCGTGAGGCGAAGAAAACGTCTGAGAAGAAATCAAGAAAGTCCAAAGCCTCAAAGGTACAGGCGTCTTCTGACCAAGCAAAGGGAGCATCCAAGGCCTCTGTGCAGCCATCTAAAAAGCCTTCTGAAGACAAGCCAGAGGTGCCTGCAGCTAAGGAGAAAAGCAGTGACGTTCCTTCTCTTGATGAAGTTGATTCTGGGCGTCCAAATGTCCCCGATGGTGGGGTTGAGACTGAGCTAAAAGCTGAGCAGAAACAGAGTGATAGTGCGACTTCTGCTCAGAGAGCTTGGAAACCGGCTGTCTCTGTTAGGCCAAAGTCACTACTTGAGATCCAACAGGAAGAGCAACGGAGAGCGCAGACAGAGGCACCTGTCGCTGTTGTCTCTTCTTCTGTTAGTTCTACGACCCTGTCAAGCCCTTGGGCCGGGGTTGTTGCCCAGTCCGAGCCTAAAGTGCCCAAGGAGATTCATCAGAATAGCAGCAGCGTTGACACTAAGATGGTTGAATCTGAGTTGCTTAAGGGCAGGAAGAGTGGACTGCATGACCTTTTGGCACAAGAAGTGTTGGCAAAGTCTGCTAAAGAGAGAGACATTGAAACATCCGATGTTACTTCTAACCTTCCTCCATTGCCAATTCCATCGACTCAAACGGAGATAGCTGATGATGACAACTTCATCGAGGCTAAAGACACAAAGAAGAGCCGCAAGAAGGCTGCAAAGGCCAAGGGTATAGCAGCGGGAGCGAAGGTTTCAAGTTCGGTTTCTCTTTCTGAGGCAGCAGCTGCATCGAGTCCTGTCGAGAAAGTGAAGGTTTCCAAGCATAATGCTCAGGTCGAGAAGGAAGTCTTGCCTGCACCTCCATCTGGCCCGTCTCTAGGAGATTTTGTGCTTTGGAAGGGAGAATCTACAAGCCCTTCTCCGGCTGCACCGGCATGGTCTACAGAGCCAGTAAAGGTTGCTAAACCGTTGTCACTGAGGGACATCTTGAGAGAACAAGAGAAGAAAGTAGCTTCGGCTCAGCAGCACGCACCAACCACTACTCCCCAAAAGCCTCAACCGGTTCAGGCTCGTGCTGGTGGTTTATGGTCAGTTTCTGCATCGTCCCCTTCAAAAGCGGCCTCACCTATTCAGATCCATTCTCATGCTTCCTCCAATTCAAAGAGTAAAGTTGAAGATGATCTGTTCTGGGGGCCACCTGAGCAATCAAAGCAAGAAGCAAAACAGTACTCTTCTTTCTCAATCTCTTAAGCTGCTGTTTGTTTGTTTGTTTGTTTTTCTTTATTCCTCCTGTTGTGCAAATTGCTGTTATTGTTAGCATTCTGTTGACTCATTACAGGCTGTTTATTCCTCCTCCTGATAATTGATGGTAGATGTCAAATTGAACTATTCTATGCTCAACTAAATATAAAATGTCTCTCTGGAGGTTATGGGCGGAAATATGCCTGAAAGATGTTAAACGCATGTTTTGGTGGTCTAGAAAAAAAGGGTGAAAGTTATAGGTCAGATATCGTGGTCTGCAGACACCCATTGTTTCAATTTTTTGGAAACCTATATTGATGATGCTTAGGTGGTGTTCGAAAGGGTTGAAGGGTAAATCCTATGTTAAGCTGAGATCTTGAAAAAAGGGTGTAATTTTTTAATAGAGAAACAGTTTTGTGGAATGTTGCAAGTTATATATTAACTTACATGCACATAATTTTGAATTGATGACAGTATACGGCACAATGAGAAACAATAAAGTTTGATGCAAAAAAGAATATCTTGAGGTTGTCTAGAATTGTTGGTCACAAGAAAAACATGGATTCGTTCGTGCTAACTCTGCATTTCATTCATCTATGGAAACATCGTTAACAGGTCAGACTTCCCTCAGCTTGGAAACAATGGGGGTTGGACAACCAAAGGCACTCCTGGAAAAGGAGCTTCTGCAGCTTCACTCAACCGACAGAAATCTGCTGGTGGTAAATCCTTAGAAAGCTCTTTCTCCTCATCACAGGCTGCTGCTCAATCTTCTGTTAAAGGGAAAAGAGATGGCAGCACCAAGTATTCAGGTACCACCAGTCTTATGTCAGAAAATTTACCGAGGCATTTGTGTTTATGTTGTCTCCATAGACCTTTCATTTTTCCGTGTATATGTCGTGAGTTTTCTTAACCATTTCCGAACGTCTGTGTTTGCAGAGGCTATGGATTTCAGAGACTGGTGTGAGACTGAATCTGTCAGGCTAACTGGAAGCAAGGGTATGTAAGACTCACATTGCTAGTTCATCTATACATGTCATATGTCACTAATCTTCACGAGGTTTGATGTTGTCGAAATCCAAATCCAGATTCAGTAACCTGAAAGTTCCACTGCAGAACGGGGTGTGGGATGATCTGGTGGGCCTGTTTTGCAGTTAGGGATGGGCAGAAATTTGGGTTTGGTTAATTTTGGTATTCAGTCAAAAACCCCAAGCCGAAAACCCTGATGAAGTTTAAACCAGACAATACCTAGACCCAAATGATCGAAAGAGAAATTTTGGGTAAAACCAAAAATTGGCTAATCATATGAACTTTTGACTGAATTTGATCAAATGCAAAATATGGGCCTTTTAATGTGAGCCATTAACATTTTCCCTGAAATCGGGTTCTTCAGTCAACCCTGATCTGAATGATCGAAGAATTTGACCGAATCTAAACTTCATCCAAAAATCGGCAAATCCAAACCCAAATGCCAAACCCTGAACCCTTTCTTTTTCAGGTTGGTCAAATTTTAAAATCGTTTGATTGGTTCTGGTTGACCTAAGATTTTAAAATCGTTTACTACGTACTAAAAGTTTTGATGTTGTGGCAGATTTCTAATCAAAAATTTATTTCGCTTGTAGATACAAGTTTCCTGGAGTTCTGCCTGAAGCAGTCGCGATCCGAGGCTGAGATCCTCCTGATAGAAAACCTGGGGTCCTTTGATCCCAACCACGAGTTCATCGAGAAGTTCCTCAACTACATGGAATTGTTGCCAGCAGATATCATCGAGATCGCCTTTCAAAGCCGGAATGATCCCAAGGGCTCCAACCGAGGACCCACCCGGGACATGATTTCCGACTTCCCAGGCCTAGGAGACTATTATGAGAAGGACAACAATGCTGAGGGGCCCACCAAGGGCGGTGGCGGTGGAGGAGCCGGGAAGAAGAAAGGGAAAAAGGGGAAGAAGGTTAGCCCTGCAGTTCTAGGGTTCAACGTTGTCAGCAACCGGATAATGATGGGGGAGATCCAGAGTATTGAAGACTAGGAGAAAAAGAGAGGTAATGTTTGGGTTTTTGGTGTAAATACAGTCTGAGAGGCAAAAAGTCTGAACTGTTCTTCTGTTTGTAAATGAATTTTTTTTTACCTTTTAGGGCAACATCAGTTATCAGTCATCAGCAGTAACTAATTTTTCTGCATGAAAGTGATTTTGTGTACTATTTTCATGAGAGAGCCCTTTATTTTTGTGGCCTTCCCGAGCGGACTAACAAGGGATTTTCTCCTTTGATTATTAATTCAGAGCGACTCGTTTTAGTTTTTTAGCATCTGACTATGATCCGAAACTCGTAACTTATTTGCAGCGTTGCTGTGGCCTAGATTGTAGTAATGCATATTCAATATTGTATCGATTATTCACAGGATGGTTTTGCTTCATCTGGATTTGTTGAGATTGCCTGTTCTTAGGCCAATAGTTGGGAGGGAGGCTTAATGGGCACAGCAGTGCATAACTTAAGGTTTCTCTTGGAAAGTTTTTCATGGGAACGTTTCCCCTCTTATGGGTAATTTTCCCTGACCAAACACGTAGAAATAGGTCAACTTGGGAAAGTTGACTGATTTCTTGTAGGTTTTCTATCAATCAAATGCTCTCTTTAAAGGAAATTTTGGGTAAAGTTTGGTAGGGTAAATTTAAGTTTGAATAGATTTGGATAATTCTAGTTGATTTGAACAAATTGTTAGTCAAGTTTACCAAAGTTTGCTGACCTTACTGAACTTTTAATTGTGGAGAAATAGAAGTGTCTTGTCTCTCTTTGGAAAATATTGCAAATAGTATCGTATATCATGGAGAACTTAGTAGGTAGCACTTCGATCTATCACAATGCAAACTACAATGAGTTAATTTATTGATTAATGAATTTTTGTTACATATTATAAACATTATGGCATTATAGTATGGTCACCCCTAAAAAATGCAATGAAATAAAGTAGAGCTTTCTACTGGTGAGTGGTGACAATCTCTCCATGCACATGTAATATTTGGTGTCTATGGCAAATGCATTCTCACAACAACACACCCCAAAGCCTTAAAATTATCTTCATTCTTTCTTGTGGTATCTTAAAATCAATTTTTCCACTAACAATGACTAGACTGCTCACATCTGGACCTTCCGTAAAGCATGACCCGCAATGAGAGTTGTTGATACTACCATACAAATACATTCTCACTATAACGCAAACAACAATGCTACCCAAAAGGAGGTGTTTTAACCTCGAGACAATTTTCAAAATTGTATCGGGCCTCTTGAAATTGGCCTCTACAAAAGCAATGATATTCATTGAGGTCAGAATGTTTACATCTGGACTTCCTAAAACCTCGCAATCATTGTCCATACTGAGAATGCAAATGCACTCTCACTTGAAAGCAAAAGACGACGTCTCCCAAAAGGATTCAGATTCACCCTTAAAATGATTTTCAAAAGATATTTCTGTGGGTCCCTTGGAATAAGCCACTATGCCATCAACAATCTTCACCGAGTTAAGACTGGCTACATCTGATCCTCCTTGGACTGCGTAAATCGGGACCCACACTGACAGTTGTCCTTGTCGGTACAACAAGGCAAACGCTAACAATTACAATGTACAACTGGCTAATATATTCACGCGCTATGCACCTAAGGATTCCTCTTTGACTTGAAACTCGACACCGTTGCAAGCCTCAGCAGTAGCAGTCTCAAACAACCTGACATCACATAAACTTCCTCCGGCTTCGTCTGCAAAAGTGATCTTTCTCCCCTTTTGGCCTGCTTTTTCGGGAGAACCCGTGTCATCTTCTGCCAATTTCAGTGGAACTCCATAATCTTCCGCCAATCGCTGTTTGAAATCGTGTGTTGGGTTAAAAATCAAGGGAACAAGCCATTAGATTTGAACCAAATTTATGTTTTTATGGGAAGATTTTACTAACCATAATTTTGCAGAAGCGATTGCAATCCCTCGTCATCATGGTAAGGAACCTTTTGGTTGACTCTTCGGCCTTTGTTGCGTTCTCCACAGCTTCTCGAACCTGCAACAGGCGAATATATGAAGATGGAGGATGAGATCCGTGGTGTTGCTAGGGAAGCGTATAACCAAAAGAAACAAAGGAGAGATTGTTATGTTTCCGAAATCATTAAACCAAAATACCTAAACTGAGTCCCTAGACCCGCCAAACGGGTCATTCGGTTCATATATGGGTTAAGTTAAGTTTGGATTGGATGGGTTTCAACTCAATTGATGTTTCGGTTGTGTTCAGTTTTGGACCAGATGATTTCTGGTTTTGGACATGAGGTTTGAGATCAATTTGGGTTTAGGGTCTACCTTCCAAGTGATGCTTTTGAGGGTTCGGTTTGGATATGGGTCTAGGTCATTCAGTTAGGTTTAGATTTCGGGTCTTGGGCCAATTTTGCTAGGCCTGCATGTCCCATTATCCAACATAGGTTAAAAACCAAAACAAATACTCCAAAATCCTGCCCAAGCAAGGTATGGAGGGGTCGGATACAACAATCTTACCCCTAAGTTTTTTGCAATTCAAAAAGACTGGTCCCAATTGACCCAAGATTTACAAATCGTTCGCTACCTAATACTCCATGTGAAAGAAGCACATGAGGTTTAATGACGCACTTTACTTCAGTCGATTATGGAAACCAAAACGCCTCATCAACCAACATAAGTTGCAGCACAAAAATGCATACATAAAACAGCAATAGGAGTGATGTTTAGGTTACCTGATCCGTGTTGTATCTCAGCTTTGCACCCGGCCTTGATTCGTATTGCAATGCATCCACGAATATGTCCTTCATCGACTGCACTTGTGCCATAAGTCTCTGCGCTATTCGTTCAATGTCACTCATCTGCCGCTGTGAAAACTGAATGGCGCTTTGGGGGCGACTTTGCACTGGACTGCCCCTACCGGAGACGGCATTTTGGGAACCGTTAGGACCTTTGGCGACGTCTTTGCAATGAAGACCTTTCCTTTCATCTTTTCCTTTCCTCAATGATTGCCTTATGTTGTTGCTTACGGCCTCTAGTCTTCTTGATGTGAATACGATTCGGCTTCTTCTAACGCCGGAGTTTGAGGATGAAGATTTGTCTTTGTAATATTGCTCGAAAGGCAGCTTCTCCTTGCAGGCTGTCAAAATTACAATGCTTTAGAATCTTATGTTACAGGAACTAACCACTACCACCTTTCTTTTTTATCCGACCTTTTAATTAACTTTTCTCATATTATATTATCTGTCACTTTATAATTTCAATGACGTATAATTGTTATTCCCTCCTTCCCATATTATGTGTCTTGTACTAATGGTGTCACGGTCTTTAATGCTTACATTTGATTGACAATTTCTCGCATAATATTTTATCAAAAAATTACAATATACTCCCTCCTCATATTATGTCACTTAAGACATAATTCACAAAACCAAGAAAACTTCCAATTTGCATTAATTTGCACTCTTGGAAATGAGAAAAAGGTGAATAAAATGGTGAATAAAAAGAAAAATGGTGAATAAAAGGGAAAAATTGAAGAAAAAGACATACTTAATGAGGTTTATTTGATAAATTAGTAATTAATGTGTTATTGGAATTGTAAGGTGACAGATATTATGAGATAAAAGAAAGTTAAAGTGACAAACAATATGGGAAGGAGAGAGTATACTCTTATGATAGTATCTTTCGTTACGAATCTAATGAGAGTACTTTTCTTATTTTACCCATACATCCATTTAATGAACCCCAAAGGTTAATTTAAAGTTAGGATATTTAAATATTTTTTTTTAATAATTGTCCCATAGTTTTTTGTGATATTGGTAAATATTGGTTGTTAAAGTATTGAAAAACATGTAAAATTTTAGAAAAGTTGGATAATTTGGGCAATGTATAACATGAGTATTAGTTTTATATTTTGTAAAATTTTCAAAATTTTATATGTTCTCCCAATGCTTGCCAACCAATATTTACCAAAATTTATCCAACTTAAAACCAACAAATATCATTACCGACTATCCATTTCTTACCGGTCAAGAACTTAAGGCACATTGCAGAATAATAACATGTCCTGCCCTTTTGAAACTTCAAATTGTGCAATAGAGTTTTATGTACATAGTACACTAAAAATGCAAGTATAGTTGTTTCTTTTGGTCAGTTTTTGGATGCTAATTAGAGGAATTATTGAGTACTTTTATCGAAACTTACAATGAATGTCGACTTTTTCTTGCGCTTCAACGGAATTCATAACCCTGCACAGCCTTTCCTGAGAATTTGGAGATATTGTCTGCAAAGAACAAAAAGTGCACATCAGTCCCATATTTTCCGATTTTCACCATCTTTTTGGGGGTTGCGGATTGGAGAATAAAAAAAAAAGGGGGTACCTTTCTGGCCGAGAATAGCCTTTCTGGAGGATGTGGGACGTTCCTCGCACAACTTTCACTTGCAGAGGAGCCGCGAAACATTTGATCCATAAACCCACAAGGCTGAATATCACGCAAACGGTTTAAATGGGTTGCAGTAATGTTGTGCATTGATGATGACTGTATCTCTTCAACGGGAAGTCCAGCATTCCCTTTCGAAGCCACGCCATTAGCTGACGGCAAACATGTCGTAGACTTCACACAGGAACCCTGCTGAACAGCTTCGCTTCTAATGACGTCCGAATCCATATCTTTACTTTCGTCTTGAGTACCAAACGCTTTTTCATCATCTTTAGATTCAACTTTTTGGCAGATCGTATCAGGGCCAGTGCAAGGAACTTGTACAAATACAGAATCATCATTGGGAAGACTGTCTTGGTGGTCAGATCTATCACATTCTGAAAACATGGTTTCCGGAGCCTCGTTACAAGTCATTGGGACACTCGTTCCCTCCTCATGCCTCAGTTCCGACACAGGTGAAGCTAAAGACTTATCACTCGAAACTGCTTCAACACTAAACTCTATAGTTTCTTCAGATTTGGAATCTTCAGAAATTAGTGGATTCTGAAGCGGAGAAGGCTCTAGATGTTCATAGGAAGTTTGATTTGGAATACTATTTTCAGCCAGTACAGGAGCCTCGTCATGTGTCATTTGGGTACTCATTTCTTCCTCACACGTCAGATTCGACACAGGTGACGTTATAGAGTTGTTGCTTGAAGCTGGTTCACCATTAAGCTTTATAGCTTCCTCGGTTTTGGAATCTTCAGATATAAGTGGGTGTTCATAGGAAACTGTATTTACAGCACAATTTTCGGCCAGTACAGCTGCCTCGTTACCCATAATCACATCAGTCGGGCCTTCCTCTTTTCTCGGTTCCTCCTCTGGTGAATCCAAATGCTGATCCGTAACTACTGTATCGGTATCATGGTCTTTTTCAACATGCTCAATTTCGGAATCCCCGCAAACAACTGGGATCACTGGATCATCACTCTCTGAAAGTTCATGTGAAGGTTCACCGAGACAGCCAAACCGAGCTTCTGGAAAACTCGACAGAGGACGCTGAAATTGCTCGTGGTGGGTTACATTCTGAAGAGTGCTTTGAAAGCCACTCGGGGTTGTCCTGATGTTCCCATCCGAACAGTATTCAGAAGCCACCAGTATTTCACCAGTATCATTCCTTGTATTATCGGGGAGCATGCAACTTATCGGTTGTGGCTCTAAGCAATCCAATTCAATGTCCTCAACTTTGATTCGTATCTGATCATGCAGAGGAGCATCTGATTTACCTTCTAGAGTGTTGGACTTGGTGATGCCTTTCTTAGCTTTTCTTTTCTTGAACAGTTTGCGCTTCCAGCTACCAAGAGTTTCTGTCAAATCAGATGCATTCTCTTGATGTGCCGAGCACGTATGTTCCTGCTTTACCTCCATCAAATTAACTGATGGAAAAACTTTTCTTTTCTTAGATTTGCATGTTTTCGCAAACTGTTTCAGTGTCATCGCATCGAAATCAGGCTCGCCCTCTTCTGTAGCCTCAATCTTAACCGCACGCATTACTTCATCACATCCGTCAGGTATCGCCAACGACCTACTGACTTTTGGAGGGCGTCCATTTGAGCCATAGATTTCTTCAACATTCTTGAATTTGGGCACTTTCTTTACTCGAGATGTATTTAGAACTTTGATCACTTCGCCACCTCTAGATACAGCGATAAAGTGCAAGTAGCCACAACTTCTTGGCTCCATTTGATTTGTAATCTTGTCACGCTAGCATTCAGATGAAGACAGGAAAAAGAAAATGACAATTAGTCACACTTAATATGCATAAAGAAGTACCAATTTTGACAACATGAGCAAAATATGAATTAATAGCAACTTCTAATTGAACATGTGTCACGGTAAACCCGTATTCGACAATGTAACCCCCAGATCAGCACACATTCAGACAGATATTAACAGTTACAAGTACCAATTTTGACAACCCGCCGCTAATTTGTAAACTCAGATCTAGGGCTCGAGTGGGGTTTGAGGGTTTGTGGAAAAGAAACCATCAAGATTTGAGGGCTTTACATTCAATCTAGCTTCCCACGGATCTGCTATACCAAGAACCCAAAAAAACAATTTAATTCAACCAATACGCAGAACGACAACCCTAAGATTCAATCTTGACCACAAACCTATCCATTGATTCGCACGATTCCATAAACTCCAATTCCAGAAATGCGTCAATTCGCTACAAATCTACATGTAAACCCCGATAGAAAGGCCAAAACCTCAGCTAAATCGAGTCAAAAATTGGAAAATGAGCATCAAAATCGAAAGTTTACTCTTGACCATGAACCTATCCAATCGATTCCCACGATTCCATAAACCCTAATCCCAGTAATGCATCAATTTGATGCCGCCAATCTACATGTAAACAGCGATAAGAAAGGCCAAACCCTAAACCAAACAACCCGTATGCTTTAACAGCTCAATCAAGTCGAAAATTGGAAAAGGATAATCAAAGTTGAAAGTTTAATCTTGACCATGAACCTATCCATTCGATTCCCACGATTCCATAAACCCTAATCCCAGTAATGCGCCGATTTGACGCCACAAATCTACATGTAAACACCAATAAAAAAAACCCAAAACTTAAATCAAACAACCCGTATACTTTAACAGCTAAATCTAGTCGAAAATTGGGAAAAGAGCATAAGAATCGAAAGTTTAATCTTGACCACAAGCCTATCCATTCAATCCCCACGATTCCATAAACCCTAATCCCAGTAATCCGTCAATTCGACGCCACAAATCTACATCTAAACCCCGATTAGAAAACCCAAAACCAAAATCAAACAACCCGTATGCTCTAATAGCTAAATCGAGTCGAAAATTAGAAAATGAACATCGAAATCGAAAGTATTTTAAACAGAAAACGATGCTGGAAAAACAGAAAATACGATGTGAAAGAGATAGTGATATAGTATACTAGTATAGTAAGTGTACCTGGAACAATTTGTGCTGCAGAAAGCTTCAGCTTCAATGGAGATCCAGACACATGCACAGAGAGAAGAAGAAGAAGAAGACGACGAAAGAGGGGCGGGAAATTTAGAGGAAATTGGGAGGGAGTGAGGAGTATTAAACTATTAGCGCTCAGGATATTGGCGGGAGAGAAGGGTATAATTGTGAATATTCCTATTGTTTTTCTAGGGCTATATGGGCTAATATCAAGGTGTTTTTTTCTTTTTACCATGAGTTCTAGTCATTGTATAATATTTTAATTTGAGGTAACATAAACTTAGTTCATAATTATATTCTTTATTGAATTGATATGTTATTTATCGTCAGTTTGATTGAATAATTAGTTAACTTATCTTGAAATATAATACTTTGTAGGAATTTTTATGATATAAAGTTATAAGGGTGACTAATAATTTATATGAGGTGACTTTAATCAAATTCATCCATTGATAATTTTTTATCACCATCCATTGATAAATTATTAGTCACATTCGTAGTAAAAAATTATAATCTCACTCATTAGCTATGGTTTATTATATTATTATCAAGATATGGCATCTCACCGGTTACATTTAAGATATTTAACGGATATATTAATATTTCCTGAATTAATGATAAATTTTATGTCATTTAAATTATGTGATTTGAATTGTAATGTGTTTTCATCAAAATTTGCATCTGATATAACTTGGTTGATTTTAAAATGTTTTTCATATTGACACCCCAAATTTTGAATTATAGTTTCGCCACTGGTGGGACGACTCGGTCGATACTTGCCCAACTTATGTAATATACTTATATTTTGGAAAAAATTGAACAAATATAGTAACAAAGTAACAAATTCTCTTATAAATGGTGGTATAATGTATATACAATGAATGTATCCATTTTTTTTGATGAGTTGCAGCACAATGCCCTTTATTCAAGTGCCGAGGGGCATAAAGGCCAAAAGGCTGAAAAGTTTACAGAACAATAACAAGGAAAACACCACAATCACATCCAACCTGAAGTGTGACATATGAACCCTGTGCATATAGTACTGAGAGCTAGCACAAACCCAACTGATTCTGAATTCACCAATTTAGACCATGCATCAACAACCCAAGATTCCACCTATTGAATGAATGTGTCCATTCTAGCATCAATTGAGGAGGCCACTGAGCTAGCCAACAACCCAGGAGAGCTGGAAGTATGGTTGGAGGATATAAGATTATGGTCCAAATATGAGAATTGTGAGGTTAGAAGAGTATGGGTTGACATTCATGGTCTACGTACCTCCTCATGGATGGAAGTTGGAAAACTTTCAAAAATGTGTAAATCCTTGGGGAAAGATTGTAAATCTGAGCCAAGATATTAGTAATGTTGAGCACTTTGAAAACATGAGGGCTCAAATAGTTACAAAAAGCTTATAGAGAGTTGATGGCATGGTGTTGTTCACCTTGGAAGATTATACCTACAAAGTCTTTGTTTTTTTTTTCCGATAGTTTGAAGTCAAAAAAGGCTAAAAGCATCAAAGATGCAACAACTACAAGAAGTCCGCGAAAAACAGCAGAAACAAACCGACAGCAAAAAGAACCGCAACAACAAGAAGAAACAACCAAAAACAGACAAGAAAAAACAACAGCAACAAAGTCAGCCAAAAAAACCAATCACTTCTTCATGGTCGATAAACCTACAAAGTCTTTGTTAAAGAGGCTAACTCCTCTATTCATGTCCAAATGTCAAAGGACTTTGAGAATGGAAGAAATATGATCAATCATCTCGGGTTGAATCACGACAGTGATGACGATCAAGGAAGCCAATTCAATTAAGCAAATCCTGTACGCCATGCTAGCAAAAGCTCATTTCCAATGGATGTTGTCTAAGAAACTCAAGGGATGACAGGAGAAAATCAACCGTCACAAGAATTCAAAATGGGAGCTGAAGGGTCCGGAGATGTTGCTTGCCAGCAACAATCTGTCTCGAAACCTGATTGGAAATGTCATCAGAGGACAATACATTCAAGCTGACTTGATTTGGAGAGCATCAAAGCAGACAGTAGCTTGGAGGGTAAGATGACATATTTGGCTGAGCAACTGGAAAATTCCAATCAAATTCACTGCATTTTTTTTTATTTTATTATTCTCTACACGATCAATCTTGAATAGCAATTAGAGCAAAGCAAAAGGAAAAGTGGTGTAAGCTCTTAGATTGTGGTTACCCGGTGCTTTCGAGGGTTGTTTCACTTGCCACTTGAGTGGCTTTATCCTTTGTATCACCTTGGTGATTAATAAAATTGGGCTAATGCCCATTAACTTTTCGGAAAAAATTAGTATTCAAATACAAAATTGAATACATTATCACCTGATGTCACACAAAATTCTACACATTTAACTCCAAAGACCCTAAAATATTATCCAAAATCGGACAAAGCTTTAGAAAAATGACTCGAAAGTGATAAAAAAAATTGTCAGAGGTGCCCTACATTTAACGCAAACTGTTTTCAGAGGATCATATTTTTTAAAAAGATTTTTGGCTCAAAATAATCCGAAGTCGGAGGTCATTGGCTGAAAATAATTCAAACTCACTTTTTGGCTTAAAATAATCTAAATTTTTAACCTATTTACTCGGACTAAACCGAAATCGATTTTCGGCTTCGGAATGCTGACTGGGGTCTACAGAAGATAAGGAAGAAGGAGAGAAAAGGCTATGAGGAATTAGAAAAAGGCAAATAATTAGGGTTGGGTCAAATTTTAAATTTTTGAGGTTGGAAGACTAAATTTATTACATTAAAGTGTTTTTATTTTAAATCCATTGGCATGTCATTATAAGTTTAAGCGAGTTGGGGAGTGAGTTGGAGTCTACATAAGCTTAAAAAAATTCAAAACCAAAATCAATTAAAGAAACACGTGCTCAAGCTGCGCAGTCAGCATTCTGACGTCGGAAATCAATTTCGGTTTAGTCTGAGTAAATAGGTTAAAAGTTTGAATTATTTTCAGCCAATGACCTCCGACTTTGGATTATTTTGAACCAAAAACCCTTTTTAAAATGTACTACCTCCGTCCCTAATTCATTGTTAAAAAAACTACTTTTATAAGTCCAAAGTGTTTAGGAACTTGTGTAAAAAATTTATAGTTTGAAACATATGCCCTTACACCACATAGAAAATTGGGAAAGAAAAAATAAAATATATCGTATACAAGTATTAATTAAGGGTAATATGGGTATTTTAATTATTGAAATTATAAAATTGACAAATAAAAAGGGACAAGGTAATTAGAAAATTTGACACTCATTTTGGGACGGAGATAGTATCTCAGATGGACAATGCTATACAATATCTACTGTTAGTGTACAATCTGGTAATTAGTGCTCAAAATTCTACTATATGAAATTCAAAATTGCCCTTGTAGGCAACTGTCATTTCATAATTGGAAATTCATCTCATCTCTCGCCCCATTTAGAGCACTAATCACTGGATTGTCCCCTGATAATTGAAATGTATTAGGTGCTCCCAGAGTACATGCTTCAAATTCTAAAATTGTTCACCCTAATGTATTAAAATGTTCACTGTTATTATTATGATTGTTCACTCTGATTCATATAATTGTTCACTCGCAAATATATAGAGCACATGCTCCAAGTGGATTTAATATATATTGCACTCAAAAAACAATTTCCACTAAATACAAGGTATCTCCCAGCAAATTTCAATGAAAACGACAATGATTATGAAACAGAGGAATATATGCACATTTAGATATGAGACACTAGAACTAGAACAAGGAATTATCCACATCACTACCAAATTTTCCAAACATTTTGCATTCTTTTTTGCTACATCAATTTCTTGTTGCATTTATCTCTACATACACCACCCTCACCCTTGCCCACACCCTTGCCATTTCCCCAACCAAACAATGGCTTTGGTCTGAAGTTGAAGTACGTCGCCGTGGCCAAGTACCCACAGCTCAGGCCGACGTAGGCCCGGACCCACACCGATGCGACCGCGAGGTACACGAACCACCCGGTCACTGCGAGCACGACAGCCGAGTTGGCCAGGCACTTGGCCGTGGACAGGCCCGGCTCGGTACCCTGGTCCGGGAAGTGGCCCCGGGCGGTGAAGTCGGTCAGGAGCCTGTCCTTGCGCTCGAACACCTCGATCAGCCACGCGGCGACTCCCTGCTCGGACTCGGGGATCTTGGTGAGCGGGACCCGCTGGATGTGGATGTGGACCTCCGACGGGTCCACCCCAAACACATTGTCCAGGAAGTTGGGGCAGTTGTTCTTGTACGCGATCGTCACGTCGTAAACTGCACATAGATATATGACTTGTCAGAAATGTGAGGATGACATGAGGCCAAAGCGAGGAGAGGCACAATGGCGAATTTAGGCCTTTGAATCAGGGGTGTTCAGTATATTATTATATTTATTTGGTAAACATACATTCATAATTTTTATCCCAACATATGCTATTCTTTTAAAAAAAAAAAATTGGGTTAAGAGTGGCCATGGCCACCCCTAACCCAAATGCAAACACGCCCCTGGGTCACGTCGATTTTTTTTGGAATGGATATTTCACAATCTGGAATCAGTCACTCTATGAACAGTGGTATTTGTAGAGGTCAAATAAGGTTGTATACATCAGGATCTCCCAGGCCTAGACCAATGTTACTCCAAGTTTTTATTTTTCCTGTCATACCCATGTCCGACTTAGACAAGGGTACAACACTCCACACTTCAAACTCCAACGAAAATACACAAATTGTCTTAAATAAGTCGAGTCTGACACTCGTATCCGTGTCCATATTGGATACCCGTACCCGAGTCCGAGTAACATAGGCCTAGACCAATGTTATTTCAAGTTTCTATTTTTCCTACCTTACCTATGTCCAACTTAGACAAGTATACAACACTCCACACTTCAAATAACGAAAATATGCAAATTGTCTTAAATCAGCCGAGTCCGACACTCATATCCATGTCCATATTGCACACCCGTACCTGAGTCCGAGTAACATAGGCCTAGACCCCTTGAAAAGGGGACCAAACATTGGGATGAGGTGGGTGGGTGGGTTTAGGGGGATAGTGTCTGAGGTACTATGTTCTCTAGAAAGGTAAATACTAAATACTAAGTACCCCTTTACCCAACTTGACCCAAATTCACTTTACCTATATTTTCCACACTCAACTTTTCACCCATTACCTCAACCTACCTAACTTTACTCAACCTTACCTAACCCTTTAATGAACAGAGGGATACACGTCTCAAGTACTTTATTTTCGGTTCTGCTTGGAAGGGGAGTTAAAAATGGAGAGTAGGAGTTCATAAGAGTAAAGGAGGGTGAGAGTATGAGAGGGTTCATAAAGGTAAACTACTTACCCCTGCTTGGGAGAACAATTAAGAAAGTTCATAAGAGTAAAATGTTAATTGACATATTTATCTTTTCATATTATATGTAATTCAATTAGGGTTAAGGGTATTGTGGTCATTTCCCATTGTATGTATATTATAACTCAATTGAACACTTACTTACACCCCAATTTGAGGTGTTAAAAAAATAAGGGTTAAGAGGGGTAAAGGGGTGTAAACCTCACTCCCCCTTACCCTCCCTTACCCTCTCTCACTCTCTTCCCAAGCGGGGGTAAGGAGGTGTAAGGACCCTCATTTACCCCTCCTAACCCCCCCTTTACCCCTCCCCCAAGCAGGACAAATAGCTCCGGATACTTTATTTTATGGAAATGCCTTCAGATGATTCAACTATTTTCTTCGTTAGGGCATCTAAGAACGATACATGACTTCAACATCAGCAGAGCACAATTTGTTAAACACAGAGTGTCATCAACAATTTGGAATGAAAGTGCACTTCTACTCTACTAATTTGAAATGAAACTGCATTTCAGAAGGACATTGCAATATGGAATGGGATAATGAAGTCGAAACGTTCTGGAAACTCCGGTAAAAATGTATGAGGAATTAGTGCTAAATGAGAACCCCGTTAGACTTGCAAACATTTCAAAAAGCTAGAAAAAAAGTGGTTGGGCTGGTTGGATATACAGTCATTCCCAGTTGCTGGTTTGGCCAGAAAAACTCCCGTAAACGGTTAAAAAGCATATATTGTAGCAATTGTAAATGCAGAACGACATTAGCATTGAAATTCTGCATTACAAGGCACCCCTACCCCCTTTCTTTTCACATAATTCTTACTCAAATCTTGCATAATCCGGATAGTTGAAATTAAAATGCAGTATTGGTTAGTCACGCATATGTATTAATAAAAAGTTGCCGCAAAAATATACGTCTTACGGTAACTTTATGGTGAGACGTTCTCAAACAAGACCTACCATCATGATACTTCCATTAGTTCATACTTGACATTCGTGTTATTGATATCTAATTTTTTGTAGATATCCCAAAAAGAATGGTCACTAACTACGACTTTAACATGAATAATAGACACAGGTATCAAGGAAATAACGGACAAGAGAAAAACCTGCATCCAAGGAGCTACGGAGAGTGTCCAAGCACGCCCAAAATCCCTTGGTTTTGGGAAGCAAAACATTATTCAACACAGGAAGCCCATTCTCAACAGCAAATTTCTGACTCCGTTTACACTTCTCTTCCCTGCCAAAGGACGTAAAACAATTAATTTCATGGGTCAATGAACTAAATAACAACAGAAACAGTTCTATGAACTAGCAGACTACACAGACAGGAACGATAGAACACGTTGTTGAGATTCTATTTATCAGAATTCATAAGGCAATACAAAAGGGCAAGACACTGAAACTTTAGAAAAATTCACAGCTGCACATCTAAGTATGACTCCAATGTATTGACATATTTAAGTTTTGTTCGTGTTGCATGACTATAATGACAAATAGCAATAATTAACTGCAATACCATCTTTTGTGTGGTACCATACTGCATGTACCACAATTTACCACACTAACAAACCATCACATATTATCATACCATACCACACTTCACCACAACAACCATAATTTTCTCTCTCCTCACCTACCACACCAACCATTCTTACCACAAAGTTTACCACAACTTACCACATAGTACCACATCATATCACACTATCCACATTTTTGGCATACCATACCACTACCACACTTTACCCACTGCAGAAAAGAACAGGGTCTAATTTGTCAACCCAAAGGCTGCCAACTAGTTCTGCTATAAGAAAAAATAACATCATGAATCATCCAGCAACACAGAGGACAAACAGTAACTTGGTAGAAGAAACACGAGCTATTACGTGAAATCTGTTCCCTCAGGGAAAAGAGCAAGCCATAAGGGGTCACGGGGATCGGTGAATGTCAAAAGCATTTGGTTCATGATCGGTTCGTCGGCCTCCCACTTTCTTTCGACGGGGATGAACTCAAAAATGTGAAATCCCCAACCAAAGATAGGAAGTCTCATCAAGCTGTTTTTCAAAATGTACTTGATGTACCCCAGGCGCCCCTTCCTCAAAGCGAGGTCCCACAAGTACATCCAATCGACCTCTGTTCGATGATTTGCGATAAGCAAGACACGCTCCCCAGCAGGGACATGCTCTCCCGAAAAGATTACTTTAGTTTTGTTTAACTTCTCGAATAGAAACGGCCACAATGCCAGCCAGAGGCCGAAGAGAATCGAGGCACCCTTCCTACTATAGTGGATACTAAAAAACTGCAAGAAGACGGCTACAGGAGGTGCGAAGAACACAAGAAACGTAAATGCTGTGGAAAGAAGAACCACTAAGCATATCAAGCCCCTTAAAAATCGGAAAGGGGTCATAGGACGGTGCTTCGATTTATTTTCGGAATTAACGGGCTTCTGAACCTCCATCTTCATGCATAAAATTCTAAACCTTCATCTTCGGTATAACTGCGTTTGAAGAAAGAACAGCACATTTGAATCTCATTAGAGTTTCTGATATCAGGAAGAAGATTTAATGTTTGTCTCAATGTTTAAAATATAAGAGAAATAATTAGAATAAATATATCAGGAATGGAAGGGTAAAGAAGGTGAAATGTTTGATTACTTGGAAAGAAGAGGAGACTAGATGAAGGAGGAGCCCCTGAACTAATGCAACAGAGGCCACCTGGAGAGCTCTCAAATCTGAACGGAACCAAAAACAATAAACACCAAACAAAGGGAACGTCAACAACTGACAGTGAACTGGACGGTGATAAAATAGTTAGTTATGACGAAATATTATAGGCTTGAAGATTGTGAAGCAATTTTGGGTAAAAAGGAGCCATATCGATCGACATTTAACATGCTGTTGTAACATAAATTATCAGACTGGAACTTATAGTTTGTCAAGCAAAAGCATAATTCAGGAAAACTATTTTCAAGAGTCTTCAATACCCATAGATACTTGACTAATGGTTACCAAAAGAAAATACAACCACGTCTCTAGTCTCCTCCTTAGAGATGAGAAAAGGCTTGATGTAAATGCCACATACTTTCTGCTATTCTAGCTCCACCAGCTTAAAATTTATGATTTCAAGTTATGATAACTCTTTAAAAGAAAGAGCATGCTCACCAAGCATTTAGGAAAATATCATACAAACTAGCCAAGAAGTTTTGACCATGTATAAAGTTAGAACTTCTAAGTTATTTCTTGGTCAGACACAATGCATAAACTAACACCAAACTAAAACCAAAACCATGAAAAAGTGGATCTCTTGTGAACAAAGAATCTCTTAATCAATAAATTTGGCACTAATTGCACAAAAACTTGGATTTTCCTTCCATCTCAGTCACAATTCTAACTCAGCCTTTAATGGCATGTTCACCCATCGTATTCAGAAGCAAATCAACGAAGACAAAGCATGCGAGATGTCCAGTGACATGAAAAAGACCAAACTAAAGAATGCCTACCCACTCTGTGCTGCTGGATAATGTTATAAGGCTATATACTCCAGTAAAATCAATTCATGTAGGGAGTAGGGACACAATTATACAACACAGCCACATATTATCACTCCGTCTGATTAAGACACAATTACACAACACGGCCACACATTATTACTCCATACAATTAAAACACTCTCTAAGAATATAATCTTACACCACGTCCCACAAGAAGGTATTGTTGAATCAACAAAAGAAGAGGATATGCACTTCCAAATTCCCTTTAGTAGCTAGCAAATGTGACCAAACTCTTTGAAACCATATCCAACTATCCAAGTAATGGCTCAAACGAAGTCCAAAAGAAGGCTATAGTACATGAGGATACTTAAATTTAATCATTCCATTTCCATTTCTGCTATCAAAATTGGTTCTGACCAAGTGAACAATGCAAAATTTCCTACCAAGACAATACTCCTTGGTTCCTAAATGTTTATCACTTTTAACTTGTTATGTTCCACAGTATTCGTCACGATGTAACTCATAATTTCCAGAATCTTCATCCACCGCATTAAATTCTTCACAATTGAAAAACAAACTCTAAACCTACACAACGAAAGGCACCACTAACTCCATATCTATATCCAATATTGAAAAATTATTAAAATGAACTCATAATTTTTCACAATGTCGAAACGCTCTCAAATTCCCGCATTAAATTTCTAACAACCGAAAAACAAACACTGAATTCAACTCAGCCAGCAAAATGCATCAAAAACCAATGAGGCCACGTCTAATTCAACACAATGCATCAAATAATGATTAGAACGAACTCATAATTTCCAGAATTTTCAACCGCCGCACTAAATTCTTCTCAATCGAAAAACAAACACTAAATCTACACAACGAAATGCACCACCAACTCCATATCTACATCCAATATTGAATCTCATAATTTTCAGAATGTTGAAACGCGCTCAAATTCCCGCATTAAATTCTGCACAACTAAAAAACAAATACTGAATTCAACTCAGCCACCAAAATGCATCAAAAACCAACGAGTCCACATCTAATTCCAGAATAACGATAAATTTCGAACCGCTGCATTAAATTCTTCACAATAGAAAAACAAACACTAAATCTACACAACGAAATGCACCACTAACTCCATATCTACATCCAATATTAAATCAAAAAATGATTAAAACGAACTCATAATTTTCAGAACAATCGAAAAACAACCACTGAATTCAACTCAGCCAACAAATAATGATTAAAACGAACTCATAATTTCCAGAATTTTCATCCTCAGCATTAAATTCTCCACAATTCAAAAACAAACACTGAACATATTATCATCTACACAACGAAATGCATCCAAAAAACACAGCATTACATCAAAAAAACGATACAAAATCACGTCGTAGTTTCACATATTAAAGTATAACAATCAAGATCGAAATTCATATTCACCTCCCCTCGCCTCTTTCTCGACCTTCCTTTTTCCGCCTTGCCTTATCTTCACCGCTCAATCTCGCTCTCTCTAGCTTTCTCTCTCTAAAAAGCCGCCTGTTGTGTTCTGCTTCCTACAAGTCACTCCCTCTCTCTCTCTAAAAATCGTTTGAATCGTTGGTGGGTGCAGAGCAGGACGGGCAAATACGGCGTCGTTTGTTTGGGTGGGATGAAAAGTCATCAGTACCATTTATATTTTAAAATTATTTTTAATATATAATTAAGGGATCTTTGATCGGATCTGATTTTCAGAGTTCTGCTTTTCTTCGTCTCCTTTTATAATAATATAAAATAATAATACCTAATATTTCATCTGTTTCATATTATTTGTCGTCATTAAAATTTATGCTTGAATTTTAAAAATTTTGACAGCAAATTGTCATTTAGTTAACTGTTACAGTTTTCAATGCTACTTTTTGATTGATAATTTTTTTATATACTCATATGACTCCAATGTCACTCTTTAATTGATAATTTTTATATAATATTTTATTAACAATTGCGATATTATACTTCTATAATAGTATTTTCGTCGCGAGTATAATGATAGTAATATTATTTAACAAATCATTATATATATTGAGAAATTTATAGTCAAAATTTTTGAAACTTGACGGTATAATTTTCAAAGACGATAATTTACATAGGATGGAGGGAGTAATAACTAATATTCCGTCCGCTTCATATTATTTATCGCCTTTAAAAATTGTGCGGTTGAATATTACAAAATTTGAACATAAATTTTTAGTACACCCTCAATTCCATATTAATTGTCACTAAGTTGACTGTCACGGTATCGAATGTTACTTTTTGATTGATAATTTCGTATATAATATTCTATTAATAATTTACAAATCTAATGATAGTAGTTTTATATAATAAGTCATTGCATATATTAATAAATTTATTGTCAAAATGTTTAAAATTTTAGTATGCATTTTCCAAATATGACAATTAATATGGAATGGATAGAGTAGTACCTGACTAATAATGCGTCTGTTTCATATTATTTGATTCCTTTAGAATTATATCGCCAAATTATAAAAAAAATTATCATAAATTTTTCAATCTATGTAATCACTGATTATATAAAATTATTGTCATTAGACTCGTAACAAAAAATACTACTCTAAAAATATAATATTACAATTATTGATAAAATACTATTGTATAGGAAATTATGAATCAAAGAGTTACATTAAATATTGCGAAAGTCAACTAGGTGACAAATAATATTAAATAGACAAAGTAGTAATAATAACAAGAGAAAATGGATTTAAATAGTCTGAACTTTGACTGGTGATAGACTAATAATCTGAGCTTAAAAAAATATCATTGAATAATATGAACTTTTACCATATTGGATTACAGTAGTATACCGACATTAATTATTTATCAAATCTTCATTGTTTTAAAAGAATATGAAGTTTGACTATATTGGAATTTAAATAAATAAGGAGAATAATTAAAGATAAAAATAATAGTTTTTTAAAAAATGAAGATTAGGTAAATAGTTAATGACATCATACTATTGTAATTCAATATAATCAAAGTTCAGATTATTCACTCATATTTTTAAAGTTCATATTATTAAATTTATCACGCATCAAAGTTAAAATTATTTAAATCTAATTTCCCAAATAACAACAATAATGATAATAATTAACAATAATAATAACACTAAGAATTCTAATAGAGAAAGATTTCAATAGAGTACTTCCTGCCAACTTTGAATCATTTGCCATTACTGTTTGATTAATTTGATCTCCAAAATAAATGTCCTTCCTACCAACTTTGAAGTTTGAACTATGCTTTTCTCAAAACTTTTTGCCATTAGTTTCTAGATGTGTTTAGCAATAATTGTTGTTTGGTACTCCCTCTATTTTATATTACTAGTCAGAAGAAAGCGCGCGTTGCGCGCGTACATAAGTACATTATGTGATAGAGCATTATAGAGAAAGGTAAGAAAGAAAAAGAAAGTGATCATACATAAACTTTAATCTAAAAAAGTGTAGAATTTTGAAAAGTTTTTGGTAATTTAAATAATGTGCAATACATGTATTTATTACATGTTTTGTAAAATTTTGAAAATTTTACATGTCCTCCCATCATCTTGCCAACCAATATTTGACAAAAGTCATTAAATGTAAATCAACCCTCCAAACAACAAGCTAAATAAAATAATAAGAGTTAGGAATAGACTTTTACGTGGGTAAATTTATTAAATGTCATGTGAATAATACTCATAACAACGCTTGATACAAGGTAAATGCAAAGTTATAGCTTTGGAATTGGGAAACTAAAATAAACGATAAATGAATAAAATAATCAAACCATAAAATAAACTCTCAATTTGAGAGTATTTGCTAAAATGTCATTTGGATAATACTCCCTCCATTCCTCAATATCTGTCACTTTAACTAATTTTTTATTTTTCACAATATCTGTCACTTTACAATTCCAATACAACATGAATGACAATTTTCTAAATCTATCTCTTACTTTTATCATTACCAATACAATTATATAACCAAAATAGAAATTTATTTATTACTTTTATCATTTTCAATGCAATTATCATTTTCAATATTTTTTTCTTAAAATCCCCTCAAAACTCAAATGTGACAATTATTGAGGAAATGAGGGAGTATCTATTGTATTTTGAATAGTAAAAGTGCAAGTAAAACTTTTTATATTTGATGATTAAATAAAATGAAAACAAAATAATAAAGAACCTAGAATATAACCCTTAAAGTTTAGTAAAATTACCAAAATGCAATTGAAATAGTAAATGTGCATTCATGATTTTTAATATTTAAGGATTTATCCTTTTGTTGACTGTTACGGTTTCTAATGTCACTTTTTAATTGATAATTTGTTTATAATATCTTATTAACAATTGCAACATTATACTTTTAGGATAATATTTTTCATTACAAATATAATGATACTAACTTTATTTGATAACTTATTATATATATTGAGAAACTTATAGTCAAAAAATTTTTAATTTGACTGCATAATATCCAAAGAGGATAAACAATATGGAATGGGTATAGTTTAGTATTTTAACCAAGTTAAGGTTTTAATTGGACAAATATTAAAATTCAGTAAACTAGATCGATTGAAATATCGTTCATTTCTACGTTAATGTTCAACATTTGAAGTAGCGTTTCTTATTTGTTGGTCCAAAAAAAAAAATCATTTGAAAGCTATTTACATCCTTTTATGTCAACTTACATCAATTAGTTAACCCAACCACTAAATTTGTGGAACATATTTTCTTCAAACACTAACTTGAGTAGTTATCTGCTACTGCTAATATGAAACTAGAATCATTATCTAATACTCCCTCCGTTCATATTAATTGTCACTCTGTTTCGGTCTCCAATATCACTATATGATTGTTAACTTCTTACATAATGCTTTATTAAAAGTTGCAATATTATACTTTTAGAACAACATTTTTCCTTATGAATATAATGATAGTAATTTTATATAACAAGTCATTGTATATATTGAGAAATTTATGGTCAAAATTATCAAAGTTGGACTGACAATCCCAAAAGCAACAATTAATATGGAACAATATGTCTATTCCTATTCGCTGCCTAAACCGTTATTCTCGAACTAGGCTCTATCATAAAAAAATACGATAATTAAATTCATAGTGCAATATATTTTCAAAAAAATGTGATCACCCTCCTATGTTTAAATATTGACATTTTAATTTATCATTTACATTTCATATTATTTATCATTTATAAATATTTTACCATATTTCTTTTATAAATCATTAAATTTGTCATTCTTAATAAAATTTAGTTGGTTAGAGTATGATTATTTTTTACTTATGAATACAATTATTGCAAGTAACTAGTAACATCTTTCTTAAGTTTTTTTGAAAATAAAAATAAAAGAGAATGATGGTTGAAGTAAAGTATTATGGACCGTAAAAAATCAACAGTTTACCTTTTTTTTTTGAAATAAAGATAACGATTTCATTAATAAAAAGTCATACGAAACTTACAAAAATCGTGATTGAACAATTGTAGATCTAATATAAAAAAGATATCCTTAATTTATTAATTTGAAATATCAATTAAATTTTCCTTTTATAAAACATTCCTTAAAATTTTAAGAAGGTTAATTTTGGTATTTTAATCAAATTAAACTTTTATTTTCAAATTTTTTGAGATGTTTTAAAATGGAATAATGTGGAGATGGAAGGAGTATCTAAAGGGTATTATTTGTTATCCTAAAAAAAGAGTATTATTTTGGTGGTGGGGAAATGACGTGTTTGGTAAAGCAATTGACATGGAACAATAAGAAAACCCGCTTGCTTTTCATCGCCCACCTTTTTACTATTGTCGCCCACCTTTCGCATAATATTTCCAACCCACGCCCTTGAACCTCATAACTTCACTCTCCACTATCTCTCTAGTTTATCTCTCTAAAAAACGCTCTCAACCATCAACCACCACAAACCACCCTCATACCGGGATTCAATCGACGAATTTGAGGTATGTTTCGAATTTGTGATTTGAATTTATGGTTTTATGATTTGTAAATTTTAATTTCGAACGAAAAAACAAAAAAAAAATAAAAAAAAGGGTCCGGCACGGCTGCCGCGCAAGACGCACGGCAAGCCGCCGCCGCTCTGATCCCAGATCGGCATGGCGCGCCGTGCGGGATCTCGGGGCGCAGCCGGCGCGCTTGCCGTGTGTCTCAGCGGCGGCCGGTTAAAAAATTTTTTTTTCGTTTTTTTGTTTTATTTATTGTTATATTTATTAATATTGTTATTTTTATGTTTATTAATATTGTTATTGTTATTTTTATTAATATTGTTATTGATAATAATTGCTATTAATATTATTATTGTTAATAATTGTTATTAGATTATTGTTAAATAATAAATAAAAATTAAAAATTATATTTATTAAAGTTAATATTGTTATTATTAAATATGAAAATTATTACTATTATTATTATGAATATTATAGTTAATTATGTGTTAATTTGATAATTATTAGTGATTAATTGTATTATTTTTATTAATATTGTGTTATGAAAATTAATATTGTTAATATCAATATTAATGTTATGCATGTGTTAATATGACAATTAGTAGTGATTAATATCAGTGATATTGATTCGTTGTTAATATTTGATGCGTTAATATTATTTAGTGATTAAGCATGTGTTAATGTTAGTTAGTGATTAATTGGCTTAGAAAAAAATGGTAATTGTGATGTAGGGCTAAGTTTACGGGTTAGTGTATATTCCGAATAGTTTATATGTAGTTGTGTTAGAAGGATGTTGAGTTTGGATGATTTTGGTTGTTATTTGTAAGTAAGTTGGCGTATATAGTTGGTATGGGTAATTTATTCATAATCCAACTTAATTGTCAATTTATGTACTAATAACTCCAAATGATGACATAATAGTTATGTCACATCCATTTAATAACTTAGGTACTCAACAACCTTGATACGTAAGTGGATATATAGGTTATTTTGTGATGGTACGTTAGGATAATAATTATGTTAATGTATAGTTATTGTATGTTAGTTGTATACGTGAAAGAAAGAGGTTGAGTTTTGGTCATATTAGTGTCCAAGGAGAGTGTGTGTTGTAACTCGATAATGTATGGTTGAGAAGGTTAATCAATGCCCGCATCAACTCTTGTTTATCTGTTTGGTCCCCAAAGTAGCCATCGTGATGAAATTGAAGCGAGGTGGTGCAGGAGTTAGAAGCGTATCAGATTCGGTACAATGCAATGTTTATATTGTGGAGCCTGGTGGGTCAACAAGAAACATTACATTGTATCGAATCTGATATGCTTCTAACTCCCGTAGACTCAATTTCACTGGCGACGATGCTATTTTTCGGGAACCAAACAATTAAACGAGAAGTCGATGCACTGACGAAAGTCTTTTTCAACCATATATTAACAGTTAAACAACACACTCTCCTTGGACAATAACATGATCCTCTTGCCTCGTGACACGACTTAGGTAACCAACACACGCTAACCCATTTGCGCATATTATTGCGACTTAAATGATTTTGGTTGTTATGTATGTCTTCGTTTTGCAGGTGATCTAAAATGGTTGGGAAGGGCAAGGGCCGCGGGTTTCTGGACCGGGCGAATCGACTTGTGAGTGATTGGAGGGGGGGTGAGTCTGGGGACCCCCACAGACGCAATGTGACTGCGTCAACTCGCCGTGCTGGTCGTGGTAAGGATGCAGGTGATGCAATGGGGACGGCCGAGGACACGGGTAGTCGCCATGGATTTCGTTGACCATCTCAACCAGGCCATGGGTGAGTCTAGCGCTCTACAACATCGAGTCGGGGACGTTGAGACAGGGGAGCCCGAGATGCAGATGATCCCGACCTCCATCGCCAATTTTTCGACTACTGGGCCAGGTTACAAGCCATCAGGTTTCATGCCCATGAGGGATGCATCCGGCAAGTTTGCCCCAATTCGAAGGGGTGGGCAGGGAAGCGATCGCCATCGTGACGCCGGTCCGAAGAGCGAATATCGTAAGAGGAAGCGTGGCGCCGACAATTCCTGGAAGATTGGTGGTAACGTTCCCGGGGGACCTGCAATTCCCTCATTGATACCGAGCTTTGGAGGTCACATTGCTCGGGTAATATGGGAGGGTCGCGAGCGTTCGCCTCGTGTTGTCCTTGATTGCCTGACGAAGAAGAATGCGTTGAGGGAGTTGTGGTCAGTACACGCACAGTTGGAACCTGAATGCCAGGCTGCACTGGGAAGAATCCAAATAACCAACTTTCAAGAGCTGATGTACGATCACATCGACTCGACGTTGATCTCGGCGTTCGTTGAGAGGTGGCAACCCGACACAAACACATTTCACCTTCCCTTTGGTGAAATGACGATCATGTTGCATGATGTGCAACATATATTGGGTCTTGCAGTTGATGGCTTGATGCCTGAAGGACTTCCTCGGGAAGTCGTTAACCAGTACGTGCCCGTGATTTTTGAAAAAGCAATGGCGGAGCTGAAGGCTGATAGCACTTATGACAAGGGTGGCATAGCTGACTCCCATTTGAGGACGATCAGTTTAACGACCAGTTTTCCATTCCCATAGGATACGGCGTGGTTGTTGAGCATGCTCGGAACACTATCCTTGTGGACAAATCGAGGGATAGAATTAGGCCGCTTCCGTGGCCTAGCACTGATGTTATCGTTGATCGCATTGCTTGGGAACGGTGACCTTGGCGTTCCTTTACCGCCGATTAGGGATGGCGGCGTGCGGACGGCCAAGATGGCCGTGTTTGACCTGCTGCAGCTGGATCTACGAGTACTTTCACGATTTTAGGCCACGCGGAGCGGCCGTTAATGGGCCTCGGGCGGCGGTGGTCCCCATCCGCCACCAAGTTCGGGGCGGCGCTGCGGCGATTGAGGGCCTCGTTGGATGCGTTGACGCCGGATCGTGTGAGTTGGGCCTCACGGTCCCCGCCTGCATAAGTCGTATACCAGACGTTGTCTGATGGCGGCGATTCGTGCATACGACATCATCGAAATGTACATGCCCGATCGTGTCGTTCGGCATTAGGGCACCTACAACATATCCCACGGCGATTATCACCCCAAATAGCGGCGACCGTGAAGGGCCCCTACAAACCGGAATTCGTGGAGGCTAACGTCGCCCGATCGGGCGGTTTCCAATCAACAACAAAATGTCGGTCGCGTGATGTGTCCCGCACGAACCAAGTGCCGTGAGTCGGATGTCGCCTACAACGACCGCGGTATGCGCCCATTCACACAAATTTTTGAACAACAATGCCTCCGCAAGCCAATCGACGATGGATGACCTTCCGACACACGAGCAGTACACTTAAACACTCATCATAATTAATTATTTTAGTGTTTTATTTTTTGTTGTATTATTTATTGATCTGACCGATTTTTTTTGTAATTTTTTTTTTATAAAAGTGTGCCTATAAATGGTCTTCATAAGTTCAACGGGAGGCATCGGTTCAAGCGGACGATGAGACAATGACAATTAACGTGCTTGGTACGATGAGATGGTCGATTTGCACGGGCGTTGGTGCCAGCAGATGCACATTGAAGTCCCCCAGGAGGAAGACGATGATGATGAGGAGTAGATGGTGTTGTTTAATTTCATTGTTTTTAATGTACCCCAAACTAAGTGTGGCTTTGTGTTGAACTAACTACCTGATTATGCGGTCAGTTTTCAAATTTGTGTTTTTATTGTTTTTTTAATGGGTATATGTATACAACGGTACAACTACAACAATCATTGGCGTTGAGTGGCCCTAATAGCCGCCATCTATCAATACGAGCTGAAAGGCTCATCCCAACCCTCAAGCTTATGTTCTAGTCGCTCGCCATCCAATATGAATTGGCGGTAGAGGGCAGTCATCCCGTAAATGTATAAGCATGAAGTGGTTATTGTATCGCACAATTCCCTGAACTTTCGCAGGTCCCGTAAGTCTAGGCCCTCCTCTTATGGGTAATATTGATATGCATAGTTCAGCTGTCTGCGATCGTGGACCAGGAGGTGTTGACAAGAAGACCACATCATATTCATCGTTGTCGCACTGGAAATAAGTCATTTGAGCCGACATCCAATGTTCGAGCGGCCCAAAGTGGCCGTAAATGGCCAATCGCGTGTGTCTCAAGGAAAATCTCCTTGTTAGAAAACGCAGAAACATATGCATTTTCATTCGCCCGCAACTCGGTGCTCATTGAGACCCTAGCGATTGACCACTTTTCCCGATCCCGTAACTCGCCTCGCCACGCATCTCAACCCACGCTGCCATCGGCTTCCACATCCGTCCATCCAACGACGTATGACGTAATGAAATGTGGCAAAGCGTCCTCGAACGGGAACGGTTCTTGACGCATCCGGTTGATACCTGTTGACCCCATCCCAACTGATGAAGAACTGGTTCCCTTTTTCCTTGACGAATTCGTCGTTGTCTTGCTACCCCGTCCCGATGATCGTCCGTACTCAAACGCACTGGGATTGCGTCGCGTTGATTTTGATGTCTTCGCCCGCCGCGTGGGGCTTGTCTCGGATCGTGAATATACTCACCGCCGGGATTCAACTTTCCATTGAGGACATCGCTTACGTGTCGCATAACCGCTGGTCACTCTCCCTAACCTGGTTAGCCAGTTCCTCAAAATGTTCTAAGTCTGTACCTGGTGGAATATCATTTGAGCATGCAGCTTCACCATCGCCAATCACTGACAGTTGTCTCCAAAACACATTTATCCGTGTCAGCGGAATTGGCTCTCCAGATGCGTAAACTTCCATCATAGAACACGCGCACGGGAGAAGGTGGGTCCTCGACACCAGGTGATCGCATAAGTAGCATTCATTTTCATACCTCATCGCCAGCATCTTATTGAGCTCATACGACATAAGGTCCAACGCATGATGAGATACTCTTCCGTGCAAATTCTTTAGTGATGAATGCTGGCTCTCAACTCTTGAAGTGGCTGTGTTCCCCATATGAGGTACGTTGTCGGTCCAAGCACAAACAAATTTTTCCTTATGACTCAGCCACGTTCCCGTAAGATAATCAATTATCGGTTTGTTTTGCCCGATCCACGCGTTAACAACCTCTTTCCACTTGACATTGAAATCTCCAACAGTCTTCGCATTTACAAGGCCATTCCAGAAATGATGTCTGAAATGAAGCCCGAGTCCGAGCTTCTTGCCCCCAGTAAGGACGTTCACTTTGTTCTCCACATCATTCGCAATATGCCACACGCACAAAAGATGATGCACATTTGGGTAAACCACAGCGTGATTTCAACAAAGCATCCTCGCTTGTCCGTCACAAACACGGATGGAATTAAATCGGTCAACAATTCATACACTCTCACAATAGCCACTCATAAGATTCCATCTTCTCGTCCCGCATGAACGAGTAAGCTATCTGGAAGTTGCGGTTCGTCGGTGTCATGCCTACGAGCTCACATAAAGGCCACTTTGCCTTGTTTGTCTTGTACGTTGTGTCAATGAGAATGACATTTGGGTACGTACGTAGCAATTTCAACGAGTAAGGATGACATAAAAACACCTGACGAAGCTCGCCGTCGTCATCATAATCTACAAAAGAGACGTACCCGCCGAGTTTCGCCATGCGCAAGCATTGTCCCGCAGCCGTCCTACCATCCAATTCCTCAGTGCGCATCTTTGCCCGCTCGTTGTAAACTTGCTTCACGCCATCGCGATGCGGGAACCTAATCTTCAACGACGTTTGTATCGCCGCCGGTGTGCACCGTGTTGGTCATATCCGGACATGTTCTTTCATTTGAGGTTAATGGATGTCCGTGACGATGCTCTTCCTCGACACGATGAAGGCATGATTGTGCTTCCCACCGTCGCACACTCTAACTTCGCCATTCGCTTCGTTGCGAGTCCACGCAACAATGGCGAATTTACATTGGCACGCCGTTGGCGTCCTCCGACGAGCCGCATCATCTAGATCGCTCAATTTGCCACGATACTTTCCGTACCTCCAAAGACTTCAAATAACACCTTAACGGACTATCGGCATCTTTCTCTGTACGAAGCCCGCATAAACCTAAAACCGATTGTCGCAGCCTACTCCATTGGCCCAACCTTGCAACGCTTCAATACTCTCGAACACATTTTGCGTTACAAAATGTGAGGAGTAATCAACGCCGTCCCCGCCAAAGTCCTCCAAAAAAACCTACAAACAATCAAAACAATTATTATTAATATACTAATAATAATCGTATACTAATTATTCGTAATAATAATGTTAGTAGCTTCAACATTAATAAACAACAAACAATTCTAATATTAATTATCATAATAATAGTATTATTAAAAAAAAACATTGTAACATAATTAACATAATAATAACAATTAACAACATTATTTACCATAATGATATTATTTTAAATAAATAAATAATACTTTTAACAACATTTACTAATATTGTTAATAATATCAACAACACTTATAAACAACTTGTTTTAATAATATTAATTAACATAATTTAAACATAATAATTATAATTAATAACATTAAATATTAATAAAAATTTTATTTAAATAACAATATTAACAATATAAATTAGCATAATTAACATAATATAATAATAACAACAACACTTCTAAGCATCTTATTTATGATAATATGTTTTAACAAAATTTACATAACAATTATAATTAACGACATTTATTACCTTAATAATATTAACATAAATAAATAAATAATATTTTTTACATAAACAATAATATAAACATTTTATAAAAACTAAAAAACAAAAAAAAAACGAAAATTTTTTCGGACAAAGTTGCCGTCTTGGCCGATCCGGCCGAGTCACGCGTTGTTGCCGCACGATCTGCACGGCAGCGCCGCGGCTTCAGCCGAATCTGGGCGCGGCAACCGTGCTTTTCCGGAAAAAATTTTCGTTTTATTTTTTTTTTTAATTTAAATTTTACAAACTAACCTCTTGTTCTTCACTTGAATTACCACCTTCTATTGACATTTTAGGTTTAATTTCTAAAATAAATCAAAATTTTAGAGAGAGAAAGAGAGGAGAGAGAGAGAGAGTTTTAGAGAGAAGGTGAGTTGAATTATATAAAGGGCAAAATCGTCTTTTGGGGGGGCGACATTAGTAAAAAAGGGGGGCGGTAAATAGCATTGCCCGAAAAAAATAGAGGGGAATTTTGGTTACAAAGAGTTGGAGAGAGAAAGTGGACCATCCCAAACAAGGAGGCATCATTCAATACTCTTCATCTTTACTTGGTACTTCTTTATTTGTCACTCTATAAAAAAAATTGGAAAAATCAATACAACACAAAAATCTAAGTAAAATTAAATCAAAATAATAAAATAATATTATTTTTAAAATAATTTATTAAGGGTAAATTGTTATTAAAAATATAAATAGATAAATAGTAAGGAATAAAATAATTAGTTAAGTGGACAAATAAAAAGAGACAAAGAAAAACAAATAAGGGACAAATTAACTAACTTTTTGTACGGTGCGGTGCGGCACCACAACTTAACATACTACCCAATATTCTTCCACACTTTATAACATCATACCTCACTTTATCACAATCGTCACTAATATATCTTCTCATTTTGCTATCTCTTCATTTTCTCCTCTTTTTTTCACATTCTCTCTCATTACGTCTCATATCAATCACATTTTGCACAAATTTTATCATAACATTCCACATCTTACCGTACTTTCCACAATTTCACCATTTTCGCACCATATAAACCACATAAAAGAACAATGCCTTAAATTTTGAGGCTTCATTTAATTTATAATCTATAATTTTATTGTCGATTAGTCCTTGCTGGCAATGACTGCACCTTCTTTCCCCTCCTTCCAAGATTCGATTCTTAGGGGAGCATTCCTTACTTACTCGAAATGTGGTAGCGCTGTGAGCAAGAAGGTTGGGCTCTGAAAAAGACATTGACATCCTTGTATCTCAGTCTATTAAAAAGCCCACCGGATTAGGTTACCCTGAGATAGGGGCCCAGTGAATTAGACCGTTTATCAATCTAAAAAAGTTCTATAATTTATATTATTTAATTAATTTTTGATGGAAATGATGTGTATTTTTAATTACTGGTTGGTGGGTGTAGACTGTAGTGTCATTAATGCAAGTTTTAGATGTGGAAAAAAAGTGCAAGTTTTAAATGTTCTAGTAATTCTCCTATCAAAAAAAATGTCCTAGTATTTCTGTTAGTTTTTGGACTACTTATTAAATGCTCTAGTAAATTTGTTAAGTTTTGAGATTGTACTATGAGAAGTAGATGGATGGTAATTTTATTTGTATAAATGCTCTAGTAATTCTCATATCAAAATATAAATTAAATTATTGTACAAAATTATCATTGATATCTTCATAATAAAAAATTACTTTATAATAATGTATTCTTGTAATTTCACGAATATATATTAATAGAAAGCCATAATAAAAAAAACTACATAGATCTAAAAAGTCAAATATCACATTTATTGGAATAGAGTTGATATGGCACTTTCATTAATGACATATGGTTCAACATATATATTAGTAATAAAAAAATATATATACTATATAGTGTATACTACCCCTCTTCTTTATTTATCTAAGTTTTTAACTGATTTTTCTGATTTGATATTATATATCATTTTATATTTTTAATGTACTATTTTTCTATTTTATCCACAGTATTCCTTAAATGTAACACTAAAGTTTAATTTTAATTAAGGTTACTTATGTATTTTACTATGACATTATTTTTTTTTTTGTAATATTGATCTTCCACGTAGGTAATTGTAGTTAATTTGTCACTTTCGTCTTGATTGCATGGAATTAATGCAAATCACAGCAAAATCATGTCAAGGTTGTCATGGTCCTACTGGATTTGTATGTAATTATCAATAATTTTGTAAGTTAAAATAACAGAGTAACTACTAAACCGACCTTAATAAATATACTTCATTACTACCTCCATTTTATTTATATATCTTTAGAAAATTATGTTAAAAATTTTGATCGTTAATATCTTAGTTTATATAATAATTCATTATATAAAATTGATGTCATTAAATTCATAATGAAAAATATTATTTAAAAAGTAAAATATTATATTTTTTATAAAAAATTTATAATTAGAAATTATTGATTACAAATTGATACTGAAAAACGTAAATGACAGATAAAAAAGTCTGGATGAAGTATAATTCACAGTTTTACACATGGAAAACATTAAAAGGATTGTGAGGAATGACCCCATTTCTTTAGCTGCCATTTTTTCCATACTAGTCTGATCAACGCACGTGCTTCGCACTCGTTGACCCGACAATTATAAATATAAAATTTAAAAATTTAATATTAAATAGATATTTAATATTTTTTTACATAAACTTAAATTTTTTAATTTTTAATATGATTCTATGAGTCAATTATTTGCTATGTCAAAATATATAATAAACATGTAAACCAAATAAAATTATTATAATAGCTAATACAAAATAAATATTTTATTTGAATTTTTTCTAATATAATATTTCATATAAACACAGGTTTAAAATGGACTAAAATATAATTATTAGCTTTAAATGTTTATGAAGCATTATATGAGAGAATAAGAAGTGTTGCCCCCAACCTATAATACAATAGTGTTAATGATTAGTATATAACGACTAACGAGCTTAGTAAACTGTGAAAGATCATTATATATATATATATATATATATATATATATATATATATATATATATATATATATATATATATATATATATATATATATATGGAGGTGATCATATGAGTATTGGGTTTTTGTGAGCATGTGAGCATTAAGATTTTGGACCATTGAATCTTCAATCAATGGATGAGAAAAAAAATAGACTTTGGCTTTTTTTTTCACACTGCACATGACTTCTTTAATGAGGGACTAAAAAAAAAGGGAATGGAATTGGGTGTATTGGGAAGGGGGAAGCGTGCCATCAAGGGATTAATAATGAGAGAGCTCAGGAAATCAGAACACATGTTTAGAAAATTGAACCACCATATTCCTTCCCCTCCCAACTGTATCGGCGAACATTTAGTAATGGCCCCTGGGTTGCAAACTCAACGACGAACAACCACAGCAGTGGGTTGGTTCCCGTCGTTTTGTGTAGTGGAAGTCAGAGAAGTCAACAGCGAACAACCACGGCGCTGGAAAAGTATAGGTGGGCAACTTTCTGTGGCAGTTTCGAGCGGTATAGGGATAGTTGTTCACGATTTAGGGTTCCAATTGGGTGTGTATTGTGCTTTTAATCGTCTTGTCCACAATTAATTAGCTTATGTGTTTTTTTAGGGTTTAACCTCGCAAGGTGTGTTTTTGCGTAAGGTTGATGTTTTTTATGAGAAACTTGAATTTAGTGTGGACATCAAGTGATGCCATAGTGGACGTTAAGGTCATCAAAAGTGGACATTAGGAAAATTGGTGATGGGTGTGTATATGTCATTCTGTTGTACTTGATATGCACGTTGGTATTGGTTGACGTCCACAGTAATAATGGTTGATGCCCACTGTTATGAAAGTCCACAGCTAAATGTTTTCGCCACAGATAATGTTGTTGATATTCACTATGTGAGTTATGAAAGTCCACAGTTAAATGTGTTCATCACACACATATATCATTGTTGTCGTTGATGTTCATTTGTGAAGAGTGAAGGAATTCATCATTTTAGACTGTGGACATTAGGTATTACCAAATAGGATATAACAATGTGGACTGTGGACAGGGCATTTATCATGTAGTTTGATTCATTTGTAAATAGTGACGAACATCTAATTTTGATTGTGGACATCAAGTATTACCAAAAAGGACAATGCGTGTATGGACAACATTTTCTTCGTATGCATTATACCCAATCATGTGCGGGATTTAATTGGCGTGTACTTGATATATTTTTATTCATTTAATTGACATGTGGGCACTCATCTCATGTGCGTGGACTTGACATATTTGTATTCATTTATCAAGAGTGAGGGCATCCATCATTTTATGTTGTGGACGTTAAAAAATTAACGGCAGTGGACATCAAGTTCTATCAACACGAACATCAAGTTCTATCAACACGGACATCAAGTATAACAACAGGGGACTTCAAGTATTAACATTATTAACTCAAAATACACTCATGCACATTAATACTTGGCCTTGAAATTACATGAAGTGGACATCTAGTTATGTCTATGTGAACTTCAAGTAAAAATTGTAAGGACATTAGGTTCATAGATCATTACACAATATATGGTGACGTCATACAAACTAGATGACAGGGCCGCAAGCGCACGGTGTACGTAGTAGCACGTCAAGGTCGATCCCACAGGGACTCAATCAGCAGCATGGAAAACTAATCTCTATCACGATTGCTAAGCTAATCAGATTTGGGTTTTGGAAAAGGCTTAACAATTAATTAAACTCATAAAGCAGGAAAAACCAATCACAGATTCTATCAAGAGAGAAAGATTTCTAGGGAGATGCTAACCTAACAACGAGTTCGATTACTAAAAACCTAACCTGCACAATCATACATTAAAGAATGAATCAAGAATCAACAACCTCTGAATTCTATCGCCCTTTCGATGCTAAATATAATTATTCTAAACAACCTAATCAACAACTTTCGTCTGCTATTCTAAACAACCTAATCAACAGCTTTCGTCTGTCTTTTAGATTAATCAGAATAGAAGGCCTTAAAAAGTCAGGTTATCTAATGATTCCCTAGTTTACTACTCCTTTTTCAACTTTCGTAAGTCTAAGTAGACAGGTTGGTAGTCAGATTACCCTAATTCACCTTTCAGTACTTCTTAGGTTAATCTCAAACTCATGAATATTCGAGCGCTCAGAGAACACACATGAACATGGAAAACACAACCTTCTATTGATTCTAATCAAGAATTCATGCACAAACTAATAACAATCAATCAAACTACATTGCTTCGGGTTGCAAAACCCTAGAATTCAAGAAATCTACTCACTCATATTCAATGAAAACACAAAACAAGTTCCAAACATCTTAATGGAATCTCAAAACTAAGAAGGAAATCGAAAAGAAAGAATAGAATTGCGAAGAATACAACCCGTTGAGTCTTTCGATCCCGGGGTAGAAACCTTCTCCGCGAATGTCGCTCCTTTCCTTTGCGAATCTTGATCTTGGTTTCTCTTGAATCGATTCGGTCTTGAATCTTGATGGTGGGGAAGAGGAGTAGAATGGAAGTATTAGGGCTCTCTTTTCTCTCCTTCTTGGCCAAAGAATGAAGGAAAACTGATAGATAACGACTCCCCCTTGAAAAACCGTCGCTTCCTCGCTTTTCTACTCGCGAAAACAACCGCTCTACATAAACAGTCCGCCTCGGTCCGTACAAGTCCGTACACCACGGACCGTGGTGATCACCACGGGCTGCTCGAGGTTGCCACTGTTTCGTTTATTTCTTCTTTCCTTCGCAAAAAATGAGTTGGGAACAAGGAGCTGAACCGCCACGGACCGTGGCCACTACCTCGGGCTGCCCGAGGTTGCCACTGCCTGGCCATTCCTTGCTCCTTTCCATCCCAAATTTGTACCACGGTTTGGGTTTGATATGTAGAGGTCCGTGGTATATTTACTCTTGCCTGAAGTTGAGAGAAAGTTGGTGTTTTGGCCTCAAAACCTACAAATTCACATCAAAAACAACAACACCAAGTGTAGTAGGGAAATTGGAATAAAAATCAAGGTTCACACACAAAATTATCCCTAATTCACTATTGAAAACCCCTAAAAACATAGTCATGAAACACAATTATCACTAGACATCCAAGAATAATAGTAGTGGACATCAAGCATTACCAACATGGACTTCAAGTACAATAAGAGGGTACATTAAATATTACAAAAAGGGACATCAAGAATGTGAACATCAAGAACATCGTCTGTGGACTTGAATTTTGTTGTTACCTAACTGCTTCTTCTCCTTCCTCATTCACCTCCACGTGCAATTGCAATGACCCTTGGTATTCCTACTGTGTCATGCATTCATTCGTTTTTTTTTTGTTTTGTTTTGTTTTCCTAAGTCACGCTGATGCATTCCCAATGCACATTTATTGTCTTTTCCTCTTTCTTTTTTTGTTTTGTTTTCGTAACTCACGTGAGCTTCCTCAATATGGGTAAAAAAAAAAAGCAAATCCCCCTTTTATCTCAACCATTGATTAAAGATCCAAAGGTCTAAAATCTCAATGCTCACATGCTCATTAAAAACAATGCTCATATGATCACTTCCTATATATATATATATATATATATATATATATATATATATATATATATATATATATATATATATATATAGGCATAAGTACTACTAAAGAGCAAAAGTAATCAAATTAAATCACAAACACAAGTATTAACTTGTGAATAGATAAACAATATCTACATCTAACATTTGTATATAATTCACCTTGATTGTCCACATTGCCTAGCATATAATTAATAATATGTTCATATTGGCAATTTCTAATATATTAATATTGAATAAACGTTTCCTAGATGTTACAAAAATTAAACATTTATTTTAATTTTATTTAACTTAAAATTAAAATTTAATTTTATTCAATGATCAATTATTTGTTTATGGAAAAATAAAATAGACATTAAAATTAATTAAATATAATTAAATGATATAAAACAAATATTTTGGACCTTTCCTAAAACATATCATGCTAATACAAGTCTAAAATAAATAGTATTGTTATTTACTATGACTAGTGGTTTATAATACATATTGAAACTATGTCACAAATAGGTCAAAACAAAGTTTTATGCTTCAGCTTTGGTATTATTGAAAGTAGCATAGTAACCTTTATAATCAAATCACATAGCATACAAAATCTCGTTTATGAATCTAAAAAAATGTTGTATTTCCTAAGGAATATTGTTGAAAAAAATAATGCTATTTACAATTAATATATAACTATATACATGATTGAATAATTATCGATGTAGGAACAATATATAATTCACTATGCCTTTTCCTATCTTCACGTACTACCGCCAAATATATATTAATTAAACTTATCGTCATATATTTATTTTTGTATATTATATAATCTCAGTCACAAAAATTAAATTAACAATAAAATCATAAAATAAGCAGGTAGTAGTAGTAATACTAACAATAATAATAGGCATTAATAATTTTGGATTAACAATAATTAACTTAACAACAACAACAACAACAATAGGTAGTAGTAATAATAACAACAATAAAATTAATAGTAATAATAATAATAATAATAATAATAAGCATTAATGATTTCGGATGAAATAATAATTTAAAAAAGGGTAGGAATGGAATTTTCAAAAATGAGTAGGGGTATTTATAGAAATCAGCATTTGTGACATAAATTCCCTTAGCTTATTTTATAAACTTATCATCATATATCTATCTTTGTACATTATAATCTCAGTCACAAAAATTAAATTAACAATAAAATCATAAAATAAGTAGGTAGTAGTAGTAATAATAATAATAATAACAATAATAATGGGCATTAATGATTTTGGATTAACAATAATTAAATTAACAACAACAACAACAACCACAACAATAAAAATGATAATCATGATAATGATAATGGGCAGTAGTAGTAGTAGTAGTAGTAATAATAATAATAATAATAATAATAATAATAATAATAATAATAATAATAATAATAATAAGCATTAATGATTTTGGATTAAATGAAAATTTTAAAAAGGGTAGGAATGGAATTTTAAAAAATGAGTAGGGGTATTTATGGAAATCAACATTTGTGACAAAAATTCTCTTGGCCTCTTTTATAAGGATGGTAGCTATATGACACCATTTGAAAAAGAAATATTTGACGGTATTGGACTGTAATACAATCTTTAACATTGAAAATTAGTATACTGATCTTTTGATTCTAATATCATTAATTTACTAGTCTTTGGAGAATGAGTAAAAATGGGCACTAATATATTAGTAGTGAGGGTATATTCATATGTTCAATTTTACTCATTATCACCAAAGATTAGTACATTAATGATAAATAGGTCCAAAATTAAAGTTAGTATACCAGTGTCTAATGTTAAATGTTGATATATTGTACATTCTATTTGGCAAACAATTGTTGGCTGTTGGCTATTAGATATTTGTATAGGTTGTTTATTATTGGTTGTTTGGATTAACTGTTTGCCTAAGTTGTTGGAAAAAGATGTTTAGTAAAATTAGTTGTTTTTTACCAAGGCTCTGTTCGGCAAAAAGAGCGGATTGAGTAGCGGATAGCTGTTTATGTAGCGGGTAGCGGTTGAGGTAGCGGATAGCTGATGTGTATTAGCGAATAGCTGTTAGCTGTTAAAATAGCTGTTTGTAAAGAATGTGTTCGGTAAAACCAGAGGTTAGAGTAACGGATGAATGTGAAATGACCAAAAAGGACATGTTTATTGTTATTATTATTGTTGTTGTTGCGATTATTGTTGTTGTTTAACTGTCATCGTTGTTATTATTATTACTTTATTATTAATTATTCCCCTCGTTCTAAATATTGTTCATGTTTGATTAATGAGGTGAAAAATTTTAAATTTTAACCGTTAATTTATCAAATTATATATTGAGCTATTAGATAAAACTAGCATTGTTAGATTTGTGATGGAAAATGCTTTTACTTCAATATAGTTTTACAAATCTTGGTAAGATTCAACGTAAAAAATTACTGATCAAAGTGTTGCATCGAAGATCGTCAAAATAAAACGAGACAATTTGTCTACGGATGGACAAAGCATTATTATGATCATAATAATAATAATAATAATAATAATAATAATAATATATTATTATGGCAAGGTACACTTGGCAAATTAAAGTTGGACACTGTCACAATTGTCGGATAGCAAGTATTGCCTTGGAATTTGGTAGTAAGGGCTGGGTATATGGGGAAAGGATGCACTTATAGTGGTTATCAACCATGACAACCACTGTAAGTAAAATAAATTTTATTTGTACATGTGTTGACTTTTACCTTGACCATTGACTTTCTTATTTAATATAAATTATAAAATATATTTTTTAAAATTTTAGTTTATTTTAAAAAAAATTATAATAAATATTTTTCACAATATGCTTATTTACTAGGCAAAAATTTAGATTTAAGATATTTAAATTTTAAAAAATTTCAGAAAATTTATTTTAATTAAGAAAATTTATTTTATAATGTTGTACTAAATAAAGAAAATGAATGGCGAAGATAAAAGTTGACACATGTATGGATAAATATCGTTTTTATTATGGTGGTTGTCATGGTTGACAACCACTATAAGTTTTTCCTATGGGGAAATCCACTCATCAAACGCTATTCATCAGTGCTTGACGTTAGAATTAGTAACGTCAGATAAATTTCTCCAGACGCTCCTTTATAACGCTACTCGCTAATCTAAACGCTCTCGTACCGAACATTTAAAATTTGATAAAATAGCGTTTTGATGGGTTAAAATGCTAAAAGCTACTCTAAACGCTCTTGCTGAACAGGGCACCTAAGGTTTCTATCAAAATTCCATTTATACCCTTTCTAAATACTCCCTCCATTTTCTTTTATCTATCATTCACGTTTTTCGATGTCCATCTTTAATAAGCAATTTTACACATAATATTTTTATAAAAAATACAATATTATATTTTTTCAATAGTATTTTTATTACGAATCTAATGATATCACTGCTATTTGATAAATCATCATACAATTTAAGATATTAGCGGTCAAAGTTTCTAACATAATTACCTATGCGACACTTAAATAAAAATGGAGGTAGTAATAATGTTTAGGACGATATTAGGGATGGCAACAGAGCGGATCGGGACTGGGGAGTATATCATCGTCCCCAAAACTCGTCCCCATCCCCGTCTCCATCCCCGCTTCGAGGAATGATTCTTGCCCAATCCCCATCCTTGCGGATTCCGATCTCCCAACGGAGATCGAATGGAGATTTTTTAAAGCTATCCAAAATCTAACCAAATTTTAATCGGACCCAGTTTTTAACCTGTTTAAAATACAACGTATTTAACTTGCTCAAGCAATAATACATCAAAATCAAACAATAATACATCAACAAGTATTATTCGGAAAAAAGTTACAATAATACATCCTCTTCAAGTGTGAATCAGAGTAGAGCATACATCCTCCTCAAGTTTAATGACAAGCATAAAGTAAACTAAAAAATTCGAAAATTACTACTATATCCTTACTATTAATATATATATTGAATTAGAATAAATGTTATTTGGTAATTTTAAAATTTTTGGGGACGGGGATTCGGGGATGGGGATGGGGACGGGGAATTTTCTCCGGCGGGGAAAATGGGGATGGGGATGGGGAAAATTTTGTCCCCATCCCGCCTCGTCCCCGAGCGGATTTTGAAAAATCATCCCTGTCCCCGTCCCCATCCCCAATGGAGTTGGGATTTTTCCCAGAGCGGGGCAGGGCCCCAGCAGGTTCGAGGATTCCCCGCCCCATTGCCATCACTAGACGACATCTGTGTAATTTTAGACAACTTTTGAACTAAAATAATTTTTCCATAATAAGTGATTCTCAATAGATTGTTCTAACCAACCTATTGAAAATTGGTTTATTGGGACAAAACAACAAATGAAATAAGTTGTTTATCGACTACAAAAGCAACCTATTTATTAACCCAAAAAGTCGACTTTTACAATAAAGTATTTGATTTTTTTTTTTACAATACAATGGGGGCGTTTGGTGCCCGGCTTTTGGCTGTTTTTAGCTGTTGGTTGTTTTGTTAGCTGTTTGAATTTTGGCTGTTTTGTTAGCTGTTTTTGTCAACTATTTGTATTAGTTGTTTGTATAAAGAGTGTTTGGTAGAGTTAGATGTTTGTAGGATGACTTTTTCTCTTGATTTCCAATTGTACCATTGACTTTATTTTTAGTGTTTTTAACATTATGATTTTTTAAAATTCATTTTTAGGTTTTTTGTTCATAATGTAATTCATTTTTAGGTTTAACATTATGATTTATATTCATTTTTAGTTTTTTTTATTCCGATGTACTTTTACAATTTAATGTAGATATTTTATAATTTATTTGTAGAAATTACACTATTCTAAACAATAAGTATATATATAATCAATTAATAGCTACATTGTCAACATAAACCATAATGACAATATGAGTCTCTTATCCAAATTATTATACATAAGAGAACAATTAAAAGAATTAAACCTAAATTATTATTATTTAATAGGAAAAGCAAATAAACTAGGAGATTTTGAACACAAGTATCATTATACATAAGAGAACAATTAAAAGAATTAAACCTAAATTATTTTGATGGCAATTTTTGTAATTTTTGTGAATTAGTTGGTCAATATGGTAATTTAAAATATAAAAAGCCAACAACTATTTACAAAAAGCTACTCATAGTAGCTTTTTACAAATTGGCTTTTTGGGGGTAAAAAGTTAGTTGAATCTGCCAACCTACCAAACACCTCAAATTGGCATATTGACTAGTCAAACAGCCAAAAATCCTCCGAAAAGTCATCCAAAAAGCCGGTCACCAAACACTCCAATAAACTTTTTGATGATTTGTTTACCAAACACAAACTTTTCTATATAGTACCCAAAATGTCATATATTAAAATCCAAAATTCCTTGAAAAAAACTGAAATCACAAAAAAAATTTATATATTTTACAATTGACGAACTAATAAATCCCTTATACAACACCCATGCTTAACACCAAGGATACCACATGGCTTGCCGAAAATACCTGATTTTACAAAAACAGTTCATAAATGTTAATTTGAAACCAACAGAAATTGTATTCTGTTGTGACTTTGAGCATTTATTTGTGACAACTAGATGCATTAATGGAAATCTTAGGCAATTTTTTTTAAAAATAATAATAAAGAGTCATATCTTAAGAATAATCACCAATAAATTTTATATGCAAAAGTAATAGATAAGGGAACGTTTGGTTACAACTATTTCCCCAGAAAGTTTGGTCAACTTCTCATGTTTGTTTGTAAAATGAGGGGAGAATAATTTTGAACTAGGTCTCACAATTTTTCCAAGGTGAATGAAAAATTTTGCAATAGGGGGCATGAGAAAGTTTTTTTCCCATAGAAAATGGAAAGTTTTTATAACATTATTTCATAAAATGCCCCTAAAAATTATTTTGTAAACTAATATATGTAGGAGAGTTTGGACATTTCAAATGAGTTTTCTTACAAACTTTTCTATATTTTTAAATGTAAGCTAAAAATTTTTCCGGTAGAGAATCAAACACACAATAAATGTCGAAATGCACTAAGCTAAACAAAAATCTTGTATGTAACTTCTTTTGTATCTTTATTTTATATGCAAAAGTAATAGATAAATGTTGAACTTGACAAGACTAAATAAAATTCTTGTATGTAACTCTTTTTGTATATTTCTTTTATCCCACGTGTAGATTCAAAAATAGTTCACCTAAAACAAATTATTTTTCTATCATAATTTTCACCACTTTATATTTCCAATAAATTACTAAAAAGTACCCTATATTTTGCGGTATATATTTTTAGGGGACCATATTATTGAAAATAATTTTTAGGTACCCTGTGTTTTGTAGTACCTATTTTTCGGTAACAAATTATCTTTTAGTTTTATTACAAGATCCTCAATATTATGTAAAATTGCAAAAATATTTCTACCTTGATAAAAGCTTGTCAATTTATATTTTCACCTGCATTACTATTTGTTTTAAAGAAGGGAAATTGGATTTAAATAATCTGAACTTTGGGTCATAGTAGACTAATAATTTGAACTTTAGATTTGGTTCTAAATAATTTAAACTTTGATCCCCTTATATTCTAGTAGCACACCGCCGAGTTAATTGAACTTAACTCGGTGGCGGGATGACGTGGCGACGGAGACACGTGCCTGAACTTTTTGGTTGTGCCATGTTAACTTACTATTGTCATCCCGCAGTCGAGTTAAGTTCAACTTAATGGCGTCTTCTTAGAATCCAATGGGGTCAATGTTTAGATTATTTAGAACCAAATCTAAAGTTCAGATTATTTAGTCTATTATGACCCAAAGTTCATATTATTTAAATCCAATTTCTCTTTAAAGAATTAGCATCTCCATATTTTTCATTGACAAGCTCTGATATTTGTTTTAAAGAATTACTATATGTTCTGCATTACTATTTGCTCTGATAACAAATGAAAAATATGGAGATGCTAATTCTTTAAAACAAATAGTAATGCAGGTGGAAATGTAAATTGACAAGTTTTATGAAGGTATGGATATTTTTACAATTTTACATAGTCTTGGGGATCTTGTAATAAATCTAAAAGATAATTTGTTACCAGAAAATAGGTACTACAAAACACAGGGTACCTAAAAATTATTTTCAATAATATGGTCCCCAAAAAATAGATATCGTAAAATATAGGATACCTTTTAGTAATTTATTGTATATATAACCATGTATTAATTAAAATTTATAGATTTTATCCTTATGAATGACATTTGTACACATAACGGGTCGTTCAATCGAGTACAAGTCTTGTAAAGTTTCGGATCAAACGATATTTCACTTCATTCCAGTTTGGGTAGATTTTATGGTCAAGTGACTTTTGGTCCGATAATAATTTTCATTCAAAAAGAAGCAACTTTGTAACAAACATCAAATTCGAAAAGGTCCACTTTCAAGTGAACCTTTTCGAATGTCGGCCATAGTATGGACCCAGATTTCAGGTTTTGATCAGTTTTGCCAGGTCTAGATATTGATATTTAGCCTTCTTAATTAATATGAGATAATTTAATTAATTTGGTCTTTTAACTACAAGTGTCTAAGGAATAATCATAACACAAGTCCATAACATTTGCTTGTGGATCATGATTCATGCACTCAGTTTGTCCAAATTCAAGGAGATCTGATTCTCACTAGATGAGAATATCTCTGAGAAGACCTGTCAATTAGGGCGGGCTAGTCGGTTTCAGGGTCGATTTCAGGTTTATTTATACTTTAGATTTGGAAATTCCAGGTCTAAGCTTATACTTTCGAATGGGTTTAGGTCGGGTAAGATTCTACCACCTCGACTCTGAGCAGATAAATCAATTTAAGCACCAAAAAAGTATCATAATTTATGCTCAACATACTTATTCCAAGCGAAAAATCGAGCAAAATCTCAGCAAGAATGCCTACAACATAGATTTGAGGAACTACAATCTACAAACATGTTGGGGAGAAACAAAACTCCACTCCCTCGAGATCCAAGGCCAAAATCGAAAAAAAACCCTAATTCTTCTTCTATTGCAGTGTATTCGGCAGCAATTTCGAGTCATATTGAAGCAATTAGCTCGGTAATCAACTGATAATCATCTTACTCAAAAAATCGGCTTGTTCCGGGAAGTACTCCAACAATTCATCCTTGGTCACCCAAACAAAGTCGTCGCATTTGCTAATGTTGTACTTGTTCACTGCAATTACTTGTGATTTGAAGAAGAATCTCTGCCCAAGAGAGAAGGTAATATAACCCGGTAAGCTAAATGTTTTCTATAGATTAATCATAGTCGTAGACCTAGCAACTGTAGATCTAGCAAACAAACAGGTCATTCGGTTCGAGAACGGGTCGGTTAAGTTAAGAATGAGTGAGTTTTGGATCGGTCCATATTTCGGTTTGGGTCAATTCGTATCAATTGATTTTTGGTCCAATAAGATTCTCACTCACAGAAACATCTACGTACAAATTTTCAAATCGGGTTAGACCGAGCAACTGTAGTCTGTAGGTCTGGCAAACAAACAGAACATTGGGTTCGAGTACGGGTCAGATTAAGTAAAGAATGGAAGAGTTTTGGATTGATCAATATTTCGGTCAGGGTCAATTTCAGGTCAATTGATTTTTGGTCCAATAATATTTTCATTCAAACAGAAGCATCTATGTAAAAATTTTCAAATCGGGGGTACAGTGGTCAGGATCAATTTCAATTCAGGTTTCGACTCCACTTTCGGGTGTCGGTTTGGATATGGACACGGGTCAATATTTCAGTTCAGGTCAAATTTGTGTCAGTTCGGATACGGAACTGGGTCAATATTTCAGTTTTTGATTGGTCAACGTTTCAGTTCGGTCAATTTTCAGGCCAACTGATTTTGGTCCCATGAGATTTTCACTCAAAAAGAAGTATCTATGTAAAAAAAGACTTTTGGACCAGGCATGGTTTCGGTTGGGTCAATTCGAGTTGCGGGACTGCTTTTGGGTCTTGGTTCGGATACGGAACCGGGTCATTTGGTTCGGCTTCAGGCTAGTTTTGTCATGTCTAAGTGGCCATAGTAAATACCCAAACCTGAATTGACATTTCCGAACTAAATCGACCCAGAATCTGCCTAACCCATACTAATAGCTGTTCGATATGCTTATTTAACCGATCAAAAACCAAATTGATCCAAAATCTGTCTAACCCACAGTAACAGCTGTTCGATATGCTTATGGGACCGATCAATAACAGACCTGAGCACGACACATGGTAATTCAAACTCAGCACAAAATATGGCAACCAGTTGTTTGTGGCACCCACCCCACCCAAAATCAACTTAAAATCCCAATCTTAGTCCAACAGCCTGTCAATTAGGAATGTGAAATCTACGCAAAAGTTTCTAAAGCATGCATAATAACATGTATGTCCATAAGTGCGAGGGAGAGAGATTTGTGCACCTTAAACGGAGAAAGATCTGGTTTTGTTTCTGTTGGTTGTACAACCATATGACCCATGGGAGCATTTCCGACAAAGTATGTGTGTTGAAGGTCACCTAGTATGGATTTCAGCGCAGACTCTGCACACTGGCAACAAGCAAAATATGGTGAGAAATTGAGAATGAAGTAAAGCGGTGTCATAGAGCTATTTCCTCCATTTCTCAGTATCTATCACTTTTGACTTTTCAGTCTCCAATGCTCTACTTTTATTATCATTTTCTATCGATATATTATTGGAAAAATTATACGATTATACTTTTATGAAAGTATATCTTGTTTTGAATCTGAAGATAGTAGTTTCATATGATATTTTATTGTATATGTTGAACTTGATTGGACGTAGTTTATAGCACCAGGTATTTAGGAACGGAGGGAGTATCATTTGTAACATCATCACCTTTCGAAGTGTCTCTTCCTTGTCATAAACTTTTTCAGGAAAATGCCACACGGCCTCCCCGCCTGGAGAAGTCTCGGGAGTCCCATGGACAAGAAGATAAAGTCTCCTGTCAAGTGCTCTCTGCAACGACCTTACGGGGGATAAAGTGGCATGAAATCATAATGATTAGAAAATCATATAATATAGCATTCTGCATAAAAATGCAACAAAGCACCGAGATGCAACTTCATAGTATCAGTATTAGCGTGCTGGTTACTCGGGAAACCACCTTGCAACACCACATGTTTTTTCTTTGGATAATAAGGCCAAAACTGAACGATTTGACAGCGAAAAGGACGGAGCTTAGCTATTGTACATGCAAAAGTTCAACTCAAGAACTAAGTTCGGCGTTTATCATGATTATCATATCCTCTCAGCTAACACAATTTACTTTAATTCAATTTAATTATTAATTGTACAAACAGCCAAGCTAGCATTATAATTTATAGGAGATCTACTCATAATTCCCAGAAACAGGTGAGTGGAGACAGACAATACAACATATTCATATGCCAAAATGGAATGATGTCACAACAGAAACACACAGAAGGCAGACTTAAGTGTTGGCTACGATGGCTATTAGCTGGACATCTTCAGGCTTTCGATTCACAAAAAGAGACTCATAATTGAAAAGTATCAATGTTTCCATTTGATTGAAATTGGCAAAGTCAAGAGGCTTGAGACATCAATGATACCAGATCTACTAATTTTAACAAGTAATGAAGTATCTTGTAACCACCGATAACCTCCTCCTCTAAGCATAAGCCACTCACATTCATGTTCAGTAATACCCCACAAACATGTCAGCTGTATACTGCTATATACTCCGTCCACTACAACTATAATCCTCAGCTCTTTTATCATCATTGCTTTTCTGTCCCCCCACCCCCTGCAGCAAACAATAATAATATTAATATTAATATTAATATTAATATTAATATTAATATTAATATTAATATTAATATTAATATTAATACTAATATTAATATTAATATTAATATTAATATTAATATTAATATTAATATTAATATTAATATTAATACTAATACTAATATTAATATTAATATTAATATTAATATTAGTATTAATATTAATATTAGTATTAATATTAATATTAGTATTAATATTAGTATTAATATTAGTATTAGTATTAATATTAGTATTAATATTAATATTAGTATTAGTATTAGTATTAATATTAATATTAATATTAATATTAGTATTAGTATTAGTATTAATATTAATATTAATATTTTAATATTAATATTAATATTAATATTAATATTAATATTAATATAAATATTAATACTAATAGTAATAGTAATAGTAATATTAATATTAATATTAATATTAATATTAATACTAATACTAATACTAATACTAATACTAATACTAATATTAATACTAATACTAATACTAGTACTAGTAGTACTAGTAGTAGTACTAGTACTAGTACTACTACTAGTACTACTAGTACTAGTACTAGTATTAGTATTAGTAGTAGTATTAGTATTAGTATTAGTATTAGTATTAGTATTAGTATTAGGATTAGGATTAGTATTAGTATTAGGATTAGTATTAGTATTAGTATTAGTATTAGTATTAGTATTAGTGTTAGTATTAGTATTAGTATTAGTATTAGTATTAGTATTAGTATTAGTATTAGTATTAGTATTAGTATTAGTATTAGTATTAGTATTAGTATTAGTATTAGTATTAGTATTAGTATTAGTATTAGTATTAGTATTAGTATTAGTATTAGTATTAGTATTAGTATTAATATTAGTATTAATATTAATATTAATATTAATATTAGTATTAGTAATACTATATTAATATTAATATTAATATTAATAATATTAATATTAATATTAATATTAATATTAATATTAATATTAATATTAATATTAATATTAATACTAATACTAATACTAATATTAGTAATACTAATACTAATACTAATACTAATATTAATACTAATATTAATATTAATATTAATATTAATATAATATTAATATTAATATTAATATTAATATTAATAAATAAATAAATAAGAGATTTCAGTCAATTCTTGGGCTAAGTGGACCTTCTGATATCTTATATCCCCTCTGGCACCACATTCAGTCAAATTTAAGACAGCTCGAAGGCATAGAAATTTCAGTAAAATTTACAGGAAAAGAAAGGAAGAACAGTTGCCATCTTGTAAACAGAAGATTTTCCCATGTTTATTTCCAAATCACGAAATGGAATGCATGTAGATAACTATTGGATAACTGCAAAAATGAGTATGTCAGAAGGACAGGAACAATCAAGTATTCAAGTTCATGTGGATCACAATGCCATCAACAACCCCACAGATTTTCTTGAATCAAAAAAGACATCGGGTAAAAGAAAAGGGAAAATTAGAAGTTTGTACTCCGACACGACTACTTGCATAATTGTACAGAATTTTAGATATCAGGAAATTGAAATAAACACTCAATACATAACAATGATAAAATAGTACCTTCTGTCATTTGTTTTGTCGGCTTCAGTAATCCGTGGAGCAGGAACATAATCAATTTGGTAATCACCTTTACCTCTGAAAACATGGAACAGGTAGATCAAGTCATCCCCGGCAATTCAAGGAAATGACAAGGAGCACAAATGGTTCGCCCAGGATGTTTGAAAGAAACTAATGGAACAACATGGAAACAGCACAAGCTAGAAAAACACCAGAGACTGGATAGTAGCAAAGATATTAAATAATCTATCAGGGGGAAAACTTGATAAAAAGTATGTTCAAGGAGGGAGGGCGAGCCGGAATGCTAGTCATTCAAAATCCCAAGCAACTCATCTCATGATGGTTAACAGAGTTAACGCAATAATAAACAAAAGAAATGACTTAAATTCAACATATGATAAATGCTAAACTGTGGCTCCCAGCTAAAAGAAGGCATCAATATAGGGGGTGCTTTTCCTCAGATATGTATATTTTCAAGTTTCAACAGTTATCATTATAACCTAAAATGAATAAAGAGGCACAAGAAGAATTTTCACGCCACGAAACAGTCGCTATCCCTCACAAGAAATTCATAACCAGAACAGTGCATGGGTTACAAACTCATGGCTCATGCTAGGTGATTAGCAGCTGAAAAGATCTAATACAGCCATTCTATTTATGATCTTCATGTTCTTTCCCAAACAGTATCTAGTGCAAGTTTATGTGCCAAATCATTTTCATCTACTAGAATAAAATGAATGGATAAAATCTTAAAATCATTTTCCTTAGCAAACCTCATAAACAGTTCAATCAAAACAACAATATGGGACATGCGAATACCACCATACATTATCCTTTACCACAGATTGGATCAATACAATAAATAATTACCGAGATTCATATTTTTTAAAGAACTCATCTGGATATAATCGCCGATATTGTTGTTTCCATCGGAACCTACAAAATATGTGAGAAGTAATAAAAGATTAATGCATAACATTGGCGATCTAAATAGGATAGCAAGAGGATATCAAGGATCGGCAAGTAATATTCCAGTATCATTGAACACAGTAGAAGTGAGCTAAAGCTCATCCTCACACGTAAAAGAGCTTAGCACAGCTGCACAGCCATAAATATAAAGAAAACACAGTGTGTAATAGTTTCTAATGGATTTGTATCATTCATCAGAAAATTGTAATAATAAAAGCTGAGAAGATGCAATCATGTTTAGCTTTGTCCCAGGATGAGGACTTTTCACTGGATGTAGAACTTTAGTCTGTTCGGTGTATGTTTGCAGCCTCCTACAAGTGTGCATTATTCTTAAGATAACCTCGGTAAGTTCAACCTATTTTGTGCTCGACAACCATTCTTTAGAAAAACGCATGACCTAGGCCATAGTGGCCAGTCTCAACACCACAAAGTATCATAGAAGCATCACATTTACAAGGCAACCTAACTTGCATGTCTGTAGTGCACCTGCCATCCTAAAACTAGTCATGCAGCTAGATCCTTTGGCGCTTAACAAGAGTCTTAAGGAATATATTTAGAAGATAGTAAGAAGCAAGCAGAGAGCTGTCAACCATGAAAACTACCAAATATATTCAAATTAACACTATTTCTAGCATGGACGGATCCCCATAGTAATTGGGGGTAGCCATGGCCACCCATAGGCCAACAAAAATAAAAATAAAAATAGTGAAATTAAAGGTAAAAATTATGAATTTAGTTTTCTCATGTGATTGTATTAGTATAGTGGACACCCCTATTTCGAACATCTAGATCCGCCACTGATTTCTAGTATACCCCTTAATAGTTAGGCATAAACCGACGGGTATCCTCGAAGTTGTTTTAACTGGTAAGGGCAAACGATATGCTTTCTATCGTCCACTTGCAGAAAGTCTTGTTAAGCAACCATAAACATTGATGATAAAGGGTTCTCAGTACAGAAAGTTTTCTTCATGAAATCCATTTTACTGGCACATCTAGTACATATCCCAATGTTCATATACAACTACTTTCATAGCATACGAGGTGCATCATATCCCAACTTTCTATTGCCTGATCTGGGGAGTCCTAACTGGGTAGCAACCAATTCACAATGACCCACAACTTAAAATTTCCAACGTGTATTGCCACAATCAATGCCTTTCCAAGCCCTAATCACAGACACATATTCCCAATAGAATTACTTGGACTCATATTCCCAATGTTCATATACAACTACCTTCATAGCATACGAGGTGCATCATATCCCAACTTTCTGTAGCCTGATCTGGGGAGTCCTAGCCGGGTAGCAACCAATTCACGATGACCCACAACTTCAAATTTCCATCATGTATAGCCACAATCAATGTCTTTTCTAGTCTGAAACACGGACACAGATTCCCAATAGAATTACTTGGACTCATATTCTCAATGTTCATATACAACTACTTTCATAGCATATGAGGCGGATCATATCCCAACTTTCTATTGCCTGATCTGGGGAACCCCAAGCGCGTAGCAACCAATTCACAATGACCCACAACTTAAAATCTCCAACATGTATTGCCACGATCAATGCCCTTTTCTAGTCCGAATCACAGACACATATTCCCAATGCTTGCACCCCATCTTCACTAAACTACTCATGTCCAACACTCAACAATTCGACCGACATGAAAATGCGCATTCAACCTCTCATATTGTAGACAAAGAATGTACATAATTCTCAAAAAAAAAAAAGTCAAGTCATACAGAGTCAATTGACAGTTTAACATGAGTACTTACTACATTTGAATCAGCGGTTGCAAAACAACCAAACTGGAAAAAAATTATAAAACACAACTGAAAGTAAAGAACCCTAACACACTCCACAAATCGAGAGGAAATGCACACACAGCAACATTCAAAAACTGAAGAGAAATTCGACGAAACGTACGAGAATTCCTGGAAGGCATAGACAGCAGGATCGATTTTAGGGACGACAACAGGCAGCCTTTCGAACAGCACTGAAGCCACTATCTTATCACTGCTGCTTGAGCTGCTGAAAGCTCGCAACAATGGCGTCATTCTCGTCCTCTGCAGCATTTTGCTGTATCAACCAAGCAAACACCGATCAATCAACAGCCATGAAATACGGAAACGAAGAAATAAAGTTTCCACCCATTGCCACGGAAAATCGACTGATTGAGGCTAACAAAATCAACTTACTGTTATGCAAACTTAGAACGAAGAAAATGAGGGAAGAGAGAGATTATCGACGGCGGAGGAAGCGGCGGCGACGGCGGATTTCCGGCGAGTATACGAATGGCAGAGAGATTGATCTCCGAGCTCTGCCCAGAAGTTGCGCACTGGTCAGTGAGTTCAGCAAATAAACCCTAAAATTGGGGTTTTTCGGTCCAAAGATCGGTTCACCTAACGGGCTTTTTTATAATTAGGCCGGTTCACCTAAGCTAGAGACTAGAGTCTAGAGCTCGCAAAATTTGGGTCCGAGTAAGTTTGGGTCAGTCAAATTTGGTCAATGTCGAAATTCGGACGAGGAATTAATTTCCATACCCGGTTTTCATTCGGGTCATACCGGTTCGAACATAACTAAATTCGGGTCAGAATTGAGTTCAAACAGCAAAAAAAGTAAACTATTATGTCCGAATATTCGGTCAATATCAAATTCAAACGAAAAAACTATATCTATAGCCAATTTTCAGAGTTAGACAATTCAAATTTTTCGAATTAGACAAAATTTTGTTAATTCTATACTAGACTTGACAAATAGGACATTCGGTGCAAATCGAGGCATAGAGCTCTACGACGGTGCTCCCAGGAGCACTTACCTAGTGCATTGTCCTGTGGGTTATTTTTTAATTCATGTTAGTAATTATTTCATAATTCAATGGATCAAAAAGTTTGTATTATTTTTAAATTAATTGAATTATAGTTATTATTTTTATTTATCTATCAATGATTATTATTATTTAAGTTGATTTAATTATAATTATTATTGGTTTGGGCTTAGGAGTATTTGAATTTAGTTTTATGAGCATTCTAATTCAAGTTATAAACATTCAAATTTATGTTTATGAACATTCTAGTCAAATTTATAAGCAATGGGGTTTAGGTTTATGAGCATTCTTGTTCAGCTGTATGACCAATCGAGTTTAGGTTTATGAACATTCTAATTTAAGGTCGCGAGCACTCTAAATGAAGTTTGTGAACATTCATATCTAGTTCTACAAATTTAGAAAATTAGCGTCTCAACTGATGAAAATCATTACTAAAAATATAATTATAAACTTTTTTTCATTACCGTGAAATAAAGTAGAAAAAGAATAAAATAATCATTAAATAAACTAATGTTGGATTCAATAACAAGTTAAGTGGTTGGATTCAATCATAAATTAGCCTCCTATTTTTTTAGAACAAAAATGATAAACATCTTGCTGCAATATGGTTGTTCACCATCTTGCATTTCATCTAAATCGCTTATAAAATTAAATATAAGTATATTTAAATCATTATAAAGTTATGTTTCACTATTTTGAGGGTTATTACAACTTATAAACATTATAAAACTAATTATTTATTAGTATTTTTTCATAAATATAAAACTATGCATAAAATATGCATTTTCTAATATGATTGATAAAAGTAGGCTGTTATATATATTTTTTGACCTTGTTAATAAGTATTATACTGTTATAGTTGATAAATATATATAATTATTAGAGAAAATATTATCACAAGTTACAAAAATGTGAAATATGAACAATTCAAGATGGTTATTAATCATCTTGAAGCAAGATGTGTATCATTGTCCTTTCGAGAAACAAACAAAAGAAAAAAAAATCAACGCATTGGCCGGCTGGGCGCACAAGTGCACCATGTGCCCGGGTGTTGGATCGATTTTTTAGTACGAATGTTTGGTGTGATGATAAAATTTTGTCGACTTGAATATCTGAATTTGTTCAACCTAGAAATGTCTGGTTTGGCTTGAATCTGATTTTGTCAAGCTTGAATATCTGAATTTGTCCAATCCAGAAAAGTTTAGTCCAGTTCGAATCTGATTTTGTCCGATTTAAATATCTGAATTTGTCCAATCCAAAATAGTTTGGTTTGATTTGAATCTGATTTTGACATGGACCGAACTGTTCAAATATTCAAATACAATATTACTTTTCTTCTATTGTCACTTGTTTTTTTACCCGAATTTAGCTTCGTAAGAAGTGTCTACAATAAACAACAACAAACTCTATCATAATCACCTTAATATGATGCCGGAGGGATTTCAGGTATAGATAATCTTTCCCATACAGAAGAGTACATGGAGAGACTTATTTTAGCAAGGCTTGCAAAAGTTTATTAGACCTAATAACTGTGATATGTACAACTAGTAACAAATTAGGTTTGGTCACCATGTTTTTGGACAAATTTTAAATTCAGACAATCAGTCATGTTCGATTTTAAATCCCAATCAGGTTCGAGCTTAATCCTTCAGGTTTGGGTTATTGAAATTTTAATGAAAGTTCAGGTTTGGTCAAATTTGAACATTCAAACAGTAGGGTTCGAACATGAGTACACTTGGTTTATGGACATTTTGAGAGCATTAATTTATACTCCATCCGTCCCAAATTAATTGACACTTTGACTAAATTTTGACCGTTAATTATTCACAAACTACAATGGGTAACAATATGAAAGTACCTCCATTGTAATTTTTAGTAAAATATCTTTCTATGACAGTAATTTCATATTGTAACTCATTGTAATTTGTGAGTAATTAACGGTCGAAAGTTAGTCAAAGTATCAATTAATTTGGGACGGAGGGAGTATATACATTTTGACCAACTTTTCATGAGGTATTATGGAAAAATTACTTGGACATTCAGGTTTGAGTTCAATTGAACACAATCTTAGTGAAAAATGTCAAAAAATCGTATTACAAATTAAGACATTCAGACATTCAGACAATCCAATATGGGTTTAATCAAACACAATTCCAGTGAAAAATGTTAAAAAATCATATCATAAATTCCACTGAGACAACCGGGTCCACACATTGGACATTTGGGTCCATGGTCAAGTTCAATGATATTACTCGATTTAGTCATCAAACAGGGCTCAAATCTGCTAATGTTATCCATTATCCGAATTATCCGGACCCAAATATCATTTGCACCTTGTTGTTTTTTTTTTGGTTTTTTTTTTTGGTTACACCTACCTAGAAATTAGTAAATGTTGGCGCTAAAAAAATTCAGGCTAGTGTAAAATTTAGGCAATGTTAAAACTTGGTCATGAAATTGATGTCGAACCTTTATTTTCTTCGGGGTTGGACTAGGTCGGACATTTCAAATAAACTTAAATCCAGGTAAAACGGATCCGGACAACAGAAAATGAAAAATGAGGAATATTATGTTTGAATACTCAGACAATCTGACAAATATTAAACTTCAGACGGAAAATTTTGGGATGAGCAAAAAAATCGGGTATCCGGATCCATATCCAAAACCATTTATATCCGGTAGATTTGAATTCGCATCTTAGTTATCTGGATCCGAGGCTGAATCCTGACATTATGATCCAGAACCGGAACCAATATCCAGGATTCATAAAATTATTTAATACAAAAAACTACTTTAGGTCCTAATATTAAGTAAAGGCTACTACTCAATCAACCCACAATCCACTCTTGGATCTACATTCGTGAAAAACCCTAATTTTGCTTGTAACATACGACACTCCTCGCGCTAAACACCTGTTCCTTCAATCCTCATTCAGTCATTCTCATCCTCACAACACAAACCTTCTCATTCAGACCTTTGAATCCTCACGTCACCGTCTTTTCCATCTCAAATTTCAATCGTCCGTCCCTCTCAAATCGCAGTCATCAACACATACACAGACCTCTCGGTCGTCCGCATATGTTCCTTTTCCCTCTCAACCTTCACTGTTGTGTATTGGGCATAACCTTGAAGTTTATCGTTGATGAGTTTCAATGTTTGAGACTTTTGAGTCTTGAACTAGTTGGAACTAGTGCCCGAGTGGATAAATGTCATTGAGATCTTCATATTGTAGTTGCGAGTATAAGTATAAAAATTCGTACAGTTATAGTGTGTTTTCAAAGCGGATACCCAGATCCAAATCCATTATCGGTGGATCTGGGACTGGATCCTGATTTTAGGATCCAGTTTGAAATTAATCGGGACTGGATCCTAAAATCAAGATCCAATACTAAATAGATACGGAATTGGATCCTTAAATTTTAGGAGGGTACCCCGTTTGCTCACCTCTACGAAAAATTTATAATCAGTTCCATTTTCTTTTCGAAAATTGGACGAATTCGAGTATTCAGACATAGTATCTCTGCCCTAAAATATTGTAAATTTGACAAAAGTTTGACCGTTGGCTACTCACAAATAGACCTGATAGAACTAACACGAGACCCGAAATTTGAATCGGGAAAAAGAACCCAAACTCGAATCGACACTTGAATGGATGATCTGATCTTGAATAGAACACGAAGAAACCCGAACAACAACCTAAAAAGTGATCCGATTAAGATCCACACCCAATTGACCCCAAATTAAACATGAACACAATCGGAAAGAACTTCACCCGAGCCTATTCGAATAAAACTCACGCACCCAAACTAAAATTGTTTGACCTAATTCCAACCTGGACCGACCTTCAATTGACCAGAACCTGAGCCGATTCACCTGATTGCCATACATACTCACAAATTGCAATGAGTTACAAGACAAAATTAACACAATTGTAATTTTTAATAAGTTATCTTTCTAACGCCAATAATTCCACATTGTAACACATAGAAATTTGTGAGCAACCGATGGTCAAAACTTAATCAAATTGATAAATATTTTAGGAAGGAGGCATTAACAAATTTTTTCGACTTTTACTAAGGAATTGTTCTCTCCATGGTACAGTAACACACTCACAACAATTTTCTACAATTTCTACAAACTATCGCATCTTACCATACGACACCACACTTTACCACGACAATCATAATTTCCCCTCTCCTCTCTTTTCTCTACATTTTTCACTTTTATCTCTCCTCACATATGATTTCAACCATTCTTACCACAAATTTCACAACAATCTATCATACTATCCAACAACATCACACTTTTTACAATTTATCATACCGTATCATTTTCGCACTCCACCCACAAAAAAGAACAACGTCTAATGTTGTCAAAATTTTATCCAACCTGAATGCCCGAATTTGTCCGACTTGTAAAAAATCCAGTTTTGTCCGAACCCGATTTGACATTGACCAAATGTTCAGATAAAATATTTCTCTTTTCTCAATTGTCTGAACTCAGTTTTGATCCGAGTTTACATTCGTCAGAATTTTCCGACCAGATTTGACAAGAAAAAGACCGAATTCAAACGTCAATTTCACATCCTAATTTTAATACTAATTAAAACTAAAATTTACCTGGACCCCATCTTTTTGACAGCGTTAATATGAACGCTCATCGAAATTGTGAGCGCAGCATCAAGCAAAAAAAAAAAAAAAAAAAGAAAAAAAAAAAGTATAAAAAGCAAGAAAGAGAGGAAGAAAGTGTCGACAAATGGTTATGAGGTGGGCCCCCACCTCCTAATAATACTCCCTTCACTGAACAACAACAACAACAGCAGCAGCAACAACAACAACAGATTCTTCTACAACACAGCTTTCTCTCTCTACGCCCTCTCTTTCTCTCTCTACCCCTCCCCAATTCACACACATCCCCAAACCCACCCATCTCCGGCGACCCACCACCTCCGAAATGACCACGGACGGCGGCGGAGGGATGGCTCCGGCGTCCTCCTCCCGCCGGAAGCCGTCGTGGAGGGAGCGCGAGAACAACCGCCGCCGTGAGCGCCGCCGCAGGGCCATCGCGGCCAAGATCTTCGCCGGACTCCGGGCGCAGGGGAACTACAACCTCCCCAAGCACTGCGACAACAACGAGGTGCTGAAGGCGTTATGTGCGGAGGCTGGGTGGATCGTCGAGCCGGATGGAACTACTTACCGCAAGGTTAGGGTTTGGTTTTGATTTTGCTTTCGTTTCAACAGATCTGTGTGGTTTTGATCGGGATTGTTTGGTTTTGGGTTGATCAGTGGGGTTTCTGTGGGTTTGATCGATGAAGAATGTGGAAAAAAAGGGTCGAGAGGTGGTTGGGTTTGTGTGTCTGGAAGTGGAGATTGATTTGATTTTGATTTGGTTGCGCGTTTGAGGGAAATGAGCTGAAAATAGAGTTGGCAAAGTAGATTTTTCGTCCAAGTTTTGAACAGAATTGACTGAAAATTCGGATTTACTCATTCTTTTTCTGGTTTTGGTTTTGGTTTGATCAATTGGGTTTCCGTGGGTTTGATTGGTGGAAAATGTGGAAAAAAGGGTCGAGAGTTGGTTGGTTTTGTGTGCCTGGAAGTGGAGATTGATTTGATTAGGGTTGAGTTTGATTTGGTTTAGGATTGCACATTTGAGGGAAATGAGCTTAAAATAGAGTTGGCAAGATGTCATACCTAGATTTTTTGTCCAAATTTTGAACTGAATTGACCGAAAATTCGGTTTTACTCACTGTTTTTTGGGTTTTGGTTTAATCAATTTGGTTTCCGGGGCTTTGATTGCTGCAGAATGTGAAAAAAAGGGTCGCAAGCTGATCGGTTTCGTATGTCTGGAATTGGAGATTGATTTGATTAGGTTTGAGTTTGATTTGTGCCCATTTGAGGGAATTGAGCTAAAAATGGCGGGTGTGAGTGTTGTAGACTTGTAGTACATGATGGCAGCTGAATTGGGGAAAGTTTAGTAAAACCCTAAAGTGCCTAACTAATGTGATTCGGCTTGATTGATGATTTTTACCCATTTGGGAAAACAATGCTAATGCTAAGGCTAAGTTCAGTGAAACCTGTCAATTTGGGTGGACGGGTCGAGTTCGGGTTTGTTTAGGTTTCAGGTCAGGAATTCGTGTTCAAAACCCTAAAATTTTGGGGGGTTTCTGGTCATTTTTTGGGTCGGGTCGGGTCAAACTGATTCTGAAGTTGATAAACATGTTTGGTGGTCAATACCCCTTTAGTTTTATGGTTTAAAGTGAGTTGATTTTTTCTTGTGTATGTTGAATTGAAGATTGCTTTGACTAGTATGGTTTCCCATTTAGGGAGAAAAAATGTTGAAGCTGTTGTTATCCTAGATGATTGCTAAATTGAGCTTTGGAAAAGTAAGCCTTAGGTGCCTAATAAATGGAGTAAGATTATCTTAAGATGTGATGAGAACGGTTTTTGGAAGTCTATGCTTTTATTGAATGATATAATGTGTGCTGGTTGTTTGGATTTGTACTTCTTTCTATGTGTTTTGGCAAATGGTCTCTCAATGCATGCTAAGGTTGTCTATGTTAGAATCTCCCCAAACCCGCCCACATTGGGAGTGTTTTTGGTTGTTGTTCTATGACAATGTGGCAAAAATGGTCTCTCACAGGCATTCGTGCTTTGCCAAGGTAAGACTACCTATGTTTGGATCTCTTCATACCCGCCTTCCTGAGTGGGACCCGCATCGGGTTGTTGTTGTTGTATGGCGAATTTGGGAAATCCTTATTGATTGCTCGAATGATACTTTACTATTATGCAGGGTATGAGGCCACCCCCACCCGAAATGATGGCAAATTTCACTAGTCTTAGTGCATGCTCGTCCCAAGTACCGAGCCCTTTATCTTCGGCCTTCCCAAGCCCGATCCCATCCTACCAACCTAGCCCGTCCTCCTCCGCTCCACAAAGCCCCACCCGCAATGAGATCAACCCTCAAACCCATCCATTTTCCTTTCTTTGCAACTCGATCCCTTCAAATCTCCCTCCCCTTCGAATCTCCAACAGTGCCCCCGTAACTCCCCTCTTATCATCCCCAACATCTAAAACCGCTCCGAAACAAATCTTCAACTTTGAGGCCATAGCTAAGGAGTCGATGGCCTCGTTCAACAACTACCCAATGTTTGCCGCCTCCGCCCCCTCTAGCCCCAGCAGGCGGCGAACATTCACCCCTCCTACCATACCCGAATGCAACGAGTCCGATTGCTCCACCATTGACTCGGGTCAATGGATTAGCTTCCAAAGGTTTGCTAGACCGCCCATCCCGACATCCCCCACCTTCAATTTGGTCCGCCCCATGGTCCAACAAATGACACTCAACGACCCCATCGAGGAGAGGCCGAGAGTAGTAGTCCCCGAACCCGAGAACATGAAGGTGACACCTTGGGAAGGCGAGCGAATTCACGACGTCGGTATGGAAGATCTCGAACTCACTCTCGGAAGTGGGGCCGCTCGGTCCTAAGATCAAACTCATTTCATGATTCATCCGAAACTCACTCCATATTCAAATTTATCATTGCGAACTTCCTCGCATCATCGGTGCAAGGAAAGATTGGTTGGCTCCCGGCCTCGCCCCGGAATCGGATTTCGAGTCTAGATCATTCGAGCAAGGCGTATATTTTTTCTTTATCATGGTTGCTTAATTTCTGTGTTCGTTGATGGTTTACCTAGTGTTGCCATTGCTTGGGGGTTTTTTCACAAGCATGAAATGAAAATGTAGATAAGATGTGGTGTAGTTCTCATTAAGATCAAGGAAGGAGGAGTCATATTCTCCTATTGTAGTTTATTGCCTAGGTTTAATTATTCTGAAAAATATTGATGGACTCTTGATTGAAGGATTCTGCATTATTCATTGCTTCTGAGATGCAATTTTTTTTTCTTCTCCTCATTATTATATCATTGTTATGGGAATTAGTTGATCATTTATGGTGTTGTTCAATACTAGATGGTATTTATTGAGCATTTCAAGCAGGTGATGCTACTTTGATAATTTGGAAGGCTGAAAAATGGATTACTCCCTCCATTCCATAGTAATTGTCATTCCGTTGATTGTCACGGTCTTCAATGTCATTTTTTTTACAACTCACCGCAACTTACCGCAAATTCATTGCATAAAAGAACATGCATAAAAGACCAGGGCCATTGAGAGAGAGTTTTTTTTTTTTTTTTTTTTTGTTGCAACTTTTAGATTGTAACGAGGAGAGAAAAAAAAAATGCTTCTCTAGACTTCATCTGTTTCTTTGCAGGGTCGTAGGTAACAAATAATTTTAGAATTTTAAATTTTTTTAATTTAGAATTTGGGTTGATCGGAATTTGTCTATTTGATTTTTTTTTAATTTAGGGGTAAGACTACTATATAACTGCACTTGAATCTCGTAGTTTGTAATTTGGTTTTTGAACACTTCAACTGAAATTGTGCCCCGAATTGTTACTAAAAAACTTGGAGTCTTGGACAACTTAGACTCAAATTCTCAAAGTTGAACCACATCCAAATTTAAACCTGGACATGGTCGGGTATCCAAATTTGAAACTCTGCACGAAAAAAGCCCGGCTATTTTCATAATTTTCATATCGGACAAATTCAAATCATTTTGTTAGACAGATTTTTGACAGCCTTACAAGTGATGAAGTGTGTACATGCATCACCTTGTACAGATAAAGGCAGGTGGGTGTCAGTCTCACTATGATTGAGTAGTTAACATAACATAACAGTAATTTTGCATAACATCAATTTTGTCATGTTTCCTCTTGTTATCATGCATTGATGCTAACTGCTCCAACAACCATCACCATGCCTTATTAGGCTTTTCCTGGTTACCTGGATCAGGCTCACTTGACCCCACCGGCATGGGCCCAGCCCGACCCGGCCGGCACTATGTTTGGATGGCGAGCAGACTGGACCGCAGTGGTTGCAAGCCTTTAATCGGGCATCAATGGCGGGTCTGTACCTTCAAGTTAGAAGTGACCAATATATTATTACACTCATTTCGTAAATTACAAAATGTATAATTTTTAGGATTTTTGGATGGTAATATACCGACCTTTGAGGGTATTAGATTGTAATATACCGACCTTTATTATTAGATAATAATATCCATGACATTTGTACCTAGGTGAGATTATTATACCTGCAGTAACTTAAGGGGCGCCGAAACAGTCTCCGCGTCGACGTCGCTCTGGTAGAGGGAAAAAACATGCCCCGACCCAATAACCACGTTAATATCTTCATTTTACTCACTTACCCATCCTACAAGAAATTGGTTGGTTGTGTGCCATGTCATCATAGAGACCAGTTCAGCACCCCCTTCGTCACTATGCTGGGGCCGTTTTTTAATGTGGGTTAGTAAGAAAAACGGAGGTATTAATGGGGTTACTGGGCAGGGGCTAGTTTTTTTCCCTCCCTCTGCAACGCCAGCATGAAGACAAGTTCTCCACCCTCTTAGTCACTGTTGGTATAATAATCTCACCAAAGCATAAATGTCAGGGATATTATTGTTCAATAGTAAAAGTCAGTATATTACAATCCAATACCCCTAAAGGTTAGTCTATTGTCATCCAATATCCCTAATTTTTAAGTCAAAGGGCGGGCAGTTCGGTGCAAGAAGCATGCCCGTAAGAGGCGGTCCGGGGAAGGGTCTCACCACAAAGGTGTAATGTAGGTAAATTTTACTTTGCATTTCTGCAAGATGTTACTTCCGGAACTCGAAATCGTAACCTACCAATTACAAGGCGGCCACTCAACCGTCGCGTCAGAGCTCTCTTTCCTCAGACCCATTCTTGGGGAGACGCTTTGTGCACCAGGCTGCCATACCACGTCAAACCCGTGAAGAGCTCTGCCACTACCAAGCATGGCGGTTATGGGCCCACTTCAAGCCATATGGGTCCCTTAGCGAGCTAGCATATCCCCTTTGACCTCTTGAGTAATCGGGCTAGGTTATACCAAAATCGGTCTCTCCATGAACGGTCAATGCCTATATAATGGTTTCGATCGTAAAATCGATATCTTTACCAATGATAATGTCCGTTAAAAAATCTACATCTTAATCTTCCTATACATGGAGATATTACATTACAATATGTTCACTTCACACTAGGGCCATAGGAGAATTTTCTTTCCCCTTTCCTTCTCTCAAGGTTACCCTTACATCACCTATAACCGCGATTTATGAGCGTTATATGGACAATTACTTACCAATTTGTAAAAGACAAACAAAAATATATTGGGAATTTACACTGGAAGTTGTTCTATTGTAATAATCTAGTCGAGGTTAAGTTCTATCAAGTTGTCAAGTTCGTCTCTCTATATGCAACAATGCCATGTAGGGATATTAGTTCATTAAATCGATCTATTCTATATGACCAGTAATGCTTGAAAAAGTAAGGTTATCTACATTTGAATGTCACATGCATAAGTAGGGTTTCACGGTGAGAGTTGTGGTCGACAAAATCGAGCTATTTGTTCCCTATTGCTTTTGTCTCTTCAGAATCTAGCTCTATGAAGTATCTATTGGGTTGTACCCAACTCAGAGACAAAGCCAGAGTTTATATTTAATAGAATCCATAGGTTAGATTTAGTAGTTTCCGCAGATAATAATCTTAAAAAATTAGTCTACTTCACATATTTTATAACATCATATCCTTTTTCAAAGTAAATTAGGCGAGAGAAGTTGACGAGCACCATAGGTCAATTTGGTCCACGTGAGGCTACCCAAAATCTGGGTTCGAGTCATTTTGGTTCGGATGAATGGGGCAAACAAATAGTTGATCTCTTATGCCATTTTTTTGGGTATTTCTGGATTGGACAATTCGAACAAGCCTCAATTTGGGTCAATATCTAGTTCGATCAATAGGAAAATGAAAAACGTTGTGGCCAGATTTTCATTCAAATCAGTCGAAAATTGAAATTCGAACGACAAAATCTATGTCCAAACTCCAAAGTTGATTTTTTTCGAGTTGAACTTAACCGGGTATTCGGTTTAGACAAGTTTTTGCTTCGTCTTTTCAATGACCCAACCCGACCCAACTTGGCCCAAGAGAGGCCCGAACCCGAAGAAAGTCGACTCTAACCCGATCCAAATTGCAACATGAAAGTGACCCAATTAAGATTCACAACCGCATGACTCCAAATCGAACTAAAATCCAATATGAAAGAACCTCACTCGTACGAACCTTACATCAGTCCAAACTTGAAAATCACTTGAACTCATCCCGACCCGTAATTGGCCAACCTGATGTCATCCCCAACGGAATGTGAAATCGGATTCACCCGCTTGTCAGGTCTAAAAGAACCCGTGAATATTTTGTGACATGACTGTAGTGAAACACAATTGGATTGTGTGAAGATTTGAAATTTTTACATTGACACTGTTTTGAATCTTTTGATGGATATTTTGAGAATTTTTCAAACCACACAAAATATTTTTATCTTTGCAAGTACTGCAAAAGCGAAGGTTGCGGAGGGGTGTAGTGTGCAGTGGACCCTTCATGTCAGCTTAATTACATGCTTTTACTCTTTTGCAACTACTTTTGAGTATTTTATTATTAAAGATAAGTTTAAGGCTCTCAAATTTATGGGTACTTTCAGTTTATCAAAATTTATAAATTTTTGTATAAATTTACTAAAATTTATTAAAAATTACCAATGTTTAAAAAAATAAATAATTTTGATATATTAACGTAAATTTGTCAAAAGATACTAAAAATTACCAAAATGTAACTTTTACCCCCACAACTTTTACCCATGAATTTGACAAACCCTTAGTCCGATTCGGAAAAAAATTGGATACAACTGTCAATTTTTTGTCTGAATTTTTTTTACTTCGATCTATTTGACTGAACTCTGAACACAATATTTCCAACTTTCTGTTGACCGGATCCGCTATTCGCCCAAATTTACGCTTTTTTGAGTTGTCCAAAGGAACCGGGTTTTAGACATCAACTTTTCACTCAACGTCCAATTCATTCGTACCAAAATGACTCGTGCCCGACAAAACAACTTAATTAAAAAGGTGGTAGCCAGGTAGCCAAGTTTCAACCACCCGATTTTCTATATTTTTTATAATCAAAGTTTAAATTTTGATGGAAGCACAATAATTCTCTTGACAAAAGTTGTAGATTTGATGGATCATGCTTGCCATGAATAATTTAATTATTAATCATCTTGAATCAAAACAATATCATTTTGCTTTACTTTAAACGTAATGCAGAAAAATTTAAAAATTCTTCCTATCTTTCACATAAGTATAAAATATTAATTATTCATAAAACAATTGTGGTGTTTCAACATATGGTGCACATGCACCACCAAAGGATTTTTTTATAAAAAAAAATAATTTCTTTTTTTTTTTATATAAAAAGGCATTTTCTTGCTCTCTTTGCAACGTTCTACACGTAATAAAAGCCCTAATTGCAAGTCACAAGTATTCTTAATCAACAATCATCCTAAGAAGCAATTAATCTTTGTCATAATTTGGTCACTTAAGTAAAGAATAACCTAAGTTCACAATTTGAGACTACATAAAAAGTCATCATATATACATACTAAGGGTATTTAAGGGCATTCTTTGTACTGGATCATTACGGTCCCTGAATTGTTTTAACCTTAATTCAATCTTATTTGTTTTAAGTCGTTGGTCAGACGATAACAAAATGCAAGGATTGTTTCGGGCCGTAAGATCTTGCCAGGAGATGGCGAAGGTGGCAGTGCTCCGACACTCATTAGGGAAAGATCCAGTTGAAATGAAGAAGTTGTTTGCGCGCCTTGGGTGTGTCACCTCGATGCACCACCACAAAGGAATCGAGAACATCACTGTGGCGGATCTATTGAGGACGAAGGAAGGAGAGCATGTCGGCCCGTGGTTATGGTGTCGGTCTGATGATGTTGTCCAAGATGCTGCAAAGAAAGTATGTATGTTTGCTCTGTCGTTTTAAATTTTCTCAAATCAGATAGTAAGTCTAACGAAATTAGCATGTTTATGTTTTATACCAAATGATTCTAACCTCTACCCGACTAAGATCTTGTTGCATCTGACATGAGCGTATTTATGTTTTGAACCGATTCTAATCCATAACTGACCAAGATCTTGTTGTATATGAAACTGATACATTCAGGTTTTGAACCAAATGACCTTAATCTCTAGCTAACTAAGATCCTATTGTATACAAGACTAACTTATCTTCGTTTTGAAATGACGAAATCTAATTCATAGCAGTCTAAGATCCTATTGTAAATGAAATTGACATATCTATGTTTTGAACCAAATGATTCTAATTCATAGCTAACTAAGATCCTATTATATTATATCCAATTATCTTGGTAATTGATGTAAAACTACATAAACCTAATTCAAAATCAAACTAGGGCAAACTCAAACCCAACTAAATCCACCCGAATTTCCTCACAAAAGTTCCTCTGTTTCAATTCTACAGAAATTATATTGGATTAACCGTTAATTTATTAGAGATCAATAAAAAGGACAACCATGTGCATAAGTTATGCTCCCACCGAATGGAGTTTGTGTAAAGAGAATGTACGTAACTCAACCCTAAATTATCAAAAATCAATACAACAATTAATATTGTTAAGTCCTACTTTTGAGTGGTTTGGAGAAATTCAGATTACCGTTATAAATATTATTAAAATCTATATACATGTAAATAAAAAAATGACTTTGTTTGAACTCAACCTAAATGAACTGCTAACAATCTAGACAGGAACTTCTCAAAACTAATCATATCAAACTTAAGCTAGTCATAACTCACTTATGGACACATTATACAACACTTAACAAAGTATATACTTTATGTGTTTCATATAATTTATTATTTAATCAAATTTTATAGTCTTCAATGTTACTTTTTGATTAATAATTTTTCATATAATAATTTATTAAAACTTTCAATTTTATATTTTTAAGATAATATTCTTCATTATACATCCAATGGTGGTAAACTGATAATCTTATATAACAAATCATGTATATGTTAAGAATTTAGCGGTGAAAGTTTTTAAATTTGAATTTGCATGATTTCGAATGTGACATATAATATGAATTGGAAAGCATATAATTCTATTGTTACCCAGTTCAACATTATTCATCCTTATTTTATGAAACCTCACATCAGACAATAATTTAATAAACAGAAATAGTAATTCTTATATCCAACTTTAAACTTAGGACAAAATAAATTTCCAATTTGTGGAATCAAACAAATCATATGGACAATGAGACAGGCCAAAAATATGCCCCCCAATTATTAAAAAAATGTAGGCAGCTTTTTTCTGAAGCATACATATTATGTTATATACTGAAATTAACAGTGACAAATAATGATAATAATAATAATAGTATTTACTCTCAGATGGCAGAGAATAATGTGGGTTCTTTAGTGGTTCTCAAGCCTGGGGACAAACACCTTATTGCTGGAATTTTCACAGAGAGAGGTACCCATCAAAACCCTAGAATTTTACTCATTCATTAATCTTTTTTTCTTTAATTTTTCACAATTTCTAAAATTGTTTACACTACCTCTGTACCAAAATGTTTGTCACTTGATTGAATTTTGACCATTAATTACTCATAAATTATAATGACTTAAAATATAAAATTATCATCACTAGAAAGATAATTTATTCAAAATTACAATGGCAATAGTTTCATATTGTAATTCATTATAATTTGTGAGTAATCATCGATTAAAATTTGGTCAAATGACAGATATTTTGAGACGTCGAAGGTAGTACTATACTTTCATTATCTTTGTTACCTTTTGATGGCTCATTATCTTTGTTTAATTACTATATTTTCAAACACTCCATTTTATAATGTTCATTATTGTGATTTTTTTTATGGTTTTCAATACATCTGATCTTTTCTTCGGTTGATAAATGGGGTTATAGTTAAAAAGTTTATTACTCTTTAGTGTTGGGCTTAAGATTTTGATTAAAATGAGATGTTTTTTTTACAGCTTGGTGTTGCCATCAATCAAAGTAGTTTGACCATGAATTTATTTTTGATTAAAATTTGGTAAAAGCAAGTAGGCTTGCTGCTGATGTGACATATCTGATGTATTTAATATAAGTAGTCGATGAACTTCAATGTAGATTAACCCAAAACAATGAGGTGGTTAACCTAGACATAACTTGGTTAACATGAACTTATTATGGGTTAACTGTCTATTGTAGGTTAACCCAGACTAATGGGGTGATTAATCCAAAATACAGTAGGTTAACATGAACTTATTCTGGGTTAACCGTCCATGATGTCCATGTTGAGTGTTTTATGTTAGCATCATTACCCATATGACCTATCTTCATAACCCTAAAACATAACTTATGTAGTTTTTACTTTATTGATTACCAATTTCAGTATACAAACCTTATGTTGGAACTATGCGTTAGGAGTACGTGAAGTTCATTGTAGTTAACCCAGATCAATGATGTGATTTATAACCCAAAATACAACAGGTTAACAAGTTGAATGAATAGGGTAACTGCAAATGTAATTTTAATTGTTAAATATTCATTTGCCATCATTACACCTATGCATATAGGTTGGGCTCTACTAAATAACACCTAACTGCAAATGTTTTTCTGGTCAAAGCTGAGTTTGATTGATGGCAACACTAAGCTGTAAATAAAGGCATTCATTGTAAATAAATCTTAAGCCCAACACCACAGTGTAATAAACTCATAGTTAAATTGGTAAGGTGTGAATTGGTTAAAGGTGGTTAACTTTGATAAAGTGTGGATATGATGAATAAAGGTGAAAAATTATTTATAATTTTTAATAAGATATTGTGAGTAAGGCAAGTCATGTCAGTCACATCACTTATTAAATATGTTAATTTTTAATATATATGTGTGTGTGAGGTGGATGAAGGTGAGAATATGTAATTGGTTAAAGTTGGTAAATGTGGTTAGTACAGTTAAAATTAACCAACCACAAAAAAGAACGAGTACTAAGAAATTAATTGAATATCCTTAAAATAAATCAATATTTGGGATATTAATTACAATCCCAATGACATATTAATTACTATTTTCTTTCATTGCTAAAATATCTTGAAATGTGATAAATGAATATATTCCTATATTAATTATGATAATGTTTCTTGATTGATTTAGATTATATGAAGAAAATAGCAGCTGATGGAAGACCAGCTAAGTTTACAAGAATTTCTGACATTATGATTGATGAGGTAATTTATTACAATTCACATCATAAAAGTATTAATTGATGCTTTTTATGACCTCACATATATATATATATATATATATATATATATATATATATATATATATATATATATAGCACGTCAAATATTTTCATACTCAAATATATAATAGACCCTCTTAAATATATACACATAGTTTAAAGAAAATAGGTTATGTTATGAATATTGTAGACCATACACACACACTACAACCAATTTTATTGTAACAATTCACATGCAAACGTGACTTTCAAAGTCTACATAACATAACAACATACAATGAATATAAGCAAATAATTATTCAAAGAAATATACTTTTTTCACTGATATGTCCGTTATATGTGTATATATCACCGTATCAAGGAGGTGATAACCAAGTCGGTTAACATCTTATCTTCTAAGCTTTATTTTAATTTGCACGTCTCTTAGTGAACATAAAAAGAAAATAAATTCTTATTTGAAAATTGCAGAGTTAATGAGTCAGACACGCTTATCTACTTTAAAAAGTCAATTTATCATTTCTAAATGCTCAGTAGATTAATACCACATCCATTTTCTTAATTGACTTTTTCATTATTTCATATTATCTATCATTTTATTTGTTACAATGGCTTTGCACAGAACAAGCTCATAACGGTGTCTTCTAATACAAATCTTCTTCAAGCAATGCAGCTAATGACAGGTTAGTATCGTGTTTGATTATTGACCTTTTCATTTAAAATGTCCTTTTCGAAGATTTTTACTGTGTTAACCTATCAAAACAATCAATTTAGTGTTTGGTAAATAAAATTTTACAATCTTTGTTTTAACCCAAAAAGTCACTTTTTCACCCGACTAAAACGAATAGCCTTTTACATCACTTTCTACAGTCACAAATACAAATAACTAGTTCAAACAGCTAATAACTAGCAACTATCTAGTAGCTGAAAAGTGAGAGTCTATAGATGAGAGGGAGTTCAAGGATATTTTGTATGTTGATAGGATGGGGCGATTTCTTATAAGAAAAAATCGTTAACATCCTTCTCACTTACTTTTTTTTTTTAAAAAAAAAGCTAATAATTAGCAACTATTTATCAAACATATACCACTATTGTATGAAACATTAATCCCAATTAACAATGAGGTTTAATTCTTTTGGAATTTTGGCAGAAAATCACATTAGACATGTCCCGGTGATTGATGGGAAGATAGTGGGGATGATTTCCATTGTAGATGTCGTGAGAGCTCTGGTTGATCAACAAGGCCAGGACGTAAAGCGGCTCAATGAGTTCATTAGAGGAGATTATTATTAGGATTTAGACAAAAATTCAAAGCACTAATTGTCAAAATATATAATGTTGTATGCTATAAACTTCCATTATTTGTTATTGAATTTAAACAAAAAGAGATAAAGGATTATCTATTTTGTATTTCGGTCGTGTTCAACAATAATGTTTAGTCTTCCAATTATCCTATCACACCCATAGACCATAGTATAAACTCGTATTTCAATATCATAATAAATTGTGTACAAGTTAAATATAAAAAAACAATTCATTTGGGTTATCAAATTTTGGCTCTTTTTTTACTTACTCCTAGATTTCTTCATAGACGTCCGTGCCTAAAGGAAAGATTGCCTACATCATCACCTTAGAGCTTAGACACCATATTAATAGGACTATTCTAGGATTTGTATTTGCCTCTAGGCTCTAGCTACATGAACATCAATTCATGGGGGAAAAGACTGCTTACATCTAAATCCACCAGATCCCGATCAAATATGTTTCCTCTAAAAATTTGTTGTTGTTGTTGTATTCTGGGATTTGTATTTGTTTGTATGCTCTCAATTTAAAAGTAGGTTATACCCGATCAAATATGTTTCCTCTAAAAACATGTTCGGATATTTTCAAACCCGACCATACCCGTTTTTTTAAACCTGACCCATACCCTTTTCAATCCCATTTCCAAATTTGATGCCCATACCTTTTTTTTTTTTTTTTCAGACGTGGCTATACCCTGTTTAATTCCATTTATAAATCTTAATATTTAGATATTAAAGTCATGTTCTTTGGTATTGTAAATTAACCATAACCAACTTTATTCATTCTTACCTAGTTCTACTTTTGTTACCTAAATATGTTTAAATATACTTAAACTTTTGTACATCTAAGAAAACTTGTCACCTACTTTTACCTAAACTTACCTAGTCCTAGCAAAAATTAGTCTGATCCGATAACCCAAATTGTCCAACCCGAAAAAACCGGGTAAGGTCATAAAATTTTCATCCGAATTTTAACATTGACTGATTTGACTAAAAATTCAAACACATTGTTTTTCAAATTTCTTCTCTTCAAACCCTAACCCGAATTTATGCTTGTCCGATTTATCTAACCCAAGTCCAACCTGAAAAATACGCGAAAAAGTTGGGTATCGAACTTTAAGTTTCCGCCTGATATTCAATTTGTCCAAACTGAAATTTTTACCAGCTCTAAACCTACCCCAAACGTACTCAAACCTATCCAATCTTATTTTAACCCATTTCTACATACTCTACCGAAAGATTAGAGTCTAAATAGGACAAATTTAACATATAACCATTCCTAGGCCCCATGAACTTAGTTTGTCATAAATGGTGCTTGGCCTTGCTAAACAGATCATGTTATTGTTCATGCACTTCACACATCTTCCATAAGGAAAAATAAGCACATAGCTGTCTGAAATTATTATCAATCATGATCATGATTTGCAAATTTTATTATTTATTATTGGACGATAATATATTGAACTATATGGGTATTTGACAATAATGCACTGAACTTTTCTTTTAGATTCTAATACACTGAACTTTAAGGGTATTGGACAATAATACACCCGGAACAATTTCGGTGATGGTTGACACGGTGGCAATCCTACTTCGATGTGTCATTTTTCTTTTCTTTTTTCTAGAAAAAATATATTAGTTATCCTATTTATATGTACGTCATTTTCTCAGCCGGCCACGAGGACCGCCGCCAGCTGAACCATCACTAGAATAGTTCCAGGTGCATTATTACTCAATACCCTCAAAGTGTAGTGTATTAGTGTCAAAAAAAAAGTTCAGTGCATTATTGTCTAATACTCCTAAAATTCAGTGTATTATCATTTAAAAATCCTTTATTTATTTGTCTATGATTCTCATTATTATTTGGGTATTTGGTTGGGGATATAGTGGTCCTCATGGAGAGGGTACCCCTTTGAGGTATTGTCACTTTCTTGTCTAAAAAGTCAAATAAAACCCCAAAAGAGGAAGAAAACTTGCACTTTTCTGAAACATGCAAAGTACCAGTCTTATTCACCCTTGTCTAGTGGCACATGCTGCAATCAAAACTTTGTATAGTACCCTCTTACAAGTCACAACTAACTAGGAATGACCCCCAATAAAAACAAAGCAAAACAAAACAAAAACAAAAACAAAAAAGTTAAAATATCGAATCCGAATTAGACATTGAAAACAGGTGATCGGTCCGGGTCCGGGTGGGTTGAAGATCGACTCGGATTGGCGCAACATCCAATTTCGGTTCAATCTCGGGCTGGTTTTGGTGGGTTTTATTCGCGTTGATGCGGGTGAAGTTCTTTCATATTGGGTTCTGGTTTGATTCAGGGTCATTTGGATGTGGATCTTAATCGGGCTGCTTTTCAGGTTATGGTACGGAACAGGTTTTCTTCGGGTTCGGGTCAAGATCGGATCAACCATGCGGGTGTCGATTCTGGTTTGGGTTAAGTTCAGGTCACGAGTCAGTTTTGCCTGGTCTAACCAAAATACTAATGAATCGATGTAGTTTTTGTTTAAAAAGTGATTTGGTTAACCGAACTAATATCGCCAAGTCTCTTTCCCCATTTCTCGTGCCTTCAAACCAACCCATATCAACTACAAAGCTATGCCTTGCATTGACATGACTACATGAGATACAAATTGGGGAGTTCAACCTTTAAAAGGCTGCTGTATTGCCCACAAATCGTCCAAATACTTATCCCCTTTTGGAGGTTGCTAGACCCTATAAAATTTCAACGGGCAGGTCGATTTCGAGTTCGATATGGGTCAATTTCAGTTCCAGGTTCAATACGGGTCGATTTCGGGCTTAGTTTGGTTTTTGATTTGGGAATTCCAGGTCTAGCACTGAACTTTCGGGCGGGTTACCATGTCGGGTTGATAGTAGTTACCCATGAAAAAAGGGTGTGCTTTGCCCTTAATAGGTTAACCCTAAAATAAGGGTACATTGTGCCCTTAATCTAGAACCTGGCTGAGGATATAAATTCCTAAGGCCCATGGATGTTAAATGGCTTCATCTAATTGTGTGTGTACACCTCCATTCTATATCCAAACAAACTGTACTGTATAAATTAAAAATATTAGCACCGGCAAAACTTTGGGTCCGAGTTCAGGTTGGACAAACTCGGACAATGTCAAAACTCGGAAGAGAAGTTCATGTTTGGACCTGATTTTATTGGGCTGGACTATTCAGACAAAGTTAAAATCAGGTTCGGACAATAGAAAAAAAAGAGAAATTTTATGTCCGAATATCCAGTCAATATCAAAATTAAGATAAAAATCTATATCCAAACCCAGTCTTTTCCAGGTCGGACAATTCGAGTATTTTGAATCGGACTAAATTTTGCCAGCTCTAAAAAATATGAAGGAAAACCATGATATTGAACTAGAATCACAGAAAAGGCCATCCCTAGCAATAGGGTTTCTAACCCTTGAGTTTTCCACCCTTTGTCTACAAATAAGCAAAAACCATAATATTGAACTAGAATCACAGAAATAAACCCTAGAAATAGGGTTTTTAGCCCCTGAGTTCTTCACCCTTTGTCTACAAGTTCATACCCAAATAAATCCCCATCCACCAAGTAAAAAGGCATTAGAAGTCACAAGGGGAGGCACAATCAATTCAACAAAGGCATCACATTCCCCCACAATTTCAAGATCCAACACCCGAGAGCGAGAAGAAAAGTTTGCATCATAAACTAGTTCATTCTTCCATCGGGGCGGCACCCTCGTCACCGGCAGCCGGAGCTGGAGCCACCTCCTCGGGGGCGGCGCTTGGCGGCGGCTGTTCTTCGGGGGCGGGCCCCACTTCCTCGGCCATCTCGAACGAGTTGATCAGTTCTTGTACTGTCTGTTGGTCCAGTGTGTGGAACGGCTCGCCGATTCCTAGCACGGCCACGGTGCATGTCGAGCTCTTGAGCTTCTCCCCCTGCAAAAGGATGGTATTCAGATCCGAATTCGAAGAAAATCTAAACCTGATACGATGGTAGAAAATCTAATACCCATCCGACAAAAACAATTCGACCGGAGTCCAATAAAAAAATCCGACTCCAAGTATGATTAAAGTGGATTTAAAGGTGGCCACTTCTAACCCGACTAAATTCAAGCTATAACTATAAATCCAATACGAGACTAAAGTAAAATGTTTCATTAAACCTCCTCTGATTTTTCCATGAAGTAGCAGGTAGCGAACGATTTCTAAATGTTGGGCCAATTGGAATTACCCTCTCTAAATTGCAAAATTAAAAGGTAAGACCGTTACATCCGACCCCTCCATACCTTACTTGGGCAGGATTTCAAAGTATTGGATATCCTATATCCTATAACTATAAAAATAAAACAAATTGGAAAATCTTCTCAAAAATATAAAACGTTTGTGTGACTTTCTTTTTTAGGGTTATTGTTAGCGATTGATTTTTAGTTTTCTGCAGTTATGGTTTTGGCAAAATAAGGCAAAAAGAGGGATGGGGGGGGGGGGGGAGTGGACAAAAAATCCAAATCGGGTCAGAGTCGGAGATCCATAAATCCGATCCAACTCTGACCTGCTACCATCCTTACCTGCAAGGTTTCCTTGATGGCAAAGAGTGCATGCTTGATCAGCTCTTCCCGGGACGCACCGTTGAAGGTCTCGAACTTCCGCTCCATGTAGGTCTTTGCGGCCTGGGAGCGGGACCCGATGGCAAAAGCCTGGTACTCAAAGTAGTTGCCGCTTGGGCAGTTGTAGTAGAGGTGGGCCCCGGATTCGTCCAGGCCACCGACCAAGAGGCCAACACCGTATGGGCGCTTCCAGGAACGCTGTGTGCAGACCTGCCAGCAAGAAGGTTGTTATCAACATGAACTCAGCAAACTGGAAAACAAAAAAAAAAAAAAAGAAAAACTAAACATGATTGATGAACTTTTTTTTCCGGGTATTTGAAATTTGAATGGAAACTACTCCTGGTGTGGGTTTAGCAATCCAGATGTAGGCAATCCTGCTTCGGCGAACATAATGATTCACAAAGAGGTTGATCCCACAAGACCCACAATTCTTTTATTTTGGGTGATATTCTCCAAAATCCCAAAAGAAAGACAAAAAGGCGTGACGGTCAATAAGGTCCACCCCAAACTGTTAATCCTTCAGCAAGCCATGCAAAACTAAATCAAATATCAAAACGCATTTCTATAGCAAAATATAACTTCCAGCAAGTCTTACACGTGTAAGACAAACATATAGAAAAAATCTTGCTCGCATATTACAACCAGAATTTACTGTAAGACAAATTGTGTTTCATGTAGAGATTGAGTAGAAAGCAGTGACCATCTCAGTTTTACATTCACTGGAAAACTCTTGCTCAGCATGCTATACATGGATGGAGCACCAACAGCAAGAAAAATAGCAGCAGGATTGGTTATGTGCAGCAGACAGAAAATCTATATCCTTTAAGATGTCATGTAACCTGAAAATTGAAATGTATGTACCTGACAAAGTTAAATTCATGTTCAACGATCGAAGAAAAATGAGAGTGCCTCAGAAGAGCCCCCAAAAAAAAAAAAAAAAACACACACACACACACACAGTCTCTCTCTCTCTATCTCTCTCTATCTCTAGCAGAATGATTGTTTTAGCCTCCCACAGGATTCAGGATAAGCAGGCTGCTTAGAGAGCTCAACTAGAAGAGTGTCCTGTAGGATTATCAATCCTTCTATTCTAAGTATACATATTACATACTGCCGAGTCTATCATTGCTGTTTTTAGACTATTGTTTTGTACATCTATAGGCTGATATAGCATATGAATCCAGCAAAAGTACCTCATTGCACGATGATCATCACCATCCCTCACGTCCTCACCTGGGTGGGGTTTCGGTGTATTGGTTTTGGTTTTGGTTTTGGTTTTGGCTATTACATGATGATCAGAAAGCCTCTAATCCAAGAAGGCGTGTAAACAGCCTCGGGCATTGTAAATCCACAGTAAGCGTAAATAAGTTTGGGTAAGTAAAAGGGAGTTGGATAAGTTTGGATAACCATGGGAAGGCTGGCTGGGTAGCTGTGGAAAATTTGGGTAAATATGGAAAGGTTTAGAAAGTTTGGGTAAATACGAAAAGGTTAGAGCTGTTCAGATAGAAACAAGTTCAGGATAACTACATAAATCCCCCCAAAATCTCTCCCTGTATCACTCCCCAGGTGGAGGGAGTTACAGTCCTGTCTCATGTCTCAGGCTGAACCTCTACTGATTTGTCCACAAAGATGTTATATACCACTACTTTTTTAAATCTGTTTTCTAGCTGAGGACTTGGATTTCATTGAAAGCTTCAGAGAGTAGGAAGGAATTCGCTTGTAGGGTACATAAACAGTGGCGGATCCAGACATTCATTTTAGGGGTGTCCAACATATTTGTTATAATATAAGCGCTTTTAAAAAAAAATTTAAATAAATAAAAATTAAATAATATATTCACAAGCTTAACAAAATTTCACATCATCATATAAATATGTCAACCAAATAAGTAGAAATTTCACATTAACTAGATATTTATATTTTAAACTTAAACTAATACTCAATTACCTAATTCATTAACTTATACTTTTTGTTTATAAAAAATAATTTGGGGACCATGATAACCATCTTGACTCAAGATGGTTCTTAACCATCTTGAGTTATTCATATTTCACATTTTTGTAACTTTTATTAATATTTTTTTAAATACCTATATATATTTATCAATTATAATAATATAATACTTATTAGGTAGATGAAAAAATATAATAATAGCCTACTTTTATCAATCATAGTAGAAAATCTACATTTTATACATAGTTTTATATTTATAAAATAAATATAAATAAATAATTATTTTTAAATTGTTTATAAGTTGTAGTAACATTGAAAATGATGAAACATACCTTTAGAATGATTTAAATACACTTACATTTCATTCTATTAGTGATTTAGAAGAAATGCAAGATGGTTAAGGATCATCTTGTGTCAAGATGTTTATCATTGTCGTTTGATAAATTAACGATCCAAATTTAAAAAAATGGACCTAATTAGTCAACTTGGACAAGTTATTTCGGACAAATAGAGTATTATTTTAAGATTTTTGGGTTGTTGCTAAATTGGACACCTCTATTATATTTTTTGGGACTTTTTTAGCGGTGTCCACTTACTCTAATAAAAAAATTTCTTCCAAATAATATTAAAGAATCACAAACTTTTTTTGGACAGGGGTGTCCGTGGACACCCCTAAGCTATGTGCAAGTCCGCCCCTATACATAACAAGTGACACGTACACAAAAACACCTCAGCAGGAAGTTCAGGTAGATTCACACCATCATCCTACTTGTCAATCAATTTACTGGCAATTTCAAAACGTTAACTCACAAGAGGTTTCAGCCAAATGAATAAGTAATGTTAATAACCCCTTTTCCTTTTTATTTTTCTTTAGGAGAGGGTGCGATTTAAACATCCAAGACAGTGCCTAATCAGCATCAGTACTCAACCAAATGCTGCCTGGGAAGATAGCCTGATGGGGTGGCCACTCCTAAGAAACAGGACAAACAAAGTGCAGCTCTGCTGTTGGTGAGGGTGCTTGCTGCACTTAAGGAAGAATGAGTTTGATGATGTATTTCGAGAATTTCACGAGCCTTTTTGCAGTAATTTTGAAATAGGAGATATGCACGTGGTCAACTAAATCCAGTTTATCTAAATTGCAAAATTTAGGGGTTAGACTACTACATCCAACCCCTCCAGACCTCGCCATGACGGGATTTCAGAGTATTGGTTTTGGTTTTTTTGAGATGTGAACCTGCCTGTTGGCCATCCTGTATAATTGTTGGATGTTCTCCCTATGCAACTTTTGGCTTTGAATGGCGGGTTATAATTTCTTTGCGGATGGCAAATCAGTGGAAGATTCAAGATAATAACCACGTAACAATTGATTTAAGAAAAAAAGTTTCATATATTTAATTTTTTGGCTGCTGCTTCTGTCATTTGAACCCAGTGAGTTAGGAATGCTCCAATCGGTTGAATCATTTAGACAAAATTGAAACTTCAGCACACAGAATACCAAACATGACGATGTTTCTCTAACTAGCTATCAATCTTAAACTCAAGATTCAAGAATCTTCCCTCTGTTTACAGATCACAACATTCCTGAAAGTGATATAGTGTCCCGCTAATTTGAGAATTTGTTATAAACATCGAATCTCTTGCAATGTTCTCCAAGATTGAGAATTTGATCTAGATCCTCGTGGAAGATTGTTACAGCTATAGGACTACTCCATGAAATGAAGGGCGAGGTGAAGCATAGACCACCACCCCCAACACATTTCAAGAATCGAACTTGTCTTAAACTAAGACATGACATAGGCACCATTGGATCCGATTAAGAAATTCTAATGAGGTCTGCTCTAAATGACACAGCTTGCATACTGATTATGATCAACTGACCGAAAATCCTGTCGGAAAATTATAAACAACAACCACCCCAACGTAGCACACTAACGCGAGGTCAAGGGGAATCCAAAGGTATGCAGCCTTGCACGGGAGTGCATGAAGAAGCTGATACCAGCGAACCAACAAACAAAAAAAAAAAAGGAAAGTTTGGAAACCAAAAACAGAACCTTTTTCAGAAACCCTATCGGAAAAATATGAAGAAAAATAATATGGCAGTTCTTACGCACTCACTCAGCTCTCTATGTCACTATCCTCCCCTAGTTCTCCTTCCCCTTCAATTATATCACCAAGATTAGTTCTTACGCACTCACTCAGCTCTCTATGTCACTGTCCTCCCCTACCACCATGATTAGTTCTTACGCACTCACTCAGCTCTCTATGTCACTGTCCTCCCCTAATTCTCCTTCCCCTTCAATTATATCTCTTTCACTTAAACCTAATTGCCATGGCAAGGTCCTTGGTAACTAGTTTGGCTTTACGGCAAACCCTCCTCTTCCTTCACGATTCATCCTACATACAAAACTACTCCTTTTTATCTGGGGAAAAAAAAAAAAAAAAAAAACTTACTACCTACGCCCACAATCTGAACTTGCACACCACAACAACCATACAGAAAACAAATCCGGGATTCAATGCAAATATTTTCCAATGTGCTTCCCCTAAGTTGGATTACAGGCTGTATAATTGTACAGACATGTATAACTGTACAGGCTTTATGTCCCACTTGGATCATTTCCCTGCAATTTAACCAAAACAACTACTCCAATCATGCCAAAGTTCCCCCAACACCAACAGAGCAAATCTAGTTTTAACAGGAAATCACAATTACTCAATCAATCTATAGAACCTAATAACAATTCCATTTCTTAATGCCCCATTCGGGTCATTTCCCTGTAATCTAACCAAAAACAACTCCAATCACGCCACACTTCCCCATAAACAACAATTCAACCAATTACCAACAGGGAAACTCCAATTCAACAGGTGAAAATGCCAAATACAACAGGAACTCAAAATTACTCAATCCTAAAAGTAATTTCATCTACTAGCATCCCATTTTCCCTAATCCCTACAATACGAACAAAACAAAGACTCCATCCCCGTCCTAATTCCTCAATAAAACAAACCCTCAAAACACATCACAATTCACAACCAAATCAAAACCGCATGAACCCTTACCTGTTCCTTGTCATCAAGCTGCACAACAAGGCGGCCCACAGGAACCACCGACTCAAGGTGATTGTTCACTTACATATATCCTCTACTATAAGCTCCTGGTGCATGTAATATATATTGAACCCAACCACTTAATAGACAGAAGGCCAATTTCAACAGGAAATCATAATCACTCAATTAAATTTACAAAACCTAAAAACAATTTCATTCCTTGATGCCTCATTTAGGACATTTCCCTGCAATCCAACCTAAAAAATGACTCCAATCACACCACACTTCCCCATAAACAACAATTCAACCAATTACCAACAAGGAAAACTCCAATTTCAACAGGTAAAAATGCCGAACACAAAACAAAGACTCCAGCCCTACCTAATTCCTCAACAAAATATCGACCCAGAAGTCCAATTTCAACAGGAAATCACAATCACTCAATCAAATTTATATTCGTTGCTTGACATCCCATTTGGGTCATTTTTCCCCGCAATCTAATCAAAACAAGAACTCCAATCATGCCATAGCTTCCAAACAACAATTCAACCAACCAATCACCAACAAGTAAAATGCAACTTCAACAGTGGGAAAACTCTCAAAACACAGCATGCATTCGCAATCAAATCTAAATCAAATTCAAACTCAACAGGGGGAAAACTCTCGAAACACAACAAGCAGGAATTCCTCATTTACCAACATCCCATTTTCACACTCCATCCCTACCCTAATTCCTCCACAAAACATGAACAAAACAAAACCTCAAAACACATCACGAATTCCACAATCACTTTATCAACACAGAAACCCAATTTCAACAGAAGATCACAATTACTCAATTAAATTTACAAAACCTAAAAACAATTCCATTTCTTAATGCCCCGTTCGGATCATTTCCCCGCAATCTAACCAAAAACAACAACTCCAATCACGCCACATGTCCCCATAAACAACAATTCAACCAATTGCCAACAGGGGAGTTCCAATTTCAACAGGTGCAAATGTCTAACACAACAGAAACTCAACATTACTCGATCCTAAAAGCAATTTCATTTACCAACATCCCATTTTCCCTAATCCCTACTATATAAACAAAACAAATACTCCATCTGCCCTAATTCCTCAACAGAATCAAAACAAAACAAAACTTCAAAACACATCACGAATCCAAAATCAAATCACAAATCCACAATCAAATCAAACAATGCACAATCAAATCACCAAACCCTACCTGCGCCTTGTCCGCAAGCTGCACCACGAGCCTCCCCACAGGCAACGCCGACTCATACGTGAACCCATAATTGATACACTCGGACCTCATATACCTCGACAAAACCCTACCGTCGGCGGTGAGTCCGGCGATGGCGACGCCGATATGATCGTCGACCTTGAAGATCTTGCGCTGGTGGGAGGAGAGCTCCGACTGGGCCTTGTTGACGGAGGCGAGGACGACATGGGTGGCGGATCGGAGGCCGATGGCGGCGGAACCTTGCTTCACAGCTTCCATGGCGTACTCCACCTGGAAGAGTCGACCCGCGGGGCTCCAGGTTGTGACGTCGGTGTCGTACTGGTTCCTGAACATCTTTGGTGATGATGGTGATGTTGATGAGGGTAGGAATGGAAGCTTTTCGAGGAAGGATCAATGGAGGTTTTGAGAGTGAGAGTGTGAGTGAAAATGGGGGGAAGAGGGGGGGAGTCGGGTTGGGTTTTGAGAATGGTTTCTTTTTGTGCAAGGCATTTAGGCTTTAGAGTGGAGCAGTGCTTTTTAATTACTTGCAAAATACTTTAATTTGGCTAATATTTTTATTATTAAAGGAAATTGGATTTTAATGATTTGTATTTTTTTTTATGTTTGAGGGTGGGTCAAATTCATAGTTAAAAAATAATTGATTAAGGGTATGTCAAATTTATGGGTAAATTGAATTTATCATTTTTTGTATTTAAATTTACCACAAAGTATAAAAACTACTAAAATTAAAAAATAAAAAAAATTGACATATTAAGGCTTCGTTCTCTTATACGGTGTGGTCCGGTGTGGTAATGGTGCGGTGCAGTGGAATTTGAAAAGGTGTGAAGTGTGGCGGGTTGTGGTGAGTATAGTGGTAGATGAGGTAGGTGAGGAAATATAATGTAAAAAGTATAGGAGAAAAGTGAGGAGAGAAAAAAATAAGAAAATATTTTGACAATGATTGTGGTAAAGTGTGATGGAGTGTGGTAAAGTGTGGTAGAATATTGAGTAGTGCGGTGTGGTGTGGTACCGCACCGCAAGTTACCGCATAAAAGAATGGGTCTAAGGTAAATTTTACAAAAGTTACCAAAATTTAATTTTTAGCCAATAACTTTTTATCCGTGAATTTGACAATTCTTAAAGTTAAATTTTGGTCATTTCTAGTAAATTCTGATAACTTTTGTCAAATTGACCCTAATTTCAAAATTAAATTTTGTTTTTTTTAACTTGGGGAAAGTTATGGTAAATTTAGATAAAAGAATACCCAATCCAATTTACTCACAAATTTGACACACCCTTATTAATATTAAAAAAAATAAAATTTTATTTTCGTAAAATGCTATCGAATCAAATAACGGTAATTAAGTGGAAATGTAGCTATATAAGTGAAATTTGGGAGGAAGGGGTTGGGTTTTGAGAATGGAGAAGGGTTTCTTTTTGTGCAAGGCATGTATAGTGGAGCATTGCTTTTGCTCAATATAAAATACTTTATTTTAGCTGCATCACTAATTGGAAAATAGGATTTTATAAGGGAGTGTTTGGTAGGAATTCTAGGGAAATTTTTCACGGAAAAAATTTTTCATGGGAAGTTTTCTATGGGAAAGATTTCCTTGAGAAAAATTTCCCTTAGAGCAAATGCAATTGTGTTCCAAATTTTTGAATTGTAAGTGGAGATTCACCCTTCCACATCATCCATCATTCATATTTTTTGGAACTTCATTATAATTTTTGTACAACCATAAAAACTTATTTCTACTTTTTATCTTAAAATATTTATTTAATAAAATCTACTTTATCAAACTTACCCAAAGTATTGATTTTCTACTTTAAAATTTTATATAAATGTCATGTGTCAAAATTTAGTTGGAGAAAGCAATTAAAAAGTAGGAACGTTATTTCGTTCCAACTTCACGTATTCAACCCTTTCATTCTTTGTTGTACAAGAATGCAATATATTTGCACATGTTCCCAAGGTGAGTGATGTATTACGGGATCACAGATGGAATCTTGATCGAGTACACATCAATGACGCGTACAATCAAGCTAAGGATTAAGGGAGCTTCACGTGAATATGGGAAAAGGAGGGGTGGATCACGTGAATAACCAGGATCTATGGAGGTTGTTTTGTTGTGAGGTCTTTTGTGGATGAAAGAAACAAGAAATAATGATTCTTGGAATGGAAGAGAGAGAGTAACGTGAGGGAGGATAGAGTATTCTTGGCGTGAGGCCATTGAGAGAGAGAGAGAGAGAGATATTGAATAGATAGAAAGTAGGGAATTAGTTGGAGGAGAGAGAGAGAGAGAGAGTTTGTTATGGAGAGAGGGGGAGTTTGTTGGAGCTATTTTGTGAGAGAGAGGGAAGGGTGGACGTTTGAGAGAGGGGAGGGAAACGATGGGAGAGAGTTGAGAGTATTGTGAGAGTTGTTTGACTAACCTTATGGTTAACTAACTGAGATAGAAGTAACCGAGATAGTTCAAGGGATCCTATCTTGATACAGAAACACCACGAGAAATAAAACTATAGGGCTAACTTGACCTTTAACCTAGTTACAGAAACACCTTATAGGTTCAGGGTTCAAGCTCTTCCTAAACCACTTGGTTGCCAAACCAAGATACAATAGAAGAGATCAACGAGGTTATCACGAAACACTCCAGGGGTAAGCTAAAAGCTTGATTCTATTAATGGTTATAAACTGAGGTGACTTTGAAAGGCTACAAGCCTAGCTATTTATACTACTACAGTCCTATATGGACTGCGACTCTAGACTTGGCGTGCAAGCCAGTCAAATCCTACTAGGAATCCTCCTACTTGGCGTGCAAGCCAAGGGATCCTAGATTTAGACGCCTATCAATCTCCTCCACCTTGGATTAGGACTCCTTATCCTAAGGGGAGTTAGTTATAACAACCTTATCCTAATAGGATTTGGTTTTCCTAATCCAATATGGATTAGTTACAAAATAAGCCAACCTTATCTAGGATAGTAACAATACTTGGTGCCTAATCCAACCTTCCACATGCCTATTTCACACACACACCTTCTAGAATATTCTATAACACTTTAGAACATTCTACACTCTTCCAGACTCCTACTAGACTCCTATGACTTGATGCTCAAGTTTATATAACTTATTTGGCATCTTACATGACTCAAAATACTATAACGATAATATAAATCACACTAAAAACACTTAAAAGCTGAAAATGTGAAGTATACATCCAAAAGACCAAAACTGTGAAATTCAAAACTGAAATGATCAAAATGTGAAATTCACTCTGAACTTGAAAATGGGCCTTGGACGTGTACTAGGCGTGATATGGGTTTCATCTAGGATGTTTGGACATCCTCTTGGAACAAACTGCACACCATATGAGTTGGCCTGTGGGCCTCCACACTGTAACCTTCTTCTATGTCCCGTTCTACCTCCTTGTAAACAAATTGGATCTCTTGATTTGGGCCTGGTGTGGGCTGATTTCCATCAGTGAGGAGTCTGGCACTGCATGTGGTCTTAGTCTCCCCTAAGGAAAAATTTCATTAGGAAACTTGAGAAAGTAGTGGGCCCACCATGAATTTTTTCTCAAGGTCAACCCACACCCAAACATGGGGAAAATAAGTCAACCCGGGAAAATTGACCATTTTTTCGGGGTTATTGACCAACCAAACGCACCCTAAGAAAAAACTGGATTTTAATAATCCCTCGTTTTAGTTTTTTTTTAGGTTAATACCTGTTTTATTTTGGGATTCTAGTGATCTCAAAAGAAATAACTATGTATTCTGCTGGGACACGATTTAGTCAAACCACAGTGACTCGGTGGAAAGTTGAGGTGTCAAATGAACTTCTGTCCCCACCGAGTCACCGTCGCTTGATTCGGTGGTATCCCACCATAATACACTTTTTTTAACCACCACAATGCTCCCTCTGTTCCATATCAATTGTCATAATTTTGACTTTAACGATTCAATATCATTATTTAATTGATAATTTCTTACATAATATGTTATTAACAATTGCAATATTATACTTTGATGATAGTATTTTCGTTATGAATTTAATGGTGGTAATTTTATATAGCAACTCACTTTATACATTGAGAAACTTATGGTCAATTTTTTTTTAATTTAACTATAAAATTTTCAAAGACAACAATTAATATGGAACAAAGGAGTAAAAAAATAAATAAGGATTATTAACGTACAAAAGCTAAACTTAGATTATTAAAATCCAATTTTCATTACATTAAATACTATCCAATAAACTTATATATATCATTTGCGGCCAAATCGTAGATCTCATCTAGACCCTCAACCATACTATCCTATCCTACGATATAAGTTTAAATGAAAATTCTACCATAGTTGAATTTATTTTCAACTATGGTAGTTGAAAATTTTATATCATTCATTTATTAAAAATAAATTATATTTTTTAAAAAGATTTATATCCTCCTAAACATGGTTAATTATTGTATCGAGTTACTTTGATCAACCTACATTAATTTTGAATTTTTATGGTAAAATTAATGGTTTTTCACTTTTTAGCTACAATAGTTGAAAAAAGTCAATTATAGTAGAATTTCCTTTAAAATATTCAATTTTGTAAAAAATTATAACTTAACATATAGATTTACTTATTGTAATAAGTTCTATGGTAAATATATCTATTAATTTTAATTTTTAATAGCAAAATTAAGGACAATTATACATTTCAACTACCATAGTTGAAAATAAATTCAACTATGGTAGAATCTCCCAAGTTTAAAATGGACTAACAACGCGTGAGCCACATCATTACCCTCCTCCTAACATGTTTAAAACTAACATATTCAAACCCATTGCACAAATAAAAAAAATGGGCGAAAGAAAAAACGAGCAAACACTACTTTATGATTTGTCTCTGCACATTGTTGGTTAATTGGAGCTGAGTCGCCCTCGACGATAATCCTTGCATAGTCTAGTGTCTAGCAAGGTTGTTAAAATCGGGATCGTAACTCGAATTCATGGGGTAGTTAGGATTTGAATTGACCCATGTAGGATTGTGAATCGTGCATAGATATTAGAATCATATCGAATATTTTAGATCATAAAATCGTAGGATCGTAGATCAGGATTAAGATTTTAATAACTATGGCGCCTACCTTCAGTGACAGTAAAAAGGCAAGCCTCAATCTCCTTCCGTGTAGGGGCTAATAAACCGCCGACCCTACTGTGTTCCCATTAGTTTAACATCACATATATCGTTTAATTACAATGTCATATTTAGGGATGCAAGTTTTAATTTCAGATAAGTTTATTCCTATTTGCTTAATTGGCATTTGATGATACATATTGTTAATCACAAGTCTATGAAAAGTAGGAAAACATGCAACACCTTTCATTGACATGTCATTAACGCATGCAATATGTATCATCAAATGGCAATTAAACAAATAGGAAGAAACTTATCTGAAATTAAAACTTGCATAGTCTTGTCTCATTCAGCCCCCTTCAAAACAACCGCAAATTAGTATTTTTCACCTAAGAACATCTTCAATACTTGATTTTAATCTTGTCATGCCCCAACTCAAAACCCGATCTTATATAAGTCGAAGATTGTTGATGTAAAATCGGTGTAGGATGAGAATTTACTCGGGTATTCAAGTGAGTCGAAGGCACACCTTCTCTCCTTCGACTTATATAACGGGTTTTTTGTATTTTGGACCCCCAAGTATAGGGGTATTTATTTTCTGGTCTCATGGTTTTCATTATTTATTTTTTGGACTCTAAAGTTTATGAGTTGAATAAAAATGGACCTTGAAGTTTGTTGGTTGAAAAAAAGGCCCATGTGCTATTTTTCTTTTTCTTTTCATGTTTGAATTTATCTGTCGATTAGCGTCAAACTTTAGGAGTAAGGTCAAAACTGATATTGAAGCTATAATACACCTCTCTTATTCATGTCGAACTAATTAGACCGTAAAGTATCTAGGGTGTAAGTAGTTCCGACATGAATAAGAGATGTGTATTACAACTTTAATATTAGTTTTAACCCTAGTTCTGAAGTTTGACGTTAATTAGGAGATAAATTCAAACATAGGAAGAAAAAGAAAAATAATACACGGGTCTTTTTTCAACCTACAAATTTTAAGGTCCTTTTTTATTCAACTCATAAACTTTAGGGTCCAAAAAATAAACAATGAAAACCATGGGACCAGAAAATAAATACCCCTATACTTCGGGGTCCAAAATACAAATAACCTCTTATATAACTACCGTATATAATCTGCATGATAAAACACTTGCCTTATAGGAACTTAGACTCATACTCTCATGTCAACCTTAGAGATTGTGGCCACCAAAAACCAAAGAGATGAGATTCTCATTAGAATGAATATGATGGGTCCTATGTCACCAACTTGCAAATGACATTCTTAGACTTGGTACCATTTGACATCCCCTTGAAATGAAATCATATCCACTCTATTTATAAGCCACGAAGAGGCACTTGGATAGGGTGAATATGGATAAGATTTATCCTGGTCATATGGATAAGATTTATCCTTATCATCTTTGGATAATTTAGATAATAAAATAATTAAATTATTACTATCCACTCATAATATGTATGAACGCATGCTTAAATTATCAATACATAAAACCGACTAAATATTATCAAAGTTACCTCCTTACTTGGTAACACATACCTGTGTTACTCTTAATAGGGCCAATTAGGTCCCGAAAAGTCTACCCGACTTTTCCTTGTACCCAAAAGCCCATCTTATGAGTTAACTTAGATAAACCTGAGTCACTAAACTTATCATACACTTGAAATTATCCAATACACCCATATCTCTCGTCGCCAATACAACCCCCATCAAAGTTTAGATTCCAAGCTTTGGGATCAGGAGGGGCCCATGCCCTACGAGCACCACATTCCCTGATCGCCTCCCTCTCTTGAGTCTTACGGTAAGACCAAACCCAATTTTGAGCCGCTTGAATTACATAAGAGGTTGCGCCCACCCACCCAACAAGTGTATAAAAAAAATTGTGTCACGTATTAGGAATGATGCAGAGTTTCCTTTGAGCGTGGCTATGCATGGATTGCATCGCGCATCAAGAAAGCTGCAAAGTTCCCATTGAGCGTGGACATGCAGGATGTTCAATGTTCATTGCCAAAGAAGATTCATTCCTCTTTACATGGTTTTGAGACTAAAGTCTTCTACATTGTGTGTATTCTAATGGTAAATCATATTCAACGTTAAGGTGACACTACTAGACCAACATCCGATGATGACGTGTCGACACCACATTACCCTTCAATGATGGCAAGACAATGTCAGATCAATGTCATGTGATGCCGTACCAATGCCACGTCCGTATTTATTGTTGATGCATCGATACCATGGTATCAATAAATCATTGTTTTAATATATCAAACAATGACGTGTTCGTGTCACGTAAGATCCACCATTAATGTTGCGTTAGCCCGTGAACATCTAGCGACGAGGTGTTAATGTCGTATCATCATCTGGTGTACGTTGATGTGACACGATCACAACATTCATTGATGATATATTAGTTTCGGGTCAACATTCAACGCTATCATGAAACTGTTGCGTCAACATTCGATGATGACGTATCAATGCTCGCCAAATCCATGGTTGGCGTGGCATTGCCACAACATACATCCATGTCCTACTAATGTCATGACAATTGTAAATGACGATGTGTGAGTGCCACATCAACAGTTAACATGTCATTGTCATGTCAACATCCAATGATGATGCGTCAGTACCCTGAAAAATTCCAGCACTAATGATGATAAAAAAGAAGAACACAATAATCTAGATGTTTTGTTTCGAGCTGGAGTGTGATCAGGTTGGTGAGGTTGGACAGTTCCGATGGCAATAACACTTGGAGGTTGTTGTCGTATAGATATAGCCGGAGGAGAGGTCATTGTGAGAGAAGTAGATGAGCTCAAGGTTAAAGCAACCAACGAGGGGAAAACAATGTCATTAGGTTGTTGTCGTGGAAGTCTATGAGGCAAAGGACTCTGCCCGAGGCAATGATGGTGCTTTCGACAGTGATAATGGTTAGGAGGGGGGCAAGGATTGGGAACAGAGGGAGAAGTAAAAGAACAATGTAAGACATGTCTGCCATGGACCCATGGTACATTGATTTTGTGTTCCAGACGCACATAATACTTATTACAATTTTAGACTTTTCTAAATTGTTCTCATTCAAAATAATCATGAAAAAAATAATATTAGGGTCCTATTCGGCAAAATTAGCGTTTTAGATAATAGATAGTGATTTATATAACATACAACATTTAAACAACGGATAGCGGTTTAAGTAACGAATAGTAGACTGAGAATGAGGAATTATTTATGAAGTGAGAATAAGGAATTATGGTTAGAGAGAATAAATTATTTATGTACACTTAGGGTTTTTGATTAACTAAAATTACGAATTGCCCGAAATTATATATATAAATTTAATGTAGGAAGGTTATTTATGTATTTTAAAAGAAATTGAGGACGGAGGGGGAGAATATAATAGACGTTGTTCTTTGGTTAGGTTGGATATAACTCTCTCAATTTATCCCAATTTATCTAAACTTATCCAAACCTAACACAATTCCCCAAAATGCTTCAACTCTAAAAGCACAATTTTTCTAAAAACACAATTCTCCAAAAAAAAAAAATCACAACTTATCCAAACTTATCTTAATGTATTCAAACTTAGCTATCCAAACCTGAAAATAATCTAACCAAAGAAGAGGGTCGTAGTTGGTAATTTTCTTGAGTAGGGAAAACGGGGGCGGGGAAGGGGAAAATTTTTGTCCCCATCACCGCCCCGTTCCCGCGCGGGGATTTAATTATTCGCCATACTGATTTGAATATCTCAATTAGAATTTTCAGTATTTAGCAACCGAATTTTCAGTATAAGATCGGGTTTTGAGTTGGGGCATGACAAGATAGATAGAGATAGAGAGCGGGATGGGGCCTTGGCGGATATGGGCATTCCCGGCCCCACTGCCATCCCTACATACTGGCATGACACACAACCAACTAATGACTTGTAATGTGGGTTGGTGAGAAAAACAGAGAGATTAACGGGGTTATTGGGTTGGGGCAGGTCCTTTCCCTTCACTAGCCATGTTAGCCGGAGATCGGTTCACCAATCCTTTAGTTACTGTTAGTATAATAATATCACCTTATTATAAAGGTCAATGATATTACGGTCTAATAGTAAATATCAAAATATTACAACACAACCCTCCCATATTACCATCCAAAAATCCAATTCCTTTATATAATATTCAGTTCAACTGGACCAAAATGATCCCAACCGGGCAGCTCAGAATCTATTCCTCCTTAATCAAAACCCCAAACCATCACATACATTGATACAATTCTGCCCTAGTTTCTATCTGATTCTTAGCTTGGTTCTCTCACTCTCTCAATCGAGGTATGTTTCCTTCCAATTTCGAACTGTTTTTGCTTCATTTCTGTTGCATGCATGCCTTCCTGTAATTTATGATTTTTTCGCGTTCATTTGTTGCAATTTGTTATTCGTTTCAATATAGATTGTTGATAAATAAATGATGAACTCTTGTGATTATTTGCTCGCGGAATTTTGATTCAGTTCGTAAATTTGCTGCTTATTTGTGAGGACCGTTTTCTGATTTTGATGAATTTAGCAGTAAGATTCTGTTTATAAGTTGCTGAAAACTCTAATTGAGGTTGCCAAGTTGTTGCTGTGACTTTAGGATTCATTTGCTGCATTTGGCTATTCGTTTTAAGAGAAATTGTTGATAAATGTTTGTTCTAATAATTTGGTATCGGAATTTTGCTTCAATTCATAAATTTGATGCTTATTTGCGAGGCATTTTCTTTAATTTTTTGACGAACTTAGTTGTAATATTGTGATTCTATGTTACTTAAATTCTAATTGAGGTTATCATATCGTTATGATGGTCCATTATTGTCTTGATGGTGCAGTAAAGCTGGTGCTGTGCATTCGGTTGTTGAATACTGAAAATTCTAATTGAGGTATTCAAATCAGTATGGTGGATTAATTTTTGACGAACTTAGTTGTAAGATTCTGATTCTATGTTACTTCAATTCTCATCGAGGTTATCATATCGTTATGATGGTCAATTATTGACTTGATGGTGTAGTAAAGCTGGTGCTTTGCATTCGGTTGCTAAATACTGAAAATTCTAATTGAGATATTCAAATCAGTATGGTGGATTAATTTTTGACGAACTTAGTTGTAAGATTCTGATTCTATGTTACTTCAATTCTGATCGAGGTTATCATATCGTTATGATGGTCCATTATTGTTTTGATGGTGTAGTAAAGCCGGTGCTTCATTCGGTTGCTGAATGCTGGAAATTCTAATTGAGATTATCAAATCGGTATGGTGGATTAATTTTTGACGAATTTAGTTGTAAGATTCTGATTCCATGTTACTTAAGTTATAATTGACGTTATCAAATCGGTATGATGGTCCCTTATTGTGTTGATGGTGTAGTAAAGCCGGTGCTTTGCATTCAGTTGCTGAATACTTAAAATTCTAATTGAGATTATCAAATCGGTATGATGCCATGATGGTGGATTATTGTCTTATTGGTGTAGTAAATTTGGGCTGGTGCGTTTTCCTTTGGTTTGCCGAGTACTGAAAATTGTAATTGATGTTATCAAATTGGTAAGATGGTTGATTATTGTCTTACTGGTGTAGTGAAGCCCGTGCTTCCTTTGGGTTGGTGAATTTGTTGCGCTGTTTGCTAAGTAAAAGATTTGTTGCATTCAAATCATTTCGCAAAATACTTGTTTTTGTAGGCCTATTGGAATTGGTTGATTAGGCTTAGCCCATCTCCCCATACCGTGCACAAGTGGGACTCACGCTAGAAGTATTGTTGTCGTTGAACCTGCAAAATGCCGGGTAAAACAGCGGAGAGTTCGGATAATGCTGTGGAACTCTTTATCAAGATTGGCTTAGATGAAAGAACAGCTCGTAATACGGTAGCCAATAATAAGGTTACCAGTAATTTATTTGCCGTTATTAATGAGGTAGCCTTCATTTCTCTATTCCCATGCATTCGGTATTGATTGTATTTTTTCCCCAGTGTTTCATGGTTCCTGTTGACTTTGGAAGTTGAGTCTGAATTTTTTTTTTTTTTGTCTAAATTGAGGCCGGTGTGACAGATGGGTGCAGCCGTAATATTGGAAATCTTCTTTACACGGTGAGTTTTGAAGAGAATTACTTCAATTGAAACAGGTTGGAAAGCTTTTAAATTTGGATTTGCTGAACCTCACTTGGAGACTATTATTTCGAATGAGTATTACAGCTGTATTATTTGCTTTTGTATTGTTGTGGTCTACGTTACTCAGAATCAGCATATGGACACGATATGGGCATGTGATTCGGCTATTTTTAAGAAATTTTGCATATTTCATTGTAATTTGAAATATTGAATGTCGAAATTTTGCATATTTTCATTGTAATCTGAAATGTCAGAGTGTCGTACTCTTAGGGTGCCACCTGGGTACAGTAGGGAATAAGAAGAGTTGGAGCAACATAGTTTGTGGCTGAAAAGTATAACATTTAGCTTGTTTTGTAGCTTACCATTTTGTTAAAGGTTTGAGGAAAATTTCAGTATGTTGGTTTTTGGTTTTTGTGTAGTATGCTTTCTTTTCTTTGGTATGCAGTACTGAGTAATTGTTTACATTGCAGGTTGCCACGAAATTCCCTGCCAATGCCCTAGTTCATCGGCCAACTTTAGCTGAATATGTTGTCTCAGCAAAGGTGAATTATGAATCTGTCAAAGCTGTTAGTAGCTTGTGGTTTTGGATGCCTTTTATTTGGATATACTACTAGTAACTGCATTAAATTTAATTTGAGGAATTCTTGGGCTAATTTTAGGACTGGATTAGCGTTGCCACTAAATACCTTCTGGTTGTTTCTAGTACAGTAATTAGTGGCATATACAATAGGTTTGCACTTACCAGGTTCTCTTAAACTCAGTTTTAGTACCGAGGCTGTAGATCCCTTAACCCATCCCAAATGTGATTCCTGGTAATATTTTAGTCTGTTGAGCTTTCTATGGGAGGAAAGACTCTTGAAATTTTTGAATATTCTTGAGAATTTCTTGTAACTACAGTCCTTTGTTGAAACAGAATGCGCTGTGATGGGGACTGGCGCAGTTGGTGTAATCAACTTATAGGATTATTTGGTTTATGGGACTGGGTAGATTTATATTGGTTGTCTCCCTCCCTAAATCCAACACTTGTCTTGTATTTGCATCTTCATTTTTTATCACTGATCTTTGATTAGATGTCATATATTTTGTTAATTAGTCTAGTAAATTCTGCATAGTCTGATGGTTGTATATGATTCAGAAGGGGGGGGGGGGGATTCAAGAAGGAAGAAATGCTTGATGTGCTTGAGGAAGAGCTTTTCTGTTTGCTTGTTTAATATCTGATGGTTTTGGTAGATTAAAACACCAGCTCAATTGGATGCTGCATTTGCATTTTTTACGAATGTTGGTCCTGATAAATTCAATCTCAGTGACTTTGAAGCTGCTTGTGGAGTTGGTAAGTAACCTTGCTGTTTAACTGCTGGTCAACACTGAGTTTACTGATTTATGAGTATTTTTAACTGCAATGAATGTATATTCATTTTTGCTTTGTTCCCAATATTGCTTTGTGTAGGGGTTGAAGTTTCTAATGAAGATATTGAGCGCATCGTTGGTGAAATTTTTGAAGAGAACAAAACAACAATTTTAGAGCAGCGATATAGAACAAATGGTGAGTAAACTGATTTGTAAATTGCTAGGAATGGGGAAGCCGAGGAAAGGTGATAATAAGATGCCTTGGCAAAAAGGTATGGTGAGCAGTGCACAGCTTTGGATTTGTTCGTGATTGTATGCTTTGGGGCTGAAAAAGCTGAAATATTAATGTAAAATTTCAAGATTAGGTTGGTTTTGGTTTAGAAGCTGGCCATTTTTCCCCTTGTCACCCATTACTTTATGTTTGTTCCCCCCCCCCCCCCCGGTCCCTTTTTTTTTTTGTGCGTGTCTTGGGGTGGGGGTGGGGGGTTGGTGGTGGTTAAGTGTTGGATTGTTATCAGGATAACTGATGCAGAAATTAGAATAAAGGTTGGGTTAAGATATCAAACTATAAATATCTCGAAGTATTGAAATATATCATATTTTCCTAGGTCTTATTATTTCTCCATTATCTTGTTAATAACTTTCCTTGATCACTTCTTCCGAGTGGCATTGTCCAATCTGATTTATGCGTATTAACTAGGATTTTTGATTAGCTGCTGAGAATTTATTTTATGGCTTTCTCAGTGGGTGAGCTTTTTGGACATGTTAGAAAGCGAGAGCCATGGGCCGATCCAAAGATTGTCAAGGTCACATTGCCCTTTACTTATCAAGCTTATTTTGTCAATTGAGATCAGTTTTTGGCATTCTTTCCGTGGTGAACTGTGTTGTTTTGCTCATTTGTGCTCTGTCTTTATGTCGCAGCAAGTAATAGACGCAAAGCTTCGTGAGCTGTTGGGCGAGAGAACAGCAGCTGATGATGAAAAGCCCGTCAAGAAGAAGAAGGAGAAGCCTGCCAAAGTTGAGGTTGTCATCCACTATGTTTCTTGGTAATTATTGTTTTTGTGGTTGTTGATGCCCTTCTCTTATAATTCTTGATTATGTGTAGGAAAAAGCTGCTGTTGTTGTGGCACCTCCCGCTGAACCATCGGAAGAAGAACTCAACCCATTTTCTGTCTTCCCCTCACCATCGGAAAACTTTAAGGTGGATATCTACATCAATATGGTTCTTCTACAGAGCAACCACCCCCCCCCCCCCACAACACACACACACATAGTCATACTCTGATTTTTTTTTTCTTGGGTGATATTCCATTTTGGCTTTCGTTAATAATTGTATATATTGATACTTTTTTTGTATGAGTATCTCAATTGGCTCCTTTGTTATAATTGAGATGGCGCTGTGTCTGTTAAAGTACTCGTGCATGGTGGTATCTCCATTAAATGGTCGTTGAAATCAAGATTTTAGTTTGCAGTCATGTTGTTCTGTCATATATTCTGGTCCTTTTGTGGAACCATCTCAACCAAAATAGTTGAAGGCCCAATTGGGCTTGAAACGTGAATTCTGCAAAGACCCCTTGGCTTTAACCTTGCTCACTGTTGAGATTCGAACCTGAGACTCCTTACTCAAGCTTTGATGCCATGTGGAACCATCTCAACCAAAAGCTTAAGCTTATAGTTTAAGGCGAAATGATGATTTTATGCTCTATCACCTTTGAATCCTTTGATAACTGGCTCGCCAATAACAAGGAAGGTTGACTTCTGAATGTGCAGATTGGATAGTGTTTCTTAGAATGGGTGCAGCTATCTTTTCCTCATTGAAATTGTCATTTCTTCTGTATATGAACAGCTATGAGAAACTGTCAATTTTGCTATAAATGTGGTGCCTTTTTGGGAAAGTTCCACAGCATATCTCCTTTTATTTTCCTATTATGCTCTTTTAACTTTCTACTTGCCTTTTAAGTAATTTGTTGCCTTTTGGCTTTACTTGCAGCTTCCTTGCTGCCATATACCATGATTTGACCGAGTATTGTTTCCGTTCTAGGTGCATACTGAAGTTTTCTTCAGTGATGGTCATATCTTAAGGGCTTCTAACACGAAAGAGATCCTTGAGAAACACTTGAAGGTGACAGGGGGAAAAGTTTTTACTCGTTTTCCACCTGAGCCAAACGGATATCTTCACATTGGTCATGCCAAGGTACCTTGGAATTTCCTGCCATGTTTTTTCCTCTTTTCTAACGTAAGAACCTGTGCGGTCTATAACTGGTCTAAAATTCTCATTCGTGCAGGCTATGTTTGTTGATTTTGGATTGGCAAAGGACAGAGGTGGACATTGCTATTTGAGGTGGGAAGCTTTGTGTTCCATTGTTTTTTCGCCGGGGGGGGGGGGGGGGAGAGCACTTTGCTTTTTTTTTTTTGGAAGAATATTTGGCTCTGCGTTACCGTCGCTTAGTTATCTGATAGCTGATTTAACTCCAGTTCTGGTGTTCTCGTGTTTTTCCCTGCCTTATTGTAGTTACTATCCGTTCCTTTTGTTCATCGAGCATGTCATTTTGAAGTGAATTTTCGTTGTATCTTCTGTGATAACTTCAGAATTGAAATACTGCAATTTGTTTCCAACATCATGAGGACGTTTCAATTTTTGGTTACTCTTTGAGGGAAAAAAAATATTAGGAGTATATTTACAGAATATTTCGAGTTATTGTTGGTCTGATATAATTGCATTAGTAGTGGTTTAAAATAGATGTCATTTATGGCGTGGTAGAGAAATCATGTAAGTTTAGGATATTTCATTTCAGACTTCGAAATCGTACAATTGCTAACTCATTTGATTAGTACTATGTTTAATGAGCGATTGTTTAATGAGATAATTACTATGTGGAATATCTTTGTGAATGCTTTTGTTTTTTCTTATCAGTAGGATGATACTATAAAATATATAAAATTTTTTGTGACATGAATTGTCTGTGCAATATTTGTTTTTCCCGTATGCTGACATAAAGAATATTATGGCTAGAATGTAAGCAACGTCAGTATATGCCAACAAATAGAAATGCCATGGTTAGACATACTGGATAAAGGCAAAACCATAACCAGTCCTGGCAAAACCCGGCCCGACCCGTTTTTTCAAACCTAAAATATAACAAACCCGGAATACGGGGCATACCGAACCCGACCCGAATTGACAGTTCTAACCATAACCATAACCAATACTCCGAAATCCCGCCATAGGGTGAGTTATGGAGGGGTCAATATAGCAGCCTTACCAATAAATTTTGCAATTTAGAGAGACTGATTCAAATTGACCCAAGATTTGAAAATTGTTCGCTACCATCTACTCCATGGAAAAGATGTAGAGGTCTTAATGAAGCATTTCACTGTAGTCCTTAGCAATCTAAGTTGAGAAAAATAATGATTTTCATCTATCCAGATTACAGACACGATACTGGGTAATGCTATGTCTGACTATCTTGTGCACCATTTAGGTACGATGATACAAATCCTGAGGCTGAAAAGAAAGAGTACATAGACCATATCGAAGAAATAGTCAGATGGATGGGTTGGGAGCCTTTCAAGGTATTCATTTCCTCTTTTAGCTTGAATTCATATTGATGTGAGATTGGCTTGATTGTTCCATCTGGGCCCTCATTTGCAAATTTACAGATAACATACACCAGTGACTATTTTCAAGAACTGTATGATCTAGCTGTTGAGCTGATAAGGAGGGGTCATGCTTATGTTGACCATCAGGTTGGTATGCTGTCTATGCACCGGTCTCTCCCCCTTCATATGTTGTATAGTGGTTTCTTTTTTCTCATGTCTCATCTTTCTATTTCACTAGTCATAGAGCTCGTGCTATACAAGTACACGGTACGTAATATTTTAAGTAATAAATTTGTAACTCTAACTCAATCTTCTTACGTATTAAAGTAAATGGAGATGGATGTTATAAAAATTCTAAAAAGTATGATGTTTTTATTTTATACCTTAAAAATAATGGGTAAAAAAATTTCTGATCAGTATATTAATTAATTAATTTTTTATTATTAACGTGTCATATTATGTATTACAGTGTTGAAGTTGATGAATGAACACTTTTTTCTATTTAAACTCATTGTTAATGCTTCATTTGATGACAACCTCTATGCAAACCTAAAACCGATTGGATCGAAGAAATATTTCTTGTCTATAATGGGGTACAAATGATATGATGAAAACTTTGCCACAATAAAAGTTTTGGCGCCCCTTAAAAGGCCTAAAAAGCTGATTTCCGTAAGTGTTGAAAACCAGACTGCTGATGAAATAAAGGAGTACAGAGAGAAAAAGATGAACAGTCCTTGGAGAGACAGGCTGGTGGAAGAATCCTTGAAGCTTTTTGAGGAAATGAGGAGGGGAATGATTGAAGAAGGGAAGGCCACACTTAGAATGAAGCAAGACATGCAGAGCGACAACTTTAATATGTATGATCTCATTGCATACCGTATTAAGGCAAGTGTTGTACAACTTTTATGTGAATATTTGACTTGTTTAATCATATTTGATTGCGATGATTTGGTGCACTGATCTATCATATTTAATTATGCAGTTTACTCCTCATCCTAAAGCAGGGGATAAGTGGTGTATTTACCCCAGCTATGATTATGCACATTGCATTGCAGATTCTCTCGAAAACGTGACTCACTCGGTATGTGATTACTCTCTCTCTCTCTCTCTCTCTCTCTCAGACACACACTCACATGGACGAAAGCTATCTACATATAACGTTCATATAGTTGATGATATTTGGGCTAAAATGCTTGGGTTTCCTCTAATAATGAGTCAACTCAATGGCTAGCACCTGTAGTTTAGACGTTTGGGTTTTATATTCCCATCATAGTTACAACTTTTTACAAATATTACATATATTTACAACTTTTTGTAGAACCTTATTTTACTTACCGGTGGAAAGAACATGTGCTGATATTGTTTGGTCTGGGTTACACTATCGATGGCAACAATTAGTGTAGTATAAAAAAAGAACAACTACTATATTATATCAACTATGTAGTGGTTTAAGATTCATATCAGGGTCTTAATTTACCCTTTACTTCAGGGGAAAAAAAACTTATCCTTAGCTGGATAGAAAGTTTGTTTAATATGCATTCCACTTGTTTGTAATGCAGCTGTGCACATTGGAATTTGAGACACGAAGGGCTTCCTACTACTGGTTACTGCATGCTCTTGGCCTGTATATGCCTCATGTGTGGGAGTACTCAAGGTTGAATGTCACAAACACGGTGATGTCCAAGCGTAAAGTAAGTTATCGATCTAGTGATTACTGAAATTCAGTCCATTGGAGGCGTGTCCAATTATATTTTAGGGCTCAACTTACAAAACCTGATCTCTATTTGTTACCACAGCTTAATCGTCTTGTCACGGAAGGTTATGTTGATGGCTGGGATGACCCACGATTAATGACACTCGCTGGTTTGCGCCGTAGGGGAGTAACATCGGCAGCAATCAATGCTTTCGTTAGGGGAATTGGGATCACTAGGAGGTAATATATTATATATTCCCCCTCTCTCTTTGCTTCTCAAGAATATTTTTAGGTCTTAGATTATATGTGGATAGTCTTTTGCTTAAAATGAATTTATTAAAACGTTATGAGCCGTTTCCTATTCAATTGGGAGCCATCTTGAATTGTGGATCATTTATTTCTTCATTGCGACTTTGCTAGGTCTCTTTGGGTTTTAGCCTTTGGTTGCCTAGGTCTTACTTAGGTCATTTCCTATTCAGTTAAGAGCTATCTTCTTGCTTAGGAGGGTATCTTTGGCAAGAAATCGAAGAAGGCCATGGTTATACCACATGTGATTTTTTAGAATGTTTGGAGAGAAAGGAACCAAAGGGATTTTGAGGGAATTGAAGCTCTTCTTGAGTGATTAAAAGACAATGTCATAATGTCTTTCTTCTTTTGGGTTAATCCGAAGTTTAACTCTTCATCTTTTGATGTGTAGATTTTGTGGATGTGATCTTTTGATCCTACACACACACACATGCACGTGTGTGTGTGTGTGTGTTAATATGAGAAATAACATAAGGTTTTTGAGGGAATCCAAGTTTCTTCTTGAGTGATTAAAAGACAATGTCATGAAGTCTTTCTTCTTTTGGGTTAATCCGAAGTTTAGCTCTTCATCTTTTGATGGGTAGATTTGGTGGATATGATCTTTTGATCCCCCCCCCCCCAAAAAAAAATAACAAAAAAAACACACACACACGCACACGCACACGCACACGTGGGTGTGTGTGTGAATATGAGAAATAACATAGTAGACGTGAGATAGGCTATATGATATGCATTTTGTGGACATGGTTGTTAACTGTGTGGACATGATATCATGTCCACATAGATCATGTCTACTATGGTATATCTCATGTCTACTATGTTGTTTCTCATATTCTCACAAGAAGATGTTTCATATGATCCGTTCTCTATATAAATATATAAGTGTGCGCATGTGTGTATACATGAAAAAATGTATTACAAGTATGGAAGCACACACTTATTTTTGAAAATCTAGGGAGTAACGTACATAGAGGGTTGACCTGTGAAAGTGTTTTGTATTGCATTCTTCTCTGCATGACCCTAGATTTCTTTTTACTGCAGTGATTGTAGTTTGATTCGTTTAGATCGTCATGAATATCACATAAGGGAAGAGCTGAATAAAACAGCTGCTCGCACATTGGTTGTCCTAAATCCCTTAAAGGTTAGTGCGTTTGGTTGGTTGATCTCTTGTTCGAGATGGCGTCTCTTTATTCAATCTTATATTCTCTCTCTTTTAGGTTGTCATTACCAATCTATAAGCTGGTAAAACAATGGAACTTGATGCGAAGAAGTGGCCTGATGCTCAAGGGGATGACACTTCAGCTCTGTACAAGGTTGGTATTTCAAGTCTCTTTCTGTACACTGATGCCTGACCCAATCTGAACCCACCCGATTGGACATGATTTTCTTGACTTGAACCCGAAGTAAACCGAACCCGGAAAGCGCACAAATTAGCAGGTCAAATCTGACATTCGTTAAATTCTATTTGAATATGTAACTTTTGATTGAGATTCATGATTATTAAACTACAAACTCAATCCAATCATAGTCGAAATATTCATAATAATCAATTGCCACAAAAATTTCAATTGTATATTTAGTATATACTGAACAAATTAGAGTATTTAGAGAGAATATTTTTTTAAAGAGAAAACGCCAAGAAATCAAGGTCATAACCCGTTGGGTTGTCCCGAAACTGAAATACACCATCCCTTATTTAACTGAGCCTGAAATACAGTCATCCTGTATATACCCAAACCCAATATGCTCCCGACCCGTGCTTAACCCGCCTGCCCGAATTTACAGTATATGTGCGTAATGATGTGTACATTAGCAATCCAATTTCTTGCCATATTGTCTTTAGTACCTTTATACTGCCCTGCAAGAGATTGATTGTAGTTCCAAAAACATTGTAGGTACCATTTTCTAATGTTGTATACATCGAAAGATCCGACTTTCGAATGAAGGATTCCAAAGATTACTATGGGCTGGCACCTGGAAAATCTGTCTTATTGAGGTATGAAAAGACCCTTGAAGTTTTTTATGCTTGAAACTAGACAAAATGCTGACATCGTGTGTGCAAATGCAGATATGCGTATCCCATTAGATGCACGGATGTTATCCTTGGTGATGATAATGAGACAATTGTTGAGATTCGGGCTGAGTATGATCGTGAGAAGAAAACTAAGCCCAAGGTTTGTTCATTCTTTATGTGTATTCTTGTACTGCTTGTTAATTAAAAATTTGGGATAGAAATTATGGATTATATGTTAACCAAATGAGTGTAATAATATATTGACCACTCCTATTCCAACAACAAACAACAACAATAACAAACCCCAGTATAGTCTCGCTTACGCGGGGTTTGGTGGGATCCATATGTAGGCAGCCTTCCCCCCATGCATCGAGGTGCATGAAGAGGTTGATTCCTGCAGACCCAAAAAAAACCTTTTGCAAACTGCAAATGAACATTTCAAAAACCAGTTAGAAAATTGCCCTATGTCATGTTTGTTTAAGTGAAATTGGATTTGAAGTGTTGCCACCGGTGCCTAAATTGAAAATTATTCTCTGTCAGCCAGAATCCTTGTGTTCGCTTGAGGATATCTGGGCCTTTTTTTTTCAAAAAAAAAAAAAAAAAAAAAAACTCTTTACTGGTGTTACATTCTGTTCCAATTTCCAGAAATTTCAGAAACAAATAGACTTCCTCAAGCTATCAATATTAGTATCTGAATTGCATTGAACACTATTCCCAGAAATGTTGGGACTCATTAGTTTGTGCTCGATTTCTCAGGGTGTCCTCCATTGGGTTGCAGAGCCTTCTCCAGGTGTTGATCCACTTAAGGTGGAGGTCAGACTGTTTGACAGACTGTTCCTTTCTGAGGTTAGTGATTTCCTTTTTCTTTTTTCCTTTCCCCCACCTGGATTTCTGTTGTTTTCACATGGAAGCATTTAGGGCTGTCAAAATTTTGGCTTCAAGTCAAACTCAGGACAGTTGGACATCGGACAAAAAGAGCTATATCCGGACCCTATATAGATTTTGATTCGGGGTCTATTCTTTTCAAGGGTATGGGAAGGTTGGGAATGACAAGTTCAAGTAAAAGTTGAAAAGTTGAGTGTTATAAATATGGAAAGAATGGGTGAATTTGGGTTGGATTAGGTAAAGAGGGCATTGACCCTTAAAGAACAGACCCTAATACACCCATACCGTTACTAGATCTGGACTCAGATGTCGGAATGTGCTAAATTGAGTTTTATTTATTTATTTATTTTTGTAATTTGAGTCATAATTAATAAATAGACACTCTACCTTGACATGTCCATAATCTGGATTGTTGAAAAAGTTTTTTTTTCCCCACTTGAATTGTAATGGATTAAAGTAAATGCTTCTTTTCCATGGAGCAGTAGGTAGTGAATGATTTTTAGATCTTGGGTCAATTTGAACCAGTCTTTCTAAATCGCAAATTTTAGGAGTAAGACCGCTACATCCGACCCCTCCGTATCTCGGCTTGGGCGGCATTTCGAAGTATTGGTTTTTATTTTTACACCCTACCTGGACTCGTACAGATCAGGATTTTTCCCCTTCCAAGCCAAAAATTGCATGAATTTAGCCTATTATAATCCGGGTTTGGACAATGTCTGAATGTGTCTGGATCCAGACTTTCCCTCAAATTTGTATAACCCAAACCCGGAGTGGTTTTCAATCCAAGCTTGTCTGGTTGTCCGGACTTCAAATTCGGACATAAAAATCTCATCGATACCCGGCTTCTTTGAATCGGACAATTTTTTGATGGTCGATTAGCTAACTGTTTTGTTGACCTGTCAGAATCCTGGCGAACTTGATGATTGGCTTGGCAACTTAAATCCCAATTCCAAAGTCGTTGTACCGGAGGCATTTGCTGTTCCTGTATTGAGAAGTGCTGTACTTGGCGACCAGTTTCAGTTTGAGCGGCTTGGTATGTTTATATTTCTTTTGTGTGTGATTTATTTCATCTATGCTTTTTTGACTTTAAAATTTTCATCATCAGAGCTGAGTTGAAACTTGACCTAACTTAGATTCTTTAGATAAACAACTTCGTGTCTACTATACTATCGTTTGGGAAGGCGGATCATATGAGAACTAGCTTCTTGTAAGAAGATGAGAAGTAACATTGTGGGCATGAGGGGAAAAAAAAAAAACCATCGTGGACATGATCTATGTTGGCATAATCTGCATACATAAATTAGTTAACTGTCATGTTCACATAGATCTTGTATAAAAGGAATTTTGGACTCTAATGCCTGACCTTTGGGGATATGAACTGTAATATACTAATGTTTAACGTTGGACACTAGTTTATTGGCATTTTGGACCCTATTTATTGTTAATGTATTAACCTTTTGTGACGATGAGTGAAATTGGACGTTAGTATACCACCACCACTAGTGTATTAGCGTCCGATTTTACTCTTCATCTCCAATGGTTAGTACATAACGATAAATAGGTCCAATAAGTTGGTATCCAGTGTCCACTGCTAAAGATTGGTATATTACAGCCCAATACTCCTAAGAGTAACTATGTTAGAGTCCAATAGTAGCCCCTTATAATTGATAATTAATCATAACAGTAAAAGATTTGGTGGTGAAAATTATTGTCAATATTGATTATCTTGTGGCAGACTCATATTAGACCTAACAAAACTAACCCGAGATCCGAAACCCAAACTGGAAAAACAGGATGCGGACCCGAACCTAACACCTGGACGGATATGATCTTGACCCAAACCCGAAGAAAACCAGATCCGAACTGCAACCCGAAAAGTGATTCGATTAAGATCCACATCCAAATGATCCCAAATCGAGTCAGAACTCGATCTGAAATAACTTCACACCAAACTAACCAAATAAGGCTCACCCCAAGTCAGCCCGAACCCGAACATCACCCAAACCGAACCGAAGTTGGTATGCTTAATGCCAACTTGAACCAATCTTTTCCCGACCCGAACCCCAATCCGAACCGATTCACCCGTTTGACTGGTCTATCTCATATCATGAGGACATGTTCCTCTATATATAGTCTAACATGCGAGCTTTTCCCCCATTTTAGGGTACTTTGCTGTAGACAAGGACTCTACGACGGAGAAACTAGTGTTTAACAGGACAGTGACATTGAGAGACAGCTACACCAAGGGTGGCAAGTGACCTGGAACAGGCTGTTGTGTTGCAACTTGCTAAACTAAAATTTAATTTTTGTTGTACAGATACTAGATCTTCTCTTCTGTACAAAATTATACTTCCATTTGCAAAGTAAAATGTTTCTCTAACTGTTTAGCTTACTATTTAGTACATTGAAGTGCTTGTACCTAACTTGGTTAATGTTGGTCTTGGCTAAATTTTGAAGGGTTTTTGGTCGCTAATTTATTGACTTTTGGGATTATTGAACTGTGATACATCGACATTTAAAATTAGACACTATTATAGTTTTGGTTTTGAGAGGATGGAATGAAGTTTCAAAAAATAAGAATGAAGTTTCAACAAGAATCGGTTTCCATTGTATTGGCTACAAATACAAGGTCTTCTGTGCAAAATTATTCCATATGCAAAATGTTTCTCCAACTATTTAGCTTACTATATAGTACATTGAAGTGCTTGTACCTAACTTGGTTAATGTTAGTTTTGACCAAATTTTGAAGGGTTTTTGGTCATTAATTTATTGACTTTTGGGGTAGTGGACTGTATGATACTAAGGTCCTGTTTGGCAACTATTTGGTAGTTGGTAGCTGTTAGCTATTTGGTTTTAGCTAATTGTAGGAAATGTGTTTGGTAAAGTAGTTGTTTGTGAGAGTCTACTTCAAAAAATTTATTTAAGTAGTTTTTTGAAAACTAACTTATTAGGTATCAAAAAATTATAATATCAAAAGTTCACCAAACACCTCATGTAATCTTTTAACTTTGGTCAAATACTTAACAATGTTCAAAAAAGTAAAAGCTACCAAAGAAACCTGGTAGTCAAATACCCTCTACCTCTAGGTCTTCTCTACAAAATTATTCATCCATATGCAACATGTTTCTCTAGCTGTTAGCTTACTAGTACTAGCTATCATACCCGTCCATGGGACGGATTAGGCTCTGTTTTTTGTGATGTATGATAAATTTATTTTATTTATCATATTTTTAATTATTTATCCCACTTTTTTCACACTATTTATGTTTTTTTTACCTATTTTACATAATACTACCTCCGTACCTAAATAATATCTAACCGTAGTAATTTCATATTGTAACTCGTTATAATTTGTGAATAATTAACGGTCAAAGCTTAGTCAAATTAACATTTATTTAACGACGGAGGTAATAAATATTTAAATTCATATGTTTAGGTTCCGTTCTTTTATCGCACCACACTCTCTAATTTCTACCACACTTCACCACACCACACCACACCACAATCATTACCAATTTATCTTTTCATTTTTCTTTCTACTCACTTTTCTTTTCTACTTTTCATATTTCCTCTCTTCTTACTTACCCCACCTACCCCAACCCTCACCACAGCTCACACACTTCACCACACTTTTTCAAATTTCATCCCATCCCATCGCACCGCACCATTACCACACCGCACCAACCGTATAAAAGAACGAAGGGTTAATAAATGTTGTGAATAATGTGATTTTCCTTACTTTAAATACCTTATTAAAAATTATAAACTATATTTAAAAATTCATGTACTTAAATGTGTGACTTACATTTTCAAACACTATCCTATCGACCCACCCCATCCCTCATTTCCCACTCTCCAACTAGGATATCATGATCCAAGTTTTGCAACTATTAAAATAATCAACTTTACCTGAATCTAGATACACTGACTCGTATTTTCAATGTCAATTGCTCGACCGAAAATACACATCACTTGTAGTGGCCTTTACCGAATATACACATGAATTGTAGTGGCCTTTATCGAATATACACAATCTGTATTCAACCCCTCCGTTCGAATTGATAGATCTAGTGACATAATTTTTAATTGATGTTAGATCCTTAATTATTATATTCGAACTTCGAGGGCAGAACAATAAATTCAAGTGTCAATATAAGTTACAAAGCAAGTCATTTGTTATTAGGGGTCGGTAATGGGTTGGGGCCCCATAGGGTCAAGAGGGTCGGGTCCTAAAAAAATAAGGGTTGTCAAAGGGTTGGGTCGGTGAAGGGCCGGGTTATTTACAAGCCGGCCCATTTCACAATCTTAAAGGGTCGGTGAATTAACCGGACCGGATCGGCCTACGATAACTCAAAATAAATAGTTTTTCCTATTATTTTAAATGTTAACCTTATTTAAATATATTATTAATACTCCACATTAAATAATAATTAGCATAATTATTTTTCTTTGTATAAATATATCTAATTTCAACTTTAGAGTCAAACGGGCCGACCTCCTTATTCTTATTAAGAAACTCTGACCTGACCCATTACTATGAAGAGTTGGACTTGACCCGACCCAACCCTACATAACTAGTGGGCGACCCTGACCTTGCCCAACCGGGCCCGTTGCCCACCCCTATTTGTCATCTTATTGAATTAGCGGACAAAATAGTAAATTTAAATGTGAACATAAACTACAAGGTGAGTTCCTTGTTATTATATTATATTATATTTAAAAATAAAATACTAGTCTGGTAATTAATTATTATATTTAAGGGTGAAAGAGTAAATTCGTGTGTGAACGCAAGCTAGCAGACCTAGCTTCACAACACAAAACACAAACATCATTTTCTACTTGATATTGATATAATACTCGGAAGTACTTGTACATAACTTGGTTAATGTTAGTTTTGACTAAATTTAGAAGGATTTTTGGTCGGTAATGTATTGACTTTTGGAGGTATTGGACTGTAATATAACAACATATTATGATGTGAAAGGTTGGACCCTTACTAAAATTGCAAGAGCATGCGCATACTCTTGCGACGCTTTATCGAAGATATTCAAATTTTTTGGGTCGGGCTAAGTCAAAATTGTGTTCGACATAGATAAAAATTAGATTCAAACAACATAAATAACTGAAATATTGTGTTCCAATTTATGACACTACTCGTTTTTTGTTGAGCTAGATGAACTCGAATATTCAAATTGGATAAAATTTTGCGAGTTTTCATTGGGACTGTCAAAAAACTGTCTGACCCTATAACCTAGTCTAACTTGGTGCGAAATAACTAAGTATGGTCATAAATCTTTTGTCCGAATTTAAACATAGATTGATTTTTCCGGTCCAGACACAATCTTTTTTCCTATTTCATTTGTTTGACTCCAAATTTGTGCTCATCCGAATTTGTAGGACCCCAAGTAAACTCGGTAGCAGACAATAGTTCATCCGATGTCCAATTCGTTCGAATCTAAATAACTCAAACTCTGAGTATTGATATGAGAGCTAGTAAAATTTTGTACGATATGAAAAAATTCGGGTATAATTACAATTCTTTTCGTCCAAACTTCAACATGGACTGGTTTACCCGAATATTTGAACATTTTATTTCTTTCTTCATCTTGTGCAAATGTGATTCTAACCCGCACATAGGTCCTTCTCAAATTATTTGATCCGCTCTGCACACACACACACAAAAACACCATGTTTCAAACGTCAAATTTTCATTCATATTTCAACACTAAAGATTTAATCCACCTAGATCTAAATTGTGAGCACGAATTGATTGTGCCATGGTTCTTGCCTTTGGTAAAAGGAATTGGAACAAATCAAGAATAAAAAGCACAATTTTTTTTCTTTTACAAAAAGAAAGAAAGTTTCCAAACTTTGAATAGTTTCATTTGATATTTCTCTTTTTTTATATTTTTTGAACATGATAGTAACACAAGCAGAGATCCACTTGAATTATTTGACACAATTTACTCGAAAAATAAAACAGATTTGAAACATAAATTTTTCGCTCAAATTCTAACATTGACCAATTTAATTGACCCACCGAGAGCATAAATGGATTGTGCCATGGTTGTTGCTTTTTTTAGATTGTAACCCGAGCATGTGTTCGCTCGAATTATTTGACACAATCTACTTGATAGAAAACAGATTTCAAATATAAATATTTCGTTCAAATTTTAACATTGACCAACTCAATCTACCTAGATCCAAATCGAATGCACAAATTGATTGTGCCATGGTTCTTGCTTTTGGCAAAAGGAATTGGAACAAATCAAGAATAAAAAGTACCAAATTTTTTTTTAAAAAAAAAGAAAGAAAGGTTCCAAACTTCGAATAGTCTCACATAATATTTCTCATTTTTATATTGTCCGAACACGATTATAACTCGAGCACAAGTATATTTGAATTATTTGACACAATCTACTAGATAAAAAGCAGATTTTAGACATAAATTTTTCGTTCAAATTTTAACATCGACCAACTTAATTTGACCTAGATTTAAACTGAGAGCACAAATCGACTATGCCATGGCTCTTGCAACTTATTAACTATGCTCGGAACATGTACTTCAAATACAATAATTATTTATTCTTATTATTATGATTATTATTTACTTTTATTATTATGATTATTTATTCATTATTCTTACCTTTGCTAAAAGGAATTGGAACAAATCATGAATAAAAAGTATCAAAAAAATATTATTATTTTTTTAAAAAAGAAAGAAGAAAGGTTCCAATGTTCCATCCTTCTGCAACTCAAACAACTCAAAAATCTGAAAAAAATAATAATTTCTGATAACCCTAAAATCCTCCAAATTGTTGCTCCTCCATTGGTCTGATCTTCAATCTCCCCCCAAATCTCACCATCACATCAATAACCATGGCGGACACTGAGCTCAAACCCCTCCACAATCCCAAGCAAATCGACGATGGCGACCGTCCTCTCCTCAAATCCGACCACCGGA